>JASAOG010000010.1:6117500-6605000 GCA_030265305.1 Biomphalaria pfeifferi | reverse complement strand
AGTAAGTTAAAAAAACTCAGGCAAAGTCTATCATCATCTTATCTACATTTCTAGACATTTGTTAAAAGACTTTCCATCACAATGTTACAGCCTAAGTAAAAGATGAAAAGAGACCAGAAGCTTCCTGTACATTTGTTAAAACTAGTGCATTTTGTTATCAAGAGAAAAAGAGATCTGCAGCCAAACATAAGAGTTAAAAAAGTATGTTTAAATGATATATAGGCTTAAATAAATAGAGAGAGAGATGCTGGATATATTTTCATCTATTTACATTATATACAGGTAATAATTTATTGGCCTAGAATGTCACTATGTCAACATAATCAAGTGTTAAGTAGTTTGCCAGTGTCACAACAAATTACTCTAGCCGCCAACATATGTGACATACATCCACTAACCATTGGACATTCCTCAATAACATATGAGACATGCATCCATTATATATTGGACATTCGTCAATAACATATGAGACATGCATCCATTATATATTGGACATTCCTCTACAACATATGGGACATTCTTGTGACATACATGAGACAAATCTCTGGTATAGACAGGCTGGTACAAAGACAGAGCCACTCTTGGAAGCACTTAAATTGACTCCCCATCAACCCATTAATCAACATGCTTTGCTACCTTCAAGAGGAACATTAAGACCTATCTGTTTAAAACTTATTAGTTGGTCATTTTAGCTCTTGTGTTTATGTTTGTTATTTTCATAGGACCTTGAGCCTACATTGGGGGGGTGCGGTGACTGAGTGCTTAAGTGCATGGCTTCCGAGCTTGGGGGTCCTGGGTTTCAAACTCGGTAAAAAACTGGAATTTTTGAACTTAGCGATTCTTAGGGTACCCCCGATTGCACCCAAATTTCATGGGTACCTGACTTAAGTTGAATGCAGCTGGATGTTGTGCTGGCCACATGACACCCTGCTCGTTAACTGTTGATCACAGAAACAGATGACCTTAACAACATCTTCCCTTTAGACTGCATGGTCTGAAAGGGGGAAGTTTACTTTGTTCAGCCTACAAGATGTTTGTTACCAGCTCTCTCTCTATACATTATTGTTACCAGCTCTCTATACATTATTGTTACCAGCTCTCTATACATTATTGTTACCAGCTCTCTATACATTATTGTTACCAGCTCTCTATACATTATTGTTACCAGCTCTCTATACATTATTGTTACCAGCTCTCTATACATTATTGTTACCAGCTCTCTATACATTATTGTTACCAGCTCTCTATACATTATTGTTACCAGCTCTCTATACATTATTGTTACCAGCTCTCTATACATTATTGTTACCAGCTCTCTATACATTATTGTTACCAGCTCTCTATACATTATTGTTACCAGCTCTCTATACATTATTGTTACCAGCTCTCTATACATTATTGTTACCAGCTCTCTATACATTATTGTTACTATTATTAATCTTCTTCTTTTTTTATTTATAAGATTAAGCTAAAGACCAACACAGAAGTCAACTAAGTCATTCTGATATCAGAGAACACAGAAACTGGCTTCCAGCAGAGTAAGAAATATCTTTCCAAGACAGTGATGCAAACCTTAGAGACATCTAAAAACATGTGCTGAGAAGGAAAAGAGACTATAACAGGGAATGTTTCCATTTAAATGTGAATATATGATTTGGTCACAACTGAGGACTCATAGTCATGTACAAGGCTCCACTCTTAGTTTCAATTAAATTAAAATAGTTAACACATGAGACCTAGCTCTAGTATTCATTAGACATTGCTCGGGTCTGTATTTGGACATTGCATACAATTAAAAACAGATCAATCAGCTCTAAAATATGACTGTTAAAAAATCAAATTTTGCATCAACATTATAATTTTGAAAGAACTTTGTTGTTGTCCTACCAAAGACAATGTCAATGTTGATTGATTGTTCCGTCAAAATAAATAAAACCCTCCACTGTGTACACATTATCATCATGAGGAAAGAAAGTAAAATAAAAGCAATGAAAGTCTTTTATCTTATAAGGGAAAAAATACTTTACAGCACTTATTGCTTGTAATAAGGTTAAAAATGAATTACTTTAACAACACAAGGTTAAATGCAGCACAAAAGTCCCTCCATATAAAAATTATACAAGTTAATATCATAATATGTATAATATATTTTCACTCCTTTTTTTTTTTTTAAGCTTATGAACTTATGTTTTGTGCCTGTTTTTTTTTTTTTTATATGGATTCAGGAGCACTAACTCAGACGATGCTCTCCCCTGCTTGGTCTCCTAAGTAGCCATGCTTTTTGCGCATTTGATAATTCATAATCCATCCAACATAAGACATCAGAAGATCATCCATGTTATGTCCCTTAGTGTGAAGAAACAATCATATATACTGGAGTCAATGTAAAGAATTCAACACAATTAGAATAAATAGATAATAACCATCAAAACAGAAAGATCAAAGTATTTTTTTTTAAATTCCATATGTTAGGACAAACTCCTATAAGTGCTCCTTCTTTCCTAGTGCCCATTAGAAAAATGGAACAGCTTGCCTGAATTAACCAGGAAAACCATGACTTGGCACAGTTTAAGCCTCTAATTAACATGCCCATCAAATTAACACATGGGTATGGGTACAACATAATTACCTTCTGTTTTTTTGAAGAAATGACTGTAGTTTATAAAATAAGATTTGTTGTTGAAATTTCTCAGTAAAAAAGAAGACAAAGTGATTTCATGTTTGACCACAAAAGGTGGTGAGCTGGCCATTTTAACTTTTCAATAAATTACTGTCGTGACCAGAAAACCAACTCTTTCATCCAAGACATGTAAATGCTGATATTAACTGCAGAGTAACTCATAAAATTGGGGGCATGGTGGCATAGCAGAAGAGGGCTTGATTTCAAAATCCCAATTAAGACTGAGATGTTTTACTGAGAATTTTAAGATGCCCCTGAGTCCAGCCAACTCCAATTCATGAGACATGAAGTGAAGTAAAAGTGGTTGGTCATTATGTTAAAAACATGAGGTTTTCATCCTCTGCACACATAGAACTTTTACCCCTTTTTTGCTAACTCACAATCATTCATGGAGCTTCCATTATTTCATCAGGATATCAAAAAAATCCATAGATACTAAGGTGTTAATTTAATTAATTTTAATTAATATAATCAAACATCTTACCACTTTAGTTTCTAACAAAATTTTGTTTGTACTGCTGCCCTCTACCACAATTAAAGTGAAAGAATGCTCATCATAAGCCCAGTTGGGAATCTGATCGTAGTTGTAACTTTTAACAACAATCTGCTCAAAACAATATTATATACATATAAAAAGTTACTACTACTACTACTAATAATAATCTTTATTATCTATGAGAAATTGAGTTTTACAAATGTGCATTCCAAAAATAAAAACAATACATAATTAGAGCAAACAGTTTGTACAATAGCACATAAAATATATGTTCTCTTAAACATTACATGCAAAATTAACAACAGTAGGTTACATTTTGTTCAACAATTTAATTGCCAAAGAAATAAAAGAGTTCTTGTGTCTATTTGCTACTGTGATTGGTGTCTTCAATTTCTACTGAGCTGGTAAATGTTAAAATCATTAAGAGATTTTTTAATGCTTATAACTTTTATAGTTTTTTTGTTTTTTTTTCAATTTTAGTTTTATAGTATTCATTTATTTTGTCTAAATATGGCTTATTTTTCATTAGGAGTTTCAAGTACTGACTGGAAGATGTGGTATAGATATTTTTAAATTTTGTGACAGAAGCTTTTTAATTTTTCTTGTTAGGTTGCGTTAAGTTTTAGAACAATTTCTCCCCTTGTTAAAGAAAATTAAATGATGCTCTCCCCTTGTTGAAGAAAACTAATGAGGCTTTCCTTTGCAGCCATTGGAATATTGCTACAGCTAATTTGATTTTGTTATTTTGCTCTTGAGAAAAGAAAGAACTAGAACAGTTTGAATGAAGGAAATATTACCTTGTTTTCTGTTTCTATTATATGAACACCAGAGTAATTCATAGCTATGAGGCACACTTTAGGAAGGTGAGCAACAACACGTTGCTAAGGAAAAAATAAAATGAGTTTCAAGAATCTATTTCATTATATTGGAAACCATTTGACATAAATCCCCACCCCCAATTCAAAGAAAATATTATGTTTAATTATAGAAAAACAACTAATGTGTTTAAGTAATATTTAAAAAAATGTTCAAATGAGCATACAAAGTCAGTCTAAAGAAAAAGAAACACACAAAAAATAACAATTTTTTGTTTGTCCTAAGTACTGACCTTGACCTCAAAGAACACAGAACCATAAGTATTAAGCTGTGAAAGGTATTGAAGAAATGTTGACCTGGCTTCTTGCTGCGACAATGTCACATCTGCTTGATATTGTTTCTCAACATCCTAGTCACAAATGTGTAGTACAAGAGAACACAACAAATGATACATCTTTGTACAATTAGCAATCTACATTTCTATCCTACAACTTTAGTTAATTAGTATCATATGTGCCGTCGTGCGGTTTGCGCACCGGACTGTCGTTTCGATTTATTGATGGTCCCGGGTTCAAACCCAATCCCCTGTCGTCCTGCGGGAGGTTTGGACTAGGAAGTAAACAATCTTCAACTCTGAAGGAACATCCGAAAACATGTAAAACATTTTACAAAACAAAACTATCTGAATCTTTATATATCATTTACCTCATTATTACTTAAGGGTGAAATTAAAGAGAGACCATAAATTATCTTTTCTCATAAATTAGAGATTCTTCAAATAAGATATGTTCATCCTACACATATCAAGTCATGCATATAACTTAGAGACTAAAACTCTGCTGAGTCATGGGTTTTCTGGCTGGATTCCCATGTCATTATTTAAGGCATATGGAATATAGACATACACTGGACGTCTCTGATGGGTATCTGACATTAGCTGAGAAAGTAAAGGCTGTTGGTTGTGCTAGCTACATGACACCCTCAGTAACTGCCAGCCAAAGTTCTGAAAATACTTAACTATTTACCATTTCTGTCCACCCAATAACTCTTTCATAAAATTGAAGAAAACAAAACATAACATAACACTGTCACTATTGTGATAAGTATATCTTACCTTCATAACACTGTCTAAATCCTTACCAGTTAAAAAGTGCTTTGGAATGATGAGATTTATCAATGCACTTTAAAATGAAAAAAAAGAAGATATAAACTGTTCAGTTGCTTTAAATATTTTCAACTTTAGCCATAAATAACTACAAAGTTGTTGGACTATAGGAGTTAATAATAAATGAAATTTGTAAAGGATTTTGAAGAGAAGAAAACAGTATAACAGCAAATATATCATCAACATTTGAATTGGTTACAGAATAATCATGGAAGATTTGATTACATCATTTTTGTCTTCAATGCAATACCTTGGCTTAGAGAAGTGTTTAGTTTCGGAACCAAATTGAGCCCTGTAGACTAGCGCTGCCAGTTTGATGATAAGATCTTCAGGAATATTGTGATAACCTCGTAGGTAATTGGGCATTTCCTGGAACAGAAGACAAAAGAATGTATAGAATGAGAATAGAGTTAATGACTCACACAAACCTATGATGAATCAAACTATATTATAGTTTTTGATATATTTCAAAAGAAAGAAAATTTGTAATTACTTATTGCTACATCTTTCTTTTCTCTTTAGATCTCAATCATTCATTGCTAGATTATTAGATTTCCTTGAATATTCACGGACATATGTTGTGAAATAAAAAATTTTTTTTTAAAGAAAAACACTTCAGGAAGAAGGTTAGCTTGCTCTCGATCACTCCTCATGGCCTGATGCTGTAAGTTTCGGAGTCTCAAGATTTGAAGCAAGAAGAGTGGCTAGGGTGAAAGAGCGCCAAACCAACAAAAAAACTGAGAGAAGAAACAGGCCTATCTGCAACTGACCTAAACCACCCATGTACATATGTGGCCCGCATTTAAAAGCAAGGATTGGACTTTACAATCATCTTCAAGTTCATAGGAAATGACAAATGTGCTCATCTTCGACCACGAAGGAGAAGCTATATAATAAAGAAACTGTAATGTACACAACTGATCAGACTAAAAAATTAGCACTTCATATTTCTGTTAATAAAATATTGTGAAATAAAAGAATCTAATAGTCTATTGTAAAAAATGTTTGTAAAATTTTTACATAATTCGGATGTTCCGTCAGAGTTGAAGATAGTTTACTTCCTAGTCCAAACCTCCCGCAGGACAACGGGGGATGGGAGCGGGCAGGGTTTAAACCCTCGACCGTCAATAAATCCGAACGACAGTCCAGCGTGCAAACTGCACAACCAGGCAGCCATCCTTGTCTATTGTATGTGTGCACATACTTTTGATAGAATAGTAATTTAGATATTATTAAGATCTATCAAAATGTTTCAAAATGTAATGTTTAGAAATTATTTTAATTTAATTAGAGAGCTATGCACATATGTTTTTTTTTCATTGCAATTCATCTGGAAAACAAACAACTATTTCAACCTACCCTTTTGTAAAATGCATTGAAAATGAACCTGATAACTTCATTTTAGATTGTGTGCAAGAGTGTAAAGTGACAGAAATCTTTTAGGGAAAATAAATAATCAAAAAATTATAGTTTCCTAAAATTACTTTTATTTTAGGAGTGTTTAATGCAGATACATCAATTCACTAGCTAATTATTTACTAGTGGAAGAAGTAGTGATAAGTGAGTCAGTCAATTTCGGCTTTGGTTAATATAAATAGATTATATTTGAATATTTAACACCTATGATACCTAAATGACAGTACCTGGGAATAGTGAAATATTTGATCAGCAACTGGGTCCGTTCCTGGTTGACCATTGACCCAGATTTTTTTCAACATGACTAACAGAGGCTGGTTCTTGGTAACAGAATCTGTGGAAACAATAACAATGTGCTTAATGATTAAATGAGAAATTCATAAAGGCATTTTATCAATATAATTTCAAAACATCATACGAAGTATAATAAAAGTGATATTGTACGATACAACAAACAAAAGTACTAAAAACTTTAAAAAAATACAAAAACAAACAATAACCCTAAATATTGATATTTTTGCCTATAGCCAAACTTACAGTCAAACTTTTTTAAAAACAGATAATATTAATACTAAAACAAATAATCTTTATTATTCTGGTGGAAATCTGTCTTACAATTATGCATTACAAACAACAATACATTATTAGAGCTAACAAATTGTAGGCCTACAACAGCACATAAAATATACATTCATACCACAGTTCTACTTAAAAATTACATGTTAAGTTTACAGCAAAAAGTTGTATTCAATGATTTAATGGCTAAGGTAGCAACAGTTCTTGTCTGTTTTTGTGATAAATGTTGTATCTTTACTGTGACTGCATGTGAAACGCTAAAATCTAGAAACTGAAGGTGTCATTTAATATTCTTTATAGCTTTCTTAAGAATGTTTTTCTCACATGTGTCCAAGTGCAGCTTTTTGTTACCAATGATTTTACTAGCAACATTTAGAACTTTATTCAGTTAATTTTCATTTTTAATGTTCAGCTTGCCAAACCAGACAAGCTGAAACTTACAATACTCTATATGTGAGTATGGTCAAACATTGACCAGGGTTTTTTTGCTAGGCCTACTTACAGCTGCTCCTTTTCCCTTGTTTGAACCAATACACTTCAGCATGAGACAGACAATCAAAATAAAAAGCTCGGTCAGACAAACAGTTCACTGTAAGAAAAATAAATAAGATTTGACTATTTAGTCTGAACAGTTCGCATGATAGTCATTAAGAAATATTTGTCCCCAATCATCCCCTATTCTTTATATAAACATAGAACACAGTGACAATAGTTCTTGAATTGATGTTAGATCTATTTTGAAAAGCATAATTACATTCCAACTAGTTTTTGACTTTACTTTACAGAAAAAAAAAAAGCTTTTATTATAAAAAAAAAAATTCTGAAAAAGTGTTCTATTTAAAAATTTAGATAAAACTAAATAGTTCACCTTTATCACCACAGCTGAAGAATAAACTGTATTCACTGGAACTGGACAACTTGAGACGAGTGGTGATGCTTTTCTTAATATCAAATATTTTTGTATGACTTGTGACTTCCAAAGTCTAGAGAACATCAAGTTATAATTTAAAAGATATTATTATCATAAATTAAAAAAACTTACAACATAAAAATAAACCCCTTTTTTTCTTTTAGACCAGGTATAATTTTGTTATTTAAACTTTGTATATCAGGATTGAGAGCAAACACAGAGATTAAAGATTTTCAAAATTCATTAAGAAAATCCTATTGGATAAAACAAGTTTTTGTAAAAAATAACATTTAAAAATTAATCAACATATGTTATGAAAGCATGATTCCTATTTAATCCTAAATATACCTGAGTTGTTTGATTTGGTAAAAATAGTTGTATTCTGACATTAGGTAGTTGCTTGATGACCATCTCATGTTCTAGGAAGTGGGAGGAATATAGGCGGCAACCACCTCGTCTGGAGAAACCATCAGAAACAAACATATAGATGTTTTAAGCAGTGAATGAATACTATATTTGTGTAAACATCAAAGATGTTTTCATGATTTCTAAATGTAAATATGTAACTCCACTACTTTCCTCTGCAGGGTTTCATTCAACAAAATACAAGTTGGCTTGAGCTCTTATGTATTTAATACCCTTTAAAGACGGCATTGAAATGAATTAAAACATGAGAAGGAAGAAGAAACTTAAGGAGAACGAAGACGAATTAAACATTGAATGTAAACAACTTCTTCTTTGATATTACTTCAACTCAACAATGCATTGCACCACACTGCTCTTAGTGAGCTTTTGAACCATGTTTTTTTAGGACAGAGACACAACCAAGGGATTTCAGCTCTAAAATATTCCTAGACATCTAAGCTCACTAACTCATTAAAATAAGGTAAAGTCAGACTTTTGAGGGAGCCATAACATGGATAACATTCAGTCATAACTTATTCTATTATTACCAAAAAAGCAATTGTAAGACATTGTCTGTCACAAGCCATAATTAAAGAAATGAAAACCACACTGATTCTGGGCACATTTCAGCCAGAGACCTTACATCAACATAAAATGTTGTGAAAACTCTGGGCAAGAATCTAATGACCTACTTTTTCTTCAGCTGTAGGTTTGACTCACAAATGGTAGACAGTGGATGTGTTGAGGCTTTCAGAAATGCTCTGACATGCTCATACAGTTCATGACTAGGAGGGCAGATGGATGTCAGCAGTGTTAGCACTGACCAGCCTCTGTCTGTTTGCACCCTGACACAAAGGAAAATAGTTAACTTTATGGTATGGCAGAGGTAAATGTACTAATTCAAAAATAGTAACTTTCAATAGAAGTGACATTGACACAGAAAACATCAACTCATTTATTTACTTATCATTGTTGTTTGTAAGCTGTTTGATTATCTGGCAGTAGATCTCATCTCGCAGAAATTTCTGGAAATAGAAAATCAATCCATAAAACAATTGTGGATACATTATTTTTATCCTAAAAGTCTTTTATTTAACAAATCAAATTTTGTAGGTAAAATTCATATTTTAAAATTCATATTCAGTCAGAACTACAAAAAAAAAAGGTCAAAATCAATCATGTTCTAATTTTTGTTAATTAATGTATTAGTATAATGATGAAGAGATTGTCTATTTCAAAACTCGCTTATTAATTTCATATAACAGGGCAACAGTAACTCACATTCCTTCTGGCAGGATTCAATATCCATTCCGAGCAAAGAACATAGTTGGAGACTTCATCATTGCACACCAAGTTAGACATGTAGGTCTGCAGAGGTGGAACTAGTCAAGGTATAAATGTTTACAAACATGAGATCATTCAGATAAAAATGAGTTTTGTAAGCGTGTGATTATAACAGACTTTACAGCCCTTGGGGGTGTGGTGGCTTAGTGGTAAAGTGCTTGGCTTTCAAACCTTGGGTTCAAACCTAGGTAGGCTAAAGACTGTGACTAGGAATTTCTAGATTTTTAGGACATATGAGTTTACCCAACTAATGTGTACCAGATATTGGTTGGGGAAAGTAGAGGTGGTTTGTCACTGTGCTGGCCACACGACACCCTCATGTTAACTTTTAACCATAGAAACAGATGACTTTTATTATCTGGCCTAGAGATCACAAGGTCTGAAAGGGTTAATTAAGTGTTTTTTTTTTTACAGCAGTGATGTGTATTATCAACAGTTAACTTTCAAATGACTTAATAATTATATCTGCAAACCATGTAAGTATGCACACTAATAAATTCATGGATTTAACTAATTTCATGACTCAAGAAAATATCAACTCAATTATTTGATTACATATCTTAAAATTATTACAAGCTAAAGTCTTTCAGACAAGATGAGCATAACAAATGTATGTACGTAATGAAAATAAAATTATTTTAAAAAGATTTTAGCCATTAAAAAAAACAACTAATACATTTTAATTTTTTCTAACATGAGCAAAATTTAAAGAAAAAGGAAATTGCAGTAAATGAAACTGAAAATTAAAAACTATTTAATGATTCTATGAAAGGATATATGCAAAGCAGTGAGTGGCTAACTTCCTGACATCATTCCTGGCACAAGTACGTTTCAGCAGGGGCTTTTTGAGACCATCTTTACTGTAGCTCCACAAGGCTTCACTATCTTTCTTCTTGAGTGATGCTTTACTCAGTAACTTGCTGACAGAGTTCTCATTAGAAGGCCTGCAATATACACAGCACAGTCAAACATAGAATATTAATTAGAGGGTTTGCAATAAACACAGCACAGTCAAACTTAGAGTATTCATTAGAAGGTTTGCAATAAACACAGAACAGTCAAACTTAGAGTATTCATTAGAAGTTTTGCAATAAACACAGCACTGTCAAACTTAAGAGTATTCATTAGAAGGTTTGCAATAAACACAGCACAATCAAACTTAAAGAGTATTCTTCAGAGCTCTGAAGTTAACAAGTATATTTTGGCCATCTTCCTATGAAACAATGTTTAAACCTTGTCAGATGATCCTATTTATTAAACCAAAGTATGGGAAGAAGCTCAATGCTTTTAAAACACAGGCAACTCTGTAACAGAATGTTATATAGAGGTAGGGGATTTGAAGGACTATCTAAACTAAAGTTGTGAAAAATGAAACGAAAAATAATCACCTGAAGTGAGATTTTGCATACTGTTGTAAATTTGGCTGTTGCTTTGGTTCCATGATATTATTACCAGTTGTACCTTTACGTAGGTGACTAACAAGTCGCATCTGTTTAGAGATAAACAATAAATGAACAGCTTGAAATCTTAGAAGTGTAGTTTACGATACATAAATATAAACTCACACCACATGTAGGAAACATATTTTCCATCAGATTATTGACTCTCATCAAATATCCAAATAAACAAGCCAAATAATCAACTAGTCAGTATTTATAAGACAGTAAAATGTGTTATTACAGTCACATCCAGCTAATTGGACCACATCAGAATGTTATAATTTCAGTCCTAATAACCAGCTGGTCTTGTTAACTAGATTCAACTGTATACTAGAATATGTTTTAGAACTTTAGGATTTCATCAAAACAATTGAATGGTTTCTGTTTAAGTTGATTAACTTGATTTGACTGTATAATATATGTTTATGTTTGTGTAATTTAGGGTTCTGTCAGAAGAAGCAGCAATCTGATTAACCAGCATTCCAATTAACCAGATTTAACTGTATTCAGTTAGACTCAATCAACAAACTAGCATCTTTTTATCTGCGCACTCACCATCACGTCCTCTGGTAAAGGTTTTACTGTGGCCACCACATAACACAAATTGACAGGGATGTCGCAAGGTTTGTGGGTTCTCTGACACAGGACTGTCACTGTTTCATTGCCTACAAGTTCTGACACAGACTGGTTCATTTCAAGAATATCTCCTTTAATGATGTTAGCATCTTGAGGTCCATCTGGTGAAGTATAAGAGAGGCACAGATAGGCTGACATTGCCTAATTATTAACATTTGTAACGGAGGACAGAACTCAGTGACCTAGATAATTCCTGAACTGAACCATGAACTGTTATTTAACCTTGGTTAGGCCAATAATAGAATATGCATCCACCGTGTGGGACCCCTCAACTCAAGAAAACATTAAGAAACTGGAACAAACACAAAATAGAGCAGTGAGATTCATAACAAACGAATATTCACATTTGACTAGGGTAACACCATTAGTAAAATCACTAAATTTAGAAAGCCTTCAGGACAGAAGACTCAAAAGTAAAGTAGCAATTATACATAAAACACTGAACCATAATCTTCAAATACAAAAACAAAATTTAATAAAATACTCTGAAAGACACAAAAATAAAGGCACATTCCTCGTCCCATATGCTAGGACAAATTTGTACAAATACTCCTTCTTTCCTAGTGCTATTAGAGCATGGAATGGGTTGCCTGAGCTAGCCAGGAAAACCAGTGACTTGGCAGAATTTAAGTCATTGGTTAATATGCATGACTAAATGCATGATGCGTAGGACGTAATCATCTTCTTTTTTGAAGTAACGTCTGTATTATATAAGATAAGATAAGAAGAACTATATAGATGGATACCAATTGTACAACTGAATGTGCTTTACTATGAGGCAGTATAAAGATGGTGTTAAACACAGGCTTAACATAGTTGTGTAAAACAGCTATAAAGTTCTGACGTTTGAAACTAATAACCCTTTTCAAATTATTTCTAAACTCATTACTTGATGTCTTTATTAATCTAATATGTTAACATTATTGCTGTCATGCTTGATTGCACAAATTGAATATGAGTGTTTAGAGAATGTCAAAATATGGGTCAATTTATTTTATTGGGTCAGACCAAAACATTGACAAGTCTTGGAAGAGATATTTTTGTAAACCAATAAGTGGGTCACAGAAAAAGTTCCATGGAAATAATGACATAATTGTCTACTAAAGTCTTTTTGAGAGACTATATAAAAGAAAAGATGGCAAGAAACTAGTAATCAGCATAGTCATTATTTAATTAATATAGTCATTTATCATTATTCACTTTGCTTTGTTGAATATTGATAACTTTTCATCAGTCAAGCTACTTTGCTGCTTCTATGATTTAAACAAGTGATTTGTATTGGACATATATCTAGTTCATTGCTGGAGTATTTCTTTGAATTGATTCAGATTGAAGATATGAAACTCCAAACAGATATTAACACTTCATTTATTCTGTGAGCTACTACAGAGGCACCTCCAACATGCAGAGATTGTTTCTTTGTGTGGCAAATGTCTGATTGAACAACACAGCTCTAAAAAAAAACATGACAGTAGGAAGTTTCAGAGAACTAAAAGAATGTGTCACATCTGCCAATAACATTAACACATAACCATGTATATGTGGGGCTCAGTATATAAAACACATAAAATATTTAGTTGGGGAGGGGGGGGGGATTCAGTTATATTGTGTTTATTTTTTAATAATAGTAATAATAGTATGCTTAGTCCTTTTAATTACAAAAATAATTTCAATTACATTTTGTATTCAAATAAAGTATTGTACCTGATCAAATTTATGTTGAATTCATTAATGTATCTACTTTGTTCATGTGTGTTCATTTACAAACTTACACCAAATTCAAGCAAAACAACCAACTGCCCAATAAGATAAAAACTTTAACATCAAATATTCCTCTTTGTTTGACCTTTTTGTTAGGTTTAAACCTCATTGTACAAGTCATTGATGAGGTGGTGTGAGTTAGATAGTAAATATATGAAATATGACATCGGTGACAAAGACTTACCCAGCTGAGTAAAGTCCTCTCTGGCTATTGCTGTGGTTGACCTTTTTGTCAGCTCCTCGATAAAAGTGGACACCAAATTGTTAAAGTCATCAGAGTGGTTGGTGCTGAACACAACACTCTCTTGCTGTGCTACACCCAGAGTCAAGCTATGCCTAAAACAATGATTGAGTGTCAAGCTATGCCTAAAACAATGATTGAGTGTCAAGCTATGCCTAAAACAATGATTGTTTGTCAAGCTATGCCTAAAACAATAATTGAGAGTCAAGCTATGCCTACAACAATGTCTGAAACATTGTTAAATAAAACAATGTTCAATAAACTGCAGACAATTTAGTGCAAGTCCAATGAAGTATAAAAAACAATTTTAATTGCAGATTTTTAAAAATATTTTTGCCTAAGTTTCTACACAATGAAAGTGTCTCATTTTTATAACCAGGGATTAATTGATTTCTCTTTATGCTTGAAAGGTTGTAGTGAGGTTTGTAAATAAACAAAAAATCTATTTCAATAATTGAAGGGGGAAGTTCAAAAGTAATAATAAAAATAATATTAATAAATCTTTATGATCCATAAGGAAAAACTTCACAACTGAGTGTCTGTGTTATCAGTATAGTGCAACAGATGGAGGAATTCAGACGTTTCCATCAGTACTCAGCTAGGCAATAGTTTACATAGTATGCGACATAGCTTTAAAATATGACACTTATCTAGACTAGCTCAAAGAAATTAACATCTCCAAAAACAAGAAACCAGAAATTGAGAGAGTAACAAAGTCAGCTGCATCATCACCCAAACAATTAAACAAGACAAAATGTGGACAGCTTAAAAAAAATTGATGCTTATGTGTCAGCTTTGAACTTAAAATGTCTGCTGTTTAGCCAGTTTTGAGAGCCTCATTCTAGAAGAAAACTAAAAGAAAGTAGTTAAAACATTAAATACGAAACATTCAAACATCAAGAACATATCACAGCTCTTCCAATCAACTCTATCCCCACACAAGTAACAGTGGACAGGAGAAATATTTAGTGAACATCAGACTTACTTGGCCTTAACAATATTGACGATTTCTGCAAAGTCCAAATGCAGCTTGAGTTTATCGGTGCTGTCTACAACAAATATTCCCTTGTGATTTACCCCGACCACTACTTCAGTCAGCTGCTGGTTGAAGCTGACAACTTTACTCACATCATAGTAGCGGGAAAATAAAATATCAAAATTATCTTTTCCCAATGTTATAATTTCAGCCTTGATGGTGGACGCTGAGAGTCTTTCTTTCTCTAATTTTAAATTATAAAAAGAAGCCTTCACCTTGCTCTGAAAAAAAAAACAAAAAAAAAAAACCCAAGCATAAGTTAAGAAAAATTGGCTTTAATTGTTAAACCTTCCTTTTTTAATATATTAACTTCTTTAAATTTACAGGGCTGATGCATAATCAGATTTGTTAAATTTAAGCATCACAAAACACTAGAATGAAGGGTTGTCCAGAATAGTACTTACAAGAAGAACCAGATAAAACGCTAAAAAGCAGAAATCATAACAGACACTATCATTCAAGATTTCGACATCCAAATAAGCTATGTACAGAAACCCTAATTTAAAAAAAAAATATTTTGAGAAATACTATCACTGTAAACAAAATAACTGTAATAAGGCTTATCTTCAAGTCAGAAGATTAATGAGGAGTGCAGCATTTCACGTTGATACACAGTCCCAGCTGCGAATTACATATTTTTTCACACCCAACGCAAAAATAACCACTGTCTGCTGGTCATCAGTTTATGTTCTCTTTTTGCCTTCTACATCTGTCCTTGGCAGTGGAGATTTCTAACAAAGGCCATTTGAGACCAAGTAAAATAAATTGTGATCTTAAGAAAAGGGTCAAAATTTTTAAAATATTCTCACATTGAACCATTTCTCTGAAACATGGTGCTTATGTTGCAATATATAAAATATCCTTTGAATTTATTCAGATTGGCCTGTTATCTTTTGTTTTTTCTAAATGTCAAATGTTTTCTTGCTCATTAAACTTTAACAAGGAGAGAAGGTAAAACTATGGAATGGATTTTCTATCCCAATAAAACAACAGTCTTTTATAAACTTCATTATTCTTTTAAACCATTATTATAGAAACTTATAATTCCATCCAACCAATGCTCTGATCTGCTTTAACACATTTTTGCATTCAGCGATCTCTTTTAAGCTTTTCATCTCCATACCTGAACTCTTGAACTGTTTCTACATCACCATAATCGTGGACTGACTTTGGGTCACTTACCTTTTGTTTTTGGGGATTTTTTTCTTTTGCAGGTATACTATTTTTGCTCCATTCTTCTCAGACATTCTGTCAGACATGCAGTCTGTTCTTTTTTATTTCCAGCATGATAAATCGTATATCTCCAGATTTGTGCATGTCTTCTAACAGTTTCATCTTAAAAAGCACCATACATTTTCCTCAAAAATTGTCCTTTCCAAAGCATTGAGCAGATTTTTTTCTTGTTTTAGTCAGTGTCAAAAACTCCTGATTAACCAATGCAATTGTGATGATTGCTAAAAAAAAGATATTGCATATACAAATATAGAACAGTGTTTCAATTAGACTTACAGGGAAAAAATCTTTCGGTCTCTTCTCTAACAGAGAGTCTGGTATGAAAGAGTTGACAAAAGCCTCAAGTTTGAGGTGACCAACATCATCTGCATGTTCTAGACAGTAAACTTTAGCAGCCGTGTTCAGAAGTAATTCATCCTGGCAAATGAAATGTAAAAGAACAATGACACTTATGAAGTGATAAAATATTTGAATTCTATTTGTACTGTACAAAAATAAAAAAGGAATTTAAAGCAGACATAAAAAAAAACAAAACAATTTTCATTTATAAATAATTATAATAATAATTATTATTCTTAGTTTTGATATAGTTAAATAGTTGAAATTATAATTCTTATAAAAATATGAATCAAGTGATATCAGCTTAAAGGAATAAATTTAAGTAAATTAGCCAATGAATATACTATATAAGACCTTTAAACTATGACTTTATAGAAATAAGCATTTTAAATTATTGATGTTATTATTTACATTTTCTAGTCTATATTCTGACATTTTTATGCCTCGTCGTATTTGCTGAAAAACTAATTCTGAAACTGCATCATCTTCTTCTGGATTGTGCCAAGAACTGAAAATATAAATAGGCAAAATCAAAAATCAAAATCAAAATTTAATAAGATAATTAGTTATCTGTGTAAAAGAATAAAAGGAACAAAATGTCCACCAATGAAAATAATATGATAAATAGCATCTCAAATATAAAAATAGTAGGCTACTACATGAGGTATTGTTATTAAAGATACGTAATACAATTTATGGCATTTTCAATTTATTATTGATTGGTTTGTACCGCTATATCTCTATACATAAATGTTTTATGCCATTTTGTATTGTGTACTTGAAAACAACAAAGGTTCTCTCTCCCTTCTCCATTGTCATTTCTGGCTCTACGCAGAGAAATAAAGAGGGGGGGGGGGGATTGTTTCTTTGTGCAGTCAACTATCAAAGTGTTCTTGTTCATCCACCTCTCTGTTTCATTTTACGCCTCGAGAGATGATCTTTTCCCTTTGCAACTTCTTGTGTGACTAAAGAGGCCAATCCTAGGTAAAAAGCTGCGGTCACAGGTTCGGCATCTGTAATCACCAGGTACTGTTGTACTTTCACCCTTCTTTCTACTTCTGGTGTGTATATCCATCTAAGTTAATCATATTTCTATCAAAGACCTACCTGAAATATTCTAATCTAAAAAAAATTCTCCATATTGCATTATTCTCCCGTATCCCCATCTGTTTTGAGAACGTCTCACTCTCTGATATAGCATCTAGTATTCTGTGTTGACTATTTCCTAAACAGGAGATCTAAATCAAATAGAAAAATGAAAACACATTGTATTGCTTTTTACATTTAGATGTGTATATATTTTTAGACATGTATGTAGCGTAAGAGAGAATTAGAAATGTTAAATACAAAAGTGGTTAAAAGAAAAGTTTCTACACATTTTTATACAATTTGAAATAAAAAACAACAACTCATTTGTTTACTTTGATCATCCAAATAATGTGTTTACCTTGGTGTGCAGTGAAATGTATAAAGAGAATCCAGTTAGCTCATTCATGCCAAGTCTCTCCCCAATATTTCTGATGACTTCACTCACTGTCATGGCAGCATCTACTTCACAAAGCATTCGGTGACCATTCATTAGAGATATTGGCACCAGCACTGGCTTGCCATTTTTTGCAGCCTATATTTTAAGGGAATATATTTCTAAATTAGATGTTAGTATTCAACAAGATTTTTTTTTCAATGATGCCACCTTCTTCCTTTAATAGAAATAATTTTCTTATGTTTGAAAATAAAGAAGATTATAGAATTTGAAATGGTAAAGAAAATCCAAATAAAATTTTTATCATTGATGCCACTTGAAATTACAGTTTGTTGGTCAGGTGTGGGTGTACTTATAGTTTTCTTGCACCAATTCTTTTTGTGTGCTGAATCTTAGAATGCACCTATGTTGCTGTATTGCTTTTTGTTTCCCACTATGATGGATGCTGTTTTTGTAGGCTCTGTAGCACTTTCTTGTAGTACTGTTGGTTTACCCATTGTTTAGGAGAGTATGTAAGCCATCATGACAATCTCCCAGTTGTTTCATTGTGAGTAGTATTACAAGGACTTTGTCTTTGGTATCTCTACAGGAAACCAGTGATAGGACTGAACTTTGGGCTAGTACTGGAGCTAGAGGTGGCTCGTGTATCTGCAGACATTATGGCCTAATGAGGGAATGTGAGCCCATATTGACCATACTAGTCTGCGAAAGGTGTTGTGGCAGGTGAGCCCAATGTTAATAGTATTTCCTATTAAGTGATTCGTTTGCATTCCAAATTGTAAATAAGTCATCATATTAAATGTTATATTGAATTCATTATTAAGCATGAATGTGTACACTAGAATGTCAGGCACCCGGGCAAACAAGCCAAGGCTTAAAAGACAACCCTGACACATTTTAATACATCATATCTATTTTTATATAAAATTAGAAAAGAAATGTTTAAAAAGTTAGCCTACTTGAAACTCCAGCCAACTAGGTGGATAAGTTCTTGTCCCCACACTGCAAGTACGTCTAAGCATCCAGTCTATCTTATCCGAGATTTCTGGTGGCCCTTCGGACAAAAAACTGTTGAGACTTGGGGCTAACTAGGTAATAGGTAAAATAAAAACTTACTTTGACGAAGTCTATAAATAATGAAATTAAGTGGTAAAAGTGGTGAACTAATCCCGTTTTATTTTCATTTTTTAAAGCTACATTTTTATGCTGACTTGAAACAGGTTGTAAAAAAAAATCAATGTTTTCATAATATATTGCAAAGCTAAAGAAAACATAGTGGTGATATTTTGTTTTCACAATCAATAATCTTAGGACTACTAAATCAGTTCAATACAGAAGATCTCAAAGACGTCTACAGTTTTAATTAACTATATATAACTCAATGTTACCACATTGATGTAGGCCTACACCTCTTGTATTACCATTTACCATCTTCTAGGCTTACATATGAAAGAAATCATAAATGATTTTCACTTTTTATGGTATTGTTACGAATGTCACTATCCAGGCTCTCTGCAAACTGCACCATACACCACCAACTTAAAGAACTTGACAACTCCGGGCTCCAAAGTAACATAACACTTTAATAGTTGAATAAATAACAGCCATACTGTACAATATTGGCAACACGTACACTGTACAAATATTTCTCTGATAACACTGTACCGCCATATCAACTCTTGCACTGGCCTCTCCGTCTCGTTCTGGGCTTGCACTGGGTTCAACAGTTCAGGACTGACTTCACACACTAGGCTCGTTGTGTCGGACTCGATCACAGACCAAGATCAAGACGCCATTCATCTCAACTGTACTTGATAGTACTCCGAACTGAACCGTCGTAATGCTCCGTACAGAACCACACCGCTGAACTGTGCTGTAGTTGACCGTGTTCTGAACTCTTGTCGTGAACCTCCTTTCTGAACCGTGCTGTATTGAGCCCCTTTTCTCCACCGTCTTGACTGCGACACTTCCACTCTTATATAGGGTCCCTACTAGCCTTCTCGAACCGGACAGAACGCCACTCGATGTTTCTAGGTGGTCAGATGACTACAACTCCCGTGACACTCCTGAGCTCTGTTCACGACGTTGATCCTTCCCGAACCATCATGTTGACACTCATCTTGGCCGACCGTCGTAACTCGTCATGGTTGACCGCTCGTCTAGCGCTGGCCTGGGGCAATTTGCATCGGCTGACTACACTGACACCACTACCCCCATCTGTACCACCACCAGGTTTATAACAGTATGAAACAAAAGACTAGTTGTGGATACTTGACGCAGTGGACACTCCATGAACCTTAGCGTTCAACAACTTCACTTAGCAACAACACACCATTCAACCATCCAGATCCCCCCCCCCCCCCCCCCCCCCCCCCCAAAAAAAGATAATCTAGTGTTTCACTTACTGATGCTAGCCAGACAGAAGTACTGGGTGGATCATGTGACCAGTAGGGTCCATGCTTCTTACCTAGACCCTTTTTGTCCCTTTAATTCACAATTATCTCTCATTAACATTTAGTCACTGGTGTTGCCTTTAGAAATGTATGCATTAAAATACAGGACTCACACTTTCAGTTGGTGCAAAGCTGCCTGCAAACATGTACATCAGTACCCAGCCTCGGACAATACTGTTCTTTGAAGGGTTGTTACTTAACTGTTTGCACAGTTGACAGTATAGTTCATCTCTGATAAAAAACATAATCAACAAAATTCACGTAAATGAAATAGCCTATACAAAAATATTATCTTTCAATTATTAATGTACTTTTATTTTAGACCTCTCTGCAAAGGAGAGTAACAAATTGGAACTGTTGTGCTAAACATTTTCTACGAGCCCATGAAATGTGAGGACAATAGTTTCAAATCTGTTTTAAGTGTGTAACTGAGGAATGTGGAATGTTTGGCATAAACTGCTAGGCTACCTATCAAGGAGCTGGGTTAAGTTTTCTGAGGGCATAAATTTCCCAGATATCCCATAGCTTAGAATGTAGTGCAAGAAGCATGCTATAAGCATGAAAGATATGAAATGCCAATGCAATTAAAAAAAAGAAAAACTGACCTCAATGATGGCCTGTAGATCCCCATTGCACATAACAACTGAACTTTTTCCAGTATTGTGTCTGTCATGCCAGACAGGAATGGGAGAGACTTTGTATCAGTTCCAGTAGGATCCTTAAACTGTAACATTTGGAAACACACAATGTTTTAAATGTTCATACAATGAAAAGAAAAACTAAAAGCATAAATAATTTAAGATAATTATAAGATTCTATCATACTTACCAAGTTGCGTAAATAATTTAAGATAATTCTAAGATTCTATCATCTTAAGATAATTCTAAGATTCTATCATCTTTAACAAGTTGCATAAGTTATTTAAAATATTTCTAAGATTCTATCATCTTTACCAGGTCTGAATACTTTCTGTGGGCATCATCAACATCTTTTTTAGAATATTTAGTTTTGAAATAAGATCTGAGTTTGCTTGGAATAGGTGACTTGCTCTGAAAAGAGTATAAACAGTAGGATGATTATCAAAATAAGAAACTTGATATTGAGTAAAACTTGTTTGGTTTAATTCATTAAAGAGTTACAGTAATACTGTCGTGCAGAAATAATTTTAGTGTTTCAAAAGAGCTAAAGCCTATCACCTAAATGTTTAGTAGTAGCTGACTGTAATTAAAATCAAGTTTTGTTAAGACTTAGTTAGGCCTGTCACATATTTACAGTTTGGTTATGGTACTTACTCCAGTTACAACCAGTTTATCAGCAGCATCATCAGGTATATCTCCCATAATTCTAAGAATAGTTACCCATGATGCCAACGATGCCTGAAATCAATGTAACAATATTTTTTATACCTTCTTTTTTTTTAATAAAAAAAACAACAACAACATATTATTTAAAACTACAAACATGATATCCAAACAATAAGAAACCTGCTTACTAAATAGTCTGCTTTGTCATCTTTAGGCAGTAAGGGGTGAGTCAGAGCTGTGCAGCTGTAGACAGGAGAAGCTTTCATCACAAATCTGCTCTGTGCAAAGGAGGAGAAAGTGGTGACTGTCAGGTCAGTTTCTTCACTGTCTCCACTGTCAGATTGATCAGGAGATCCCCCTGAAGACTGGAGCTGTCCAGTAGTGTGTTCCCCATTCTCTTCTTGATCGTGTACTGAAGATTCCTGTCAATTTATAGGTTTGGTAAATGACTATCCCATAGATATGTCAGCTAAAATGATCTACCTATTATAGTCTAGCATATTAAATTGAACTGACCATTGACATTTCTTGAGAGGGAATCAGACCTTTGATTATATAATAATACAATCTAGATCTATTACATCTCTTTTAAAGTGACATATGTAATCTTTAAAATAAGAAAGCATGAAATGATTGTATAAAATGTATATATATGGTCGAGAGGCTAAGTGAACTTGGCTTGGCTACAGAGTTGTGTTTACTGAGCGTCTAAAGGCAGCATGGAAAAACCTTCTCCTAGATACCCCTTCCACCCACTGGTCCACAAATGAGATTGGACCAAAGCGTTCTGAGCATGCTATAAGCATGAAAGTAGTGCTATATAAAATAAGCTATAAAAGTTCATGAGTACTATCTCTTTTATTAGCTTTGATTATCTTCATGCTTCATGTCAAACTATCTCTGTTTCTATGTCACAGAAACTCACCTGTCTGTCAATGTTGAGGTATATAGTTTTAATGAAAGCTTCTTCTTTATGCTTGCCATGCTTTTTGCTCTTGTCCTCCTTATATTGGGAGAGTTCCGGAATTGAGTAGGAAATATCCGCAAGGTCATCTCCAAAGGCTGAAGCAGCTGTTACTGTTGCTGAGACTCCAAAGCTATCTTGTCTTGACTGAAGTACAGAACACAATATATTAGCAAATTGGTAAAGATGACTAAGACCATGGTTAGATCATGTTATAGAGCTTATTTCATACAAACTTGCAATGTATCAAAGATTTAATAACATAATGAAATATTAAAAATCATCCATATTTAATCCAATAAAGAAACTGAATATAATTGTTACCCCCGCCAAAATCAAGCACACAAGATTACTGTAATTAGTGTAATCTGAATCCTCTGTAGTCTGTCCCTTGACTTTCTTTATAAAAGTGCTGTGACAGTTTGTGTAACCATATCCCTCTGCTCTTAATAATCAGCAGCTTATTCTTAGCAGAATAATAAGTTAAGGGAGAGACCTGTCCATTCTTTCTTATTGTCCAGCTAGCTTTTATTATTTTTTTTGGACAACCCTAAAAGTTACCCTTTCTTCAGAATACAAAATACTCCTAATACTTCAGTAATAGTAGGAATTCATGTCTAGAACTAAAATGATAATTTAACTGGAATTTCGGCAACAAATCCTCTACAAAAACTAAGCATCTACTCACTACTGTCTACAAGTTCAGTACCCTCTGTAAAATCATTTCTTAAGGTAGGCTAAAGCCCCAGTTATTGAGTTAAACATGACACCAGTGACCATGTTACATCACAACAACAGACTGAATACCTTTCAGTTTTGACTTTGACAGAAACGGTCGATCTTATAAATAGGAAGATTAGATCTAGACTCTCTATAGGCTATATATATCTAGAACCTAGGCTAGATCTAGATCACTCAGATTTATATCTAGATCTAAAAGCATTCAAAGAAAATACGCAGACATAAATACACAAATAAACCAGTAAAGGGAGTGTACTATAAATAATGTGATGTTATTCATTATAAGTAAATTACCTCCCCTAATTTAACACCTTTAATCTTTATGACCTATTCTCTTTTATTGCGCCCACCATTAAGCCGATATTAGTTGTGATTTACTTGTGATTGGTTCGTCTGACAATCCGTCCGCACGACTTTCAAAAAATTGAAAAGATATTGAAAATTCCATTTCAAGGTTTTTTGCAGCTTTTAAAGTTCTGGAAAGTTCTGGTTGCAACTGCCATTCAACGGCTACTTTTTTTTTCTTCTAAAAGGGAATCGTTTTGCTTTTTGAATTAAATATTCCAGGCGTTTTTATTTATTTATTATTTTATTCATGGAACTCCTTTTTTTAAAGCTGTTATCTATTAATAATTACAATCATTTTTTAAAAAGTGAGAAGAAAAACCGGAATGACACAATGTCACGTGAACCAGACATAGGTCAGTTGCAATCTGTCCTTTTATTGACCAAAGTTCCATATGTTCCTTCCGAAATGAAAGCTAGAACGCCCTAGCTGAACACCTGCAAGAGGGCGGACATGCTTCGAACTCGGGACCGTCGTGAAAAATGCCTGAAGCACATACTACGTACAGGACGGGGTTAAGTTGGTGAGTAACCTTTGTTAAACTGTGATAGATTTAAGACTTTCTCAAGTGTTATGTGCACAAACTTTGTAGTTGTTTTAGTATATACATTTCAGTATTGAAGTATCTAGCAGCAGTCGGCCTCTGAAAGAGATAGTTTGGAAACTCTCACAAAGGCTGCGGGACACACATTTGAGACCTAAAGGAAAACCATTATTGAAGACAGGGGCAGAAGACGACAAGAAAAGACAGTCGGCGATCGGCGGACAAAAGCTTTGTCTGCATGAGTTGCGGAAAAATATGCAGGTCGCAATTGGGTTTGCGTAGTCATGTGATACACTGCACTCATCCTTAATTTTCGGAATTGAAGACATTGCCATTGAAGCATAAAGTCAAAGTAACGCTCCCGTGTGGCCCACATCGAGCAGACGACCAACCGCCTTTACTTTTCCTCAAAAGCTTTGTCTGCATGAGTTGCGGAAAAATATGCAGGTCGCAATTGGGTTTGCGTAGTCATGTGATACACTGCACTCATCCTTAATTTTCGGAATCGAAGACATTGGCATTGAAGCATAAAGTCAAAGTAACGCTCCCGTGTGGCCCACATCGAGCAGACGACCAACCGCCTTTACTTTTCCTCAAATAATATCAGGTATCTAGTAGAGCTGGATGGACTCAGAGGCGCCCTAAAGATCCCGAAGTTATAAAAAATAGTCTTCACCAGGGACCTCAGTTTCGGAAGCCAAGTGATTTCCCACTCAACCACCGCGCCTCCAGATTAATGTATAAATTAAGTGAAAATCGAGGTGTACTGTGAAGAGAATTAGCTTGTGACTAGTTGTTATTATATTGGTATTTTCATAGACCTGTCCAAGGCTAAAAAATATAAGTTATACCTCTTCTCCCTTAACACAAACACACACCTAAAGAAATTCGACGTTATAAGGTCATTTTGAAACAACTGAGAGATCTGGCCGACAAGGAAGTATCTGTCATAAGTCACCAGACTGGAACGTGATATCGTATTGTGCTTTCAACCTTTTGGCACAAGGACAATGGTGTGATCCAATTACCGAAAAAATCCAGTGAAAATTCTCATGTAAAAATTATTAGCTACTCGTGCTACAAGAAAGCAACTATTAGAACTAACCTACATATGTAAGAGGGTAAAAAATACTTGAAAAAAAAACAAAGTTTTTTTAGAGGAAGAACTCTACATTTACACACACACATCTATAACAAAAATAATGCAGAATTTATTTCCCTTCTTCGATATCAAACATAATAATTAATTACCAATAATTACTTGACTTGACACACACACATATATAACAAAAATAATGCAGAATTTATTTCCCTTCTTCGATATCAAACATAATAATTAATTACCAATAATTACTTGACTAATTGGTAATTTTTTTTATATTGTTTAATGTTTTGTTATGTAAAAGAAATATTGTGAAAAGTCTTAACTTGATCCGAGTGTGTCTGTTCAAAATGTGTACCAGACAGTCAGAGTTGATCTAATATATTAAGCTTCTATTAATACAAGACATATAAGGCTTGTCTTCGAGTTGAAAGATTAAAGTAGAGGACAGTCAGTGCTGGATTTACCTATAGGCAACATAATCTACAGCAGTGTTTCCCAAACTGTGTTCCGCGGAACTATTAGTGTTTCGCAAGGCCTGAATAGGTGTTCCACGAACTACTGGAATAATTAACTAGTAGGCGACCACGTGAATTAATCTCTCTAGAAAAATAAACAAATTCTTCCGCTTATTGGACAAAATGTGTGAATTATTCCGTTAACTGTCTCTCTCCGTAATTATTTTACATGATCCGAATGATTAATTTTGTTTTTTTGTAGTTCGTTTCCCTGATATGATTAAACGTTCTACAACTTTTGTTATCAGAAAATATTTTAATCTGCATATATAGCACAAACGTTAATAAAAAAAAATAATTTAATGGGGGTCTAATCAACGATGGTATCGTTTAACAGGAGAGAAAGAGTTAAAGAAAAAGTCTGGGAAACACTGATCTTAAGGGACACCAGCCCCCCAAAAAATTCTAGTGATATTTCACAATCATTTTGAAAAACAAAAAGCCAATAGAAAAAAAATGACATGATGCTGATTATGACGCGGGAGTTGCCAGTGGGGAATTGGATGTATAAGGGGCCCCATATCTCAAGTAGCTTAGGACCTCATCAAGTCTTATATACTGTATCGGTCACGTGGCTACACAACACAATTTAGTACAACAATCCACAAAAACATAATACATAAACACATTTTGAGCAGCGTAAATATCTGCTGGTAGATGTAGTAGACAATGATTGATACGATGTATGCCCTTGATGGTATAAATGACGAAAGAAGGGTTATAAATCTCAGGCGTTTAAAAATAATTTGGTAATAATAGACATAGATATAAAACTCAATCTGATCAAAAGTATGAATTTTTAAAGCAAAGTTCATTTGACAATAACGACAAGAGTAGCATATTCAACTTTGTTCGGCTTATAGGATCCCGAGTTCAGTACAACAATATCATTAGGATCTATTATTTGCGTATTGTATTAAAAAAAAAACATAGACAATGCATATTTTTCATATACATGCAAAGTCCATGCGTCAGTAATCGAAATTATTACAGTGTATATATTTGGGAGCAAGTGTGTATTCAAAACTTAGGAGCTGATGTTTAGAGACATAATGCAAACAGACATAATATATGGGCGCGTGCCGTGTAGGTATTACGTGCTCTCTTATGCAAATGTTTACTTTTGACAACTAGACTGAGTATTTGGTGACGAAGAACACATCTAATTTATTTGAATTGCCTGCGTCTGCACTGTACACAGATTGTAGCAAAGATTTATGGCATCTCTTTATGATGGGGCCTCGGGAAGGTAGTAAAGAAAAACAAAACAACAAAACAAAACAAAAACAAACGAACGATGTGTTTCGATATGAATACATTTAATCTAAGGGAGGCGACTCAACGAGGAAAGGTGTCTATTTACAGGATTATTAAAGATTTACCAGGTTGTTCTACTTTGTTGAAAATAAGTATAACTGCATTACTATTATGAAACGTTTTTGCCATTTTCAAGAAAAGACAAATACACACCAGAAGAAGAATTAGAAGGACACATTAAATACACCTAAACTAACGGTGGCATAGTTTAGAAAAAGTTACAAAGTTTCCCTTTCAGACATTGCGATCTATAGGGCGAGTTCTTTGTTTCGGTGGTCCAGGGTTAACGAGGGTGTCATGTAGCCAGAACAAGGACAAACGCCTTTATATTCCACAACTAATGTCTGGTACTCATTAGAGCTGGGTGGACTCAGAGGCGCCCTAAACATCCCCAAAATCCCAAGATTCGAAACCGGGACCAGTGGTTCAGAAGCCAAGCACTTTACCACTCAGCCATCGCGAATCCTAGCCTATCATGGGGAAAACTTAAATTCAGATCTACATTTCAGTCTTTCGTATCAGTTCCAGCTAGTTATATGTATGTTTGACAGTTCTTCCAAGACGTCTTTTTTGAAGTAATGACTGTATTATATAAGATAAGATAACAACAAGTTATAAGTATGTTTGATAGTTCTTCCAAGACTATCAACAAGTTATAAGTATGTTTGACAGCTCTTATAATGCAACCGACAAGCGGAGAGAAATATGAAATAAATTATATTAGAAAAACAATCGAAAGATTTTAGGCGACACTGACTAGGCATATTAAAGAACACTTAACAATTACAGAAGAAAATTTGGAATGTTTATAAAAAAAATGAAAGAAAATCTAAGAAACTTACCAAATTAGTTCCTGCCGCATTTTGAGACATGGTGTTGGGACAGCTTGAAAAGAAAAGGCTGACTCTAATTGATTGGTGAAACAAAACAATTGAATAGATTACAAATCAATATCAATGATTCTTCGGGTGTGCTTCATTCTTCTGATGTGTTTGACGTTGAGCGCTGATGCGCAACCAATGTGTGATCTTAAAATATGCAGGTGTATCTTTCCTCAGCACAGAAGTGTGTTGTTTTTTGCTTGACAGGTATATCTACATCGAGAACGAGTTCCTGTCTGGAATGAACAGAGATGTTGTCTTATTAATTAGCACTATTTTCTTAATTATCTTAGAAAAATAAGAGACGTCTCTTCTTTCAACTGAAGATAGCTTACGTCCTACGCGTATCCCTGTGTCAATCTAGAGTCGTGGATGTGACTTAGAGACTTAAACTGTACTAAAATATATTGAACATAAAGTAGGGTTATTATGAAACTTGTGATGGAGGGTGTGAACGTGTTTGTACTGGCTGATGTATTCTGATGTAACTCCTTCTTTCTTCTCCTTCGTTCTCCTTCGTTCTCATTGTTATGTTGGAGTGTTCAGATGACTAGACCAATACATGAGATGAACTGCGCAGTGGTTTCCAAATCAGGGAGCTCTCCATACAGTTTTCTTTCTATTAGGGTGTTTTGGGGCCAAAGTCTTATACGGGCCTCTTGGTATAGAGAGCAGATTTGGAGGACGTGGTCGGCATTCTCTGGTGATACTCCACATGGGCAGATTTCACGTTTCAATTTTGAGCTTTCGGTACATGTGTTGTCGCATTCTGTTGTGTCCGGTCCTGAGTCGAAATATTAGACGTAACCTTTGAATTGGATTGATGCAGACGAGTGCATAAAAAAAGGGTTAACGGATGATGAATGGGAGCTGAATTCGGAGACAAGAGACAGAACGATTTGCGATTATTTGTAGTTTTTAAAGTGAGTTGAAACATAATTTTAAAAAAAAATCGTTCGATATATTGTGAATTATTTGTTTTTCCACATACATTAAAATTAAAAGCTGTTTATATTTGTCCTCAAAAGTTAAAGTTTACTTGGTTAAATGTTTTTTTTTTTCAAGCTTTATTCAAGAGTTTTGTATCAACTAAGTTAAACGCTTGCAATGGTTTGGACTAGCTGATTGTTTTGAAATCCCAAAATGGTAATCCAGATTTACAACAGGGGCATAACTCTTGCTTCTTCTTTTAACATTAAGAGCTTTGGTTGTACATTCCCATGATGAAAACACGTCTACAAGCGTAGGGCAAAGTGCTGCATGAATTATCCTACTGCTAAAACCATCTTTCAGATTTGTCATTAGAAAATATGTTTGATTAAATTGTATGTATATTATACTGTTATTCCAGCAGTTACATATTAAAATAAATATTCATTCTTCGATGTAGGACTATTTAGATGCTTGTTCTTCCCTACACCTGCACATACACACACACATATACAATCCATAGGCCACCAATCAGCTTACTCCAGGCCCCTCTCTCTCCCTCACTTTTTTTCTCTCTTTCTCTCTCTCTCTCTATATATATATATATATACATATATATATTTATATATATATAGAGAGAGAGTATTAGATAGAGAGAGAGAGAAATAGATAGACATTGAGAACTAAACATAAAAGAGGTGAGTGAGAGAAAGAAATAGAAAGAGACTAAGAGAGAGAGAGAGAAGTAGATCGGAGATGATGTTGAGATCCAACATTGCGATAATAAAATGTTTAAAAAAATCTCACAATGCAACAAATACACAATCCCATGTTACATCTGTACATACCTTGCTAAGCATTGTCTAACATTCTGTACATTACAAACGTACAGGCACACAACAATAGCACAATAAATAAAAACTCTGCCTATTCATTATCTTCAAACATTTACAAACTCAAGCCATTCATTACCGAAGTTCAGAATGTGAACTCGCTCTGCTGACTTCCAATGAACTAGAAGCAACAAAGAAAGAACTTATTTGATATAGACAGACATCCAAATATGCAGGCTCCACACACTGGGCTATTTACAAAACCATGTTATTCCTTGTAGCAGAGTCAACTGTTAAAAATAATTTCGAACAAGTTATGAAAAGCTGCTATGAACAATTTTGTTTCAAAAGGGTACCATTCATGAATGTAGAGCGATACAAGAACCAAGTACCGTAGACCCGGGGGTCAAGATTATGATAGTGGCCCTGTTCTACACCAGCCCCTATTTTTCAGTATTTTAAGTGTGACATATCCATGTATCAGTACATATATATATTTTAAAAAAAGCTATTGATGCGAGGTAGTGACGTGGCTGGTCAGTATTGAGGCCTTCTATAACAAATAGTCTCGGATTAATACATGAAGCGCATCTTTTACAAGTAATAAGGTCTTCACACTAAATCCGGTTTTATGACTTCTTTCAAGAAATAATGTCAATCCAATCGAGACTTGGACGACATCCTAAATGTAGAAACGACTATTGTGGTTTCTTCTTTTAAATATTAATAACTAAATGTTTTATGAAATCATTATCCATGGCATGCATCTACATCTAATAAACAGTTTCATTGGAGAATTGTAGAGTTGAACATTTATACAATACAGCTCTGTGTCCATCAGTTTGTTATCAGTCGATTTCTATTTTTAGAAATACTACCCACTGTTGAAAAAAAACACAAAACTGAAACTTTATGGTCATATCATAAGGTTCTCAGGACACACAAAGAATGTGCCAGAAAAAAAAAAGAGGCAGACAACGCATAAAAATGGACGAGCCTGTCATCCAAGGCAAAAGAAAGGCCCCCACGCAGGACTTCGGACAGAGAGATTGTTGAAGAGCCGATGCCTCATCCTGGCCATGGATAAAAGCCTTTCCTTGGTCAAGAGGTCCATAATAGGGAACGGGACGTTCTCGGACCTTAAGGACATCTGAATCCAAGGCAAAAGACAGAGGAATGGAGTGGGACGGTGGACAGATCATGGGTGGTGCCTTAACGGTTTAACAGACCAAGGGGTAGATGAAGGTGGTGAAGGGGATAGCCGGGTATGCTATTTCTTTACTATTATTGAGGGCCTCTCTTGGTCATGGGTCCCGGCGTCATAAACTTCTTCAACACATCGGTCGCTACGCCGCTGACTGAAAATTTCGAATGGATCCTTGTACTATCACATATCTGACACACATACACTGACTTTTCGCGCATTAACTTTTCTCTCCGTAATTATTTATCACATTCTGGTGGAATCAACGCTGATATCGTCAGTTAGGAGAGAAAGAGTTAAGGTTACGCTCTTTGACCCAATTCGTAGGGGTCTTTTCTCTAATTTAAGAAAAAGTAGTTAAAAATAAATAATTATCCTTAAAGATTTTGCATGTTAAGTTTGTGACCTTCCTTTCGCAGCTTTAACCCTTACACTTTGAAGGACTGCAGGAGATGACAGCGGGCAGGGTTGAAACTCAGGGCGACAGTTTGAAGTGCATTCTACACGCCTGGCACACACAAAAAAATAACGCCTCTCAAAATTAAAAGCTTACTTTTTTTTATTCGAGTAGAAGGGGATGAGGTGGGCAAGGTTTTGTGTGATTCATTCCAGGAAGTGAACTAGATAAATCTATGAACTCTACCAAATAGTTCGTATCAGACAAAGTTTTATTATTTCTACAGGCTGTGAGAGATAAAATAACAGTAGAGAATGTCAGTAATACTAAAAATAGACGAAAAAAAATCGAATACAGGGGAAGCTAGCGCGCTAAAAAAATAACATAGATTGTAATGGTTCTTTAAATTTTTATGACAAAAGCCAAGCTTAATTTTTTTTTAGGAGGTACTTTTCAAAATTGTTCCTATGATGTGGCCAAGAGCTCTCCACTCTCAGCCCCGTCAGAGAGTTTAACAATATAGTTAACCATAAAGCTATTCGGACCGTCCGTGACATTTGCATAATGCACAATCAATTTAAAAGGAACCACTGTGTACTAGAGGCCGAAGGCTGAGTTAGGTACGTGGGAATTTCCTCATAATTCTATACTGTAACCTCCCCTCACAAGAACTGTGTAGGGACACTGCCAGCGACCAGCTCTCACGGTCCCCCTGTGTGGAACGGCGTTGCGGACATTTTGGACTGGGTATCCAGATTGTCTGTTCTATCACCACCCCAAGTGAGGGTAACATTGATAGGGGCCTGATAGCTCTCGTTTTTAGCCTATCTAGTTCCAAAGGAACCCTAGGTGCCTTCTATAGGGCAATACAAATATTTCGTTTCAAACTTATTATAATATTAACAAAGCTTTTCTTTGAGTTCAAAGATTAAGGTTACACAAACCTAATTGTGACCTACACATTTATTTTTATGATATTGCTGTAATATAGCGCAACTTTCAGGCTTATAGCATGCTTAGTGCGACATTGTCCAATCTTTTTTGTTGATCAATTGGGAAGGGGGGGTGTCTGGGAGAAGGTTTTACCGTGCTGCCTTTAGGCACCCAGTATAACACAACGCAGCTCAAGTTGGGTTTGGAACTCGAGCCAACTCGTAGGTAGCCAAAACGGTTTACCACCTTTAATCCACACGTCCCACATTTGTTCCACATTGAACACAGTTTTGATTTGTAGCTTTTATTTCAAACCCATAAGTGCATCCCTGCGGCCTTTGTAAGAAATCTCAAGCCAATTCTAAAACAAGCAAAATATGAAAATACTTTTTAAAAAAGCAAAGGTTATCCAACTATGTAGAATTTATTTCCCTTTTATTTCAAACAAAATTATTAGTTACCAATAATTAATTTTCTAATTGGTTAATTTTTAATTTTTTAATGTTTTGTTAGGTGCAATAAATAATTGTGTAGTTTCAACCTGATCCGAGAATGGGAGTCAGAGAAATAAGGTGTGACAAAACCCCACATATTTAGCCATTTCGATTAATAATGAAGAATTGATTTCTCTTTTTGGTACCGGTATTAAACAAAAAAAAAATAATTACCAGTAATTCGATATTGATTCATGTATTGTTAGGTGCAGTAAATATAATTGTATACACTTTTAACTTGATCTGAGAATAGGTGTGGGAGAAATTATGTGTTCAAAATTTTTACCAGACAGCCAAACTGTGTTAATGTAAGCTTTTTAATAAAATTGGATTCAGTTATATGCATTTTCCAGGGAGCTAGTTTATTAATTTTTTAAAACTCTTTCCAACTAAACTGTGAACTCGTGGAGTGGCTTGTTCAATGTGTAGACTTTTCTGTTTCATTCAGCGAGTCAAAGAATGAGGTCATGTGTACGTGTACATGAAAGGCGTGGAAATATTTATTCCTGTCAAAGAGTTACCAAATATATTTATGGGCGTTCTATTGCCTTGACACCAGGACGTTATACTGCCACCCCACCAGGGTATTATACAGTCATACCAATGAAAGTTGTTTTTTTTAAGTTTAATCTCTCAGTAAGTACATTAAATTATCCATAACTCCTTAGTTATTTGAACTTTGGGAAATGGAGAATAAATTGTTTCTATCGAAAAAAAGCGTTTTATTAAAGAGTTAATATTTGTGAATCATTCAAGTCTTATTCACTATTTTTTGTCTACGCTATTGTGAAATGTAATTTCTAAAAGATTAGAAAGATATTATTGTAAAAAATGAATCAGTAGGCCTATTCATTCTGGCACTGCCAAGTTCGAGAATAATTAAAAAGAAACAAAGCTCACTAGTCCTCTGATGATTCGGTAGACGCGTATACATAAAAATAATGATCTTCCTAGGTATGTTCAGTGCTTGAAACATGTCAGTAAGGCCTGTGGTCACCATCTCGTAATATTATTATTAGACAATCTTGTAACATCGCCTGCTTGCTTTCCAAACTGTGTTCCGCGGAATAGGGCTCCCCTTAATTGAAACTAATTTGAGGCCCTGCCTAAGCGAATAGGGAGGCCATAAGCAAATGAAACAGAAAAACTAAACATTAAGACTGAAAAAGACGCAATAAATTACAAACCGTGTCACTGTATTTCTATCTAAATCAACAAATAAGTTAAATTCTTAGAGCGCCGATAGCACTAATGTGTGTCTTGGGACGATTCATCATCAACAGACTAGAAATAAAGTCTCGACATTTTCACCAAAAGGAAGAAACAGTGGTCTTCTAATATACGGTAAATCTAACAAATAGATATTTGCGAATAAACTTTTAATCATAGTAGAGACTTGGAGCTAGGCTAGTAGACATAGAGCCATAGAGTTAGAGTCATACATAGAGTTAGAGCATGGAATGGGTTGCCTGAGCTAGCCAGAAAAACCAGTGACTTGGCAGAATTTAAGTCATTGGTTAATATGCATGACTAATTGCATGACGCGTAGGACGTAATCATCTTCTTTTTTGAAGTAACGTCTGTATTATATAAGATAAGATAAGAAGAGCCATAGAGTTAGAGCCATAGATTTCTACTATGTTTGAGATTTGATCCATGTTTCGCATTTTGTGTCTCTAAAAAAATTATTGTCCCGTGTCCTGGGCGACTACCTTGTTTGCCTATGCCTAAAGCTGGCCTGCGCGGAATACTAGTGTCACGTAAGACCTAGGATTAGGATTTATTAAAAGAAATTTCTATAAATCAAAGAAGAACATAAAACTAAAATGTTATTTAACCTTGGTTAGGCCAATAATAGAATATGCATCCTCCGTTTGGGACCCCTCAACTCAAGAAAACATTAAGAAACTGGAACAGACACAAAATAGAGCAGTGAGATTCATAACAAATGAATATTCACATTTGACTAGAGTAACACCTAAAGTAAAATCACTTAATTTAGAAAGCCTTCAGGACAGGACTCAAAAGTAAAGTAGCAATTATACATAAAACACTGAACCATAATCTTCAAATACAAAAACAATTTAATAAAATACTCTGAAAGACACAAAGATTAAGGTACATTCCTCGTCCCACATGCTAGGACAAATTTGTACAAATACTCCTTCTTCCCTAGTGCTATTATAGCATGGAATGGGTTGCCTGAGCTAGCCAGGAAAACCAGTGACTTGGCAGAATTTAAGTCATTGGTTAATATGCATGACTAAATGCATGACGCGTAGGACGTAATCTTTTTTTTTTTTTTTGAAGTAACGTCTGTATTATATAAGATAAGATAAGAAGACCTTAACAGTTGAATAGTTGTTCCTCGGACTACTGAAATAATTAACTTATAAGCCTCCACGTGAATTAATCTCTCAAAAACATAAGCAAAGTGTTCCGCTAAATACTCAGAATGTGTGAAGTGCGTTATTGAAAAAGTTTGGGAAACACTGAGCTAAAAGACTAATCCCGGTCTTTTTTTTTTAAATTGTTAAACAATGTTAAGTCTTCTAGTCAACAAGCTAAACCACTTGACTTGTGGACCTACAACTAGTTTAGATGCCATTAAAAATCAACTTACAGCGCGTCTAAAATAATCCTGAATCAATCCGTCCGGCACCCTTTAGAAAAGCTTTAAGCGCTAAAACGGTGTTATGGAGTGTGTGTTTGTGTGTGTGCGTGTGTGTTTGTGTTTCTATGTGACGATGGGAAGAGGTTAGCAATTGGTTGTGAATGATGCAACATAGGTAGCATTGTCGTCATTTGGTCTTAGTGAGGGGAGACAACTCCAGAACGTGAGACTGAAAGGTGCTATTGTTGTGAGTTAGATTTTGTTTAAAATAGTATTACTAAAGTCATCTAGTAAAGTTTTTTATATCTCATATTAACTTGATTTTGGCTGTATTATAATATAAAAAGTCTTGTTCACAAGGAAGTTATTCAAGTTATTTGAAGTTTTATTAGTTCAGATATATTACGCCTACAGCGGTTTAGTTGTCGACCAGCATTTCGGTGCCGTCAGTCAACGACCGGCAATACAAAAGGGATTGGAACGAAAGGGGGATGCGAATATATTCTATTGCTCCGAGGGGCATTACTGGTGTAATTTTGAGAACCACTGTAATGTTACCAAGTTATTGATTACATAGAAACAAACAAAATGTCAAGATTGTGAGCGTTAAAATTACCGGATCAGAGAGGACAATAAAACTAAATAAAACAACAAAACAAAAACAAAACAATAAAATTGTAAGATACACGAGGTGATAGATTGTGACTACACAACTGTCCTCCGTCTGTTTTTTTGTTTTTTTTTGTTTGGTTAACTCTTTGGAAGTAAAGACAGTTCCACAATGGTCTGCTGAATTTTATGAGATACTATTTTGGTACCAAGACAACTTTTGTATAATTATGTCTTTGATCAACAACAACAAAAATTATTCTTTTTAAGTTGATTGATGATTAGATAAAGAAAAATGTATACAGTGTTTGGAATGAAAAGAACTAAAGAAGTTAACACGATGTCTAGAGAGGCTTGAACCCTAGCACCTACACTGCATACTGTATTGTAGCATTAGGAGATAGAAGAATTGGTCGAAGAGAAAAAAACACTCAACATCATCTTGTATTAGTTTAAAGTACACACAAGTATAGCACTAAAATACATGTTCACATTTTGTTGATTAACCCTTAAAACGCGCGTGGTAGTTTAACCTTAAAACATCAGAATTGTAATTCCATTTTGTATGAAGTCATTGTAAAACAGCTAAGCACTTTAAAGGTTAAATGATTGACCAACTCAACTAAAATTAGCGGTATAATGAAAAGGAAAATAACGTGAAATTAGTTTCTAAACTCGCGATCCCATAATCCTTATTTGATATCAAAATGTATTTTAATATACTGGTATTGAAAGTTCATTTTTTCATCTTTAAAACAGAAGCTGCTGTGTTATAATTTAAATATTACATATAACTATGTCAAGTTGTATTTAAACTTAAAGCATTGCAAAGTAAGTATCTACCCCAACAATAGATTAAGAACAGACACTTGTCATAGTACTCTATCTAAAATTTACAAGATTCTAATAAAATATACAGTCAATAAAATGGACATCATACGCTAGAGCACAACCTCTCAGCCAGTTATATAAAACAAAACACAAAAAAATTCCACAAAACAACTCTTACAGATACCTGGGTGTCATTGTAGATTACAGGCTTTCGTGGGAAGACCATCTTGAAAACCTATTAAGAAAGTCACACAGCGGCTATTCCTTTTGTATGAACTAAATAATTTTAAATTGCCCAAAGAACATCTTGGTTAATCGTTAGTGTGACGCTGTACGAAATTTTCTAACAAAGGCAATAACTTGTTGTCAAGGTAACGTGTGATTCAAACTTTTGAGCAGCTTGCCTTATACAAAGAGCGCCAAAAAAAACAACAACCTGGATGAACTTTTTCAACAATGCGCCACTATCTCAGTCGGTCAAATAACTACATCAAGTCGCCTAGGAGTGGGAACACGCACCGAACGTAATCATCTTGTATTTTTGAAGTAACGTCTGCATTTTATAAGATAAGATATACGAAGTGGACTGCTTCTTATCCGGAGAACGCGAAAGATGAACATGTCGGTGTGCTGTATTCACTCAACGGTTTCCATTTTGTACTGTGCCAGTTGTTTTTTTTAATGGATTTTTATTGTTATTAATTCTAAAGAGAGTCAAACACATTTAAATTAGGATCAATTAAGCAGCCTTAGTTTTAGTCAATAACATTAGCAGCGTTACGAGGAGGGAATGCCAGTTACACAGTGTGACACCGACACTAGTGACGCCAAGGGATGGCATTATACCAAACTGTTTGGTCACTGGAATAATGATCATTTTATTCGGCGTAACTCAAAATTCCTTGCGATAAAAATACAGAGGAGAGTTCCCTCTAAATGTAGTTCTTTCCAGCAACACTGACAAGTTTCAAATTACACGTGAACATTTTAAATTGCCCACTAATTTATAAATTATTGAAATAGCAAATTTGACTTGACACACATAATATTTTTAGGCTATAGTATGTTCGTAAACCATTCAAGCGTGTCTACGTGTTATTGTGCGTATGACTGTGTACGTCTGTCTCATGGGCTGAATCCAAAACTGCAATCGAATCCATTATAAGAACGTTTATTTGAATTATTTTGCCATATTACAAACAACATAAAAAATGAGCTTACTGTAGTTTGATATATTTGCATAAGTTTTCACATTCCTACAAGTGCTCCTCCTTCCCTAATGTCATTAGTGAGAGAATTAAGCAGATTGCCCGTGGAAGACCAATAACTTCAGACAGAAAGTCTGTAATTTATATAGGTCCGGATTTACACATGATAAGGTCCAAATCTATTTGAGATATGGGGCCCGTTGTAATCAACATGAGGCAATTGATTCTATTGCTTGTTCTTCAAAGCAATTTTTTAATTGGGGGGAGGGCATCCACAACAATTGGGAGCCCTAAGCTATAGCTTTATGTTGCCTATAGGTCAATCCCCAGCTCTGATAAGCTAGAACGTTACCTGAAATTTAAAACCGTTTTTCTACTTTAAAAAAAAAATTCTTATGTAGAGCGCATTTTTTTTATTGTTATACGATACTCAGTGCGCAATGGTTCAGTCTTTTTTGTTAACCAGTTGGGGGAGGGGGATGGTGGAAACCGACCTCCCTTGATAGGTGGCCAAGCAGTTTATTCCTCTCAGCCATACATCTCAGAGTTCAAGTCTTACTTCCACACATGACTAGCTAAGACATGTCAGATATCTTGAAAGTTTTGTGAACAGTTTTGTACAGTGTCATTTATCAATGTCTGAAATATTATTGTTAAGTGACCAAATTAGGAAAATTATCAATTAACAAGAAAAATAAAAAAGGTGTGTGTGTGGAAAGAAAATATTAGGCCTTTTTACTATGACTCAAACCATTAGTAAACTTGTTTTCCATAGGTCAGTAAGTCTGAAGAAATAGTAATATTGACTCTAAAAGATTATACAAAATAAACTTAGACTACAAAGTCACCCGCATTGCATGGCTAGGGGCTAAGGTATTAAACCTAGTCATTACATTAAAATAAAAACGTACTATGCTAAACATGTCAGACTAATAAGATATGGTAATTGTTTAGATATGCGTAGTTCGTGTCTCAGAATGACAATCTATTTCTGTGTTGTCTGAATAACTAAACAGACAAGTGGTTCTCACTGAATCTATATTTTGATATTGCATTAGTGTGTCAGGAAATCACTCTCAGCGTGTAGACAATAGGTGGACCATAAATTTACCTGATGTCATTTTTTTTTATGCAGACCCATAAAACGTGTGCCCTCCACCGCTGGAGAGACTACAAAAAAACTTATAGCAACTTTTTCGTGATTGGTGATGACCAAATACTCTGTATGTACATGGAGATCGGGAACAATCTTATTTTCTACCTACATGAATCTTAGGTCAATCTTATTTTCTAACTACTTGGAGCTTAATTCAATCTTATTTTCTTTTCATAAGGACTTAAGCCCAATCTTATTTTCTACATACATGGACCTTAGCTCAATATTATTTTCTACTTACATCGATCTTAGCCCAATCTTATTTTCTACTTACGACTTTTCATGGATGTTAGCCTAGTCTTATGTTTCATCACCCTTCTCTTTCCCTCTCACTAATTGACAGTGGTCGAGGGGTTTACGATCCCGGAGTTTCATCCGGGTTCGATTTTAGCCCTCCCCAGCCCTCCGTCGGGAGGTTAATTTCTTGGATGTAATAATCTTCCTTTCTGGAGTGACTTACAAATAAAAGTACTCTTACTATAATAGCTTACATTTTCATTAGTTAGGCATTGAATAAGAATGTAAAGCGTTAATAGCAATAGCCACAACGTATGACTGGGTGATGAATTTCTAATTAGTGAAGAAAGCATCAACCTAGTAGTTGAAAAACAAAAAGGGAAATCCGTCCTCTCCTTCAACATTCTAAAGTTTTCACTTCACTTGCAAGCTTAGTGAAACTAGGCAGTTAATCATTAACATACTTTATAATTCACAAGGCCTCGAATGGTAGCACTCTACTGACACATGCAACACGCATCACGCTTACGTCATACAGGGGAAACAACAAAATTGATTTAATCTTATAGTTGAAATTCTGAGAGGTGTTTTCAACTGAGAGTTTGTTTGTTGTTTTTTTTTGTTTGGAACGTGGGGTTGGGAGGGGGGGATATCCAATAACGTAGACTCACTTTATCGCTAGGTTAATGCAGGGGCGTAGAGAGCAAAATGTGCGCCCTGGGCAAGGTACTTTATTGACCCTCCCCCATTTTCCATGAACATCACATAGAAATATAGACTGCGTGTGGCGCCCCCCTAAGGGTGGCGCCCGGGGCATCTTGCCCCCTAACTACGCCTCTGGGTTAGTGAAACACTATTTCGCTGTCGTACATTAAATAAATGTAAAATTAGAAAGAATTACATCACCAGATGTGGTCCACCCAGGCAGGCTTCAATATTTTCAGAAAGAACATCCAAATGAAATTATATCAAAGACAAATGAGAGATAAGAATGGAGAAAGAAGGTTAACAGATCTTGTGTAGTGCCCCAACGGTACAGCAGATCAAAGAATAGGTGCAAGTGAATGCAAAGTTAGATGTGTGGAAACACAAACTCAAAATCGGCCCACGAAGTGGTCCACCCAGGCAGGCTTCAATATTTTCAGAAAGAACATCCAAATGAAATTATATCAAAGACAAATGAGATATAAGAATGGAGAAAGAAGGTTAACAGATCTTGTGTAGTGCCCCAACGGTCCCGCAGATCAAAGGATAGGTGCAAGTGAATGTAAAGTTAGATGTGAACCTGGCCTAACTAGTTCACCTTTCAGACCTTGTGGTCTATAGGGCAGATGATGTAAAGTTCATCTGTTTTTGTGGCCTACGGTTAACGAGGGTGTCATGTAGCCAGCACAACGACCAACCGCCTTTACTTTTACCCAACTAATATCAGCTACCCATTAGAGCTGGGTGGACTCAGAGGCGCCAAAGGATTCCGAAGTTGAAAATCCCAGTCTTAACCAGGATTCAAACCCGGGGCCCCCGGTTCGGAAGCCAAGCGCTTTACCGCTCAGCTACCGCGCCTCTCCTGGCCTAATTGAAGTCTTATAATTGATGTAATTGTTTTGAAAGGGATCAATCGAGTGATAAAAAAAATAAAATTAAATTAAGTCCAATGTCCCGCATTAAAATAATTATACGAAAATGAAGTTTACAAGATAACTATTCGTTTTAATTTAGGTCTAACTTATAATGCATACTAATTAGCTTTTTTCTCTTAAAAAAAACTGCTTGCATAACTGATTTTAAAAATTAGATTTTTCGCTTTCAGAAAAAAAAAAGTAGCCGTTGCATCAGAACTTTGAATGGTCTAAAATATTGTGATGTCGGATTTTCAATATCTTTTCTAGTTTACGAGATCTAAACGGGACAGACGGACAGACATTTCGCTCAAAACTAATAGCGTCTTTTCCCCTTTTGGGGGCCGCTAAAAAAGATTACGAAAAAGAAAAAAAAAAAGGGAACCAAAAAATAAACGATAAACATTTTGTTAAGAGTTTCAACAAAACAACAACACGAAAAGCTAAAATATGAATCACTAATATATTAAAATATATATATATTGTCACGTATTACAAATTGAATTCTACTTTTAAATGGCTTGCCTAGGGGAACGTGACAATAGAAAAAGGTAGTTGTGTCACTTATCTTAAGTCTGAATTTAATCAAAGACTTACAATGAATAACAGACAAAAAAATGACACAAGAAATCGGAAGGTAAAATATCAACTTAATGTTTAATCAAAATATAACTCAATACAAAATGGAAGGGTTGACCAAAACCCTTTTACAAAAATGGCATGTAAAAATATTACAATACAAGAGTTTGAAAATATAATTACAAATACAAGCAAGGCCTTGAAAAAGAAAAATCTTAACTTACACGATCAATTGGTATACCACGCACGGGTCACGCAATGTCTCCGCTATTCTGTCTCACGGCTGTCTCCGTATGTCTGTCCGTCAACGTTACGCGAGCGGTCTTTATATAATCTACCGCGCGTCGATATCTAGCAACTTCCAGAACAGAAAGTCATCAACACCCAGATCTAGAACGCTCTTCAAAGAGACAGAAGAAAAGAAAAAAAAACACCCTCCTTTCAACCAGAGGTACACACATAGGTCAAGGACCGGTCACTGTCTGTGTGGCTTGACTCACCGTGAAAAATAAAAAAAAACTTATTACACAAGGGGCAGACAACCTACAGGTCAAGAAAAAAAAACAATAGTATCTAGGCATTGTTACCTAGATACGTAACACCTCCCTCCTAAAAATAAAAAGTTTACATTTCCACGAAATGGAAATCTTTTTAGAATAATTACAAAAATGATATTTACATTACAGAATGTATTTATCATGATATATATAAAAAAAATATACATCAAAATACTTTTTACAATCTAGATAAGGCATCGGCGATAACATTTTCGCTGCCTTTTATGTGTTTAAGATCTAGGTTGTACTCTTGTAAAAATAAACTCCACCTGAGAAGTCGTTGATTCTTGCCAGACATTTTGTGGATAAATGTAAGGGGATTGTGGTCAGTAAATACAACCAGTGGCCATCTGGACCCACTGATATAAAAATCAAAGTGTTGTATAGAAAGAATCAACCCAAGACATTCTTTTTCCACAGTAGAATAATTTCTTTGATGTCTATTAAATTTCTTGGAAAAGAAACAAATAGGATGCTCTACTTGGAAATTATCTTCTTGGTAAAGGACTGACCCAACACCTGTGTCACTGGCGTCAATAGCTAACCTAAAAGGTTTTCCGAAATCAGGAGCCATCAAAATGGGGGAGCTAGATAATATCTGCTTAATTTGGTTAAAGGCTTTCTGACATTCATCCGTCCAAGTAAATCGGACGTTCTTTCTCAGGAGGTTTGTTAAAGGACTGGCAATGACAGAAAAATTTTCGCAAAACTTTCTATAATATCCAGACATTCCCAAAAATCTTCGGAGTTGTTTCCGATCAGCAGGAATAGGGAAAGCTTGGATAGCTTCTACTTTGGCCATTACAGGTTTCACCTGGCCTTGTCCTACAATATGACCTAAGTATTGGATGGAAGCCTGGCAAAAATCACTCTTACTCAGGTTTACAGTAATTTTTGCATGTAAAAGTTTAGTAAAAAGACAATGCAGTTGTTTACAATGGCTAGAAAAATCTTGGCTAAAAATTACTACATCATCTATGTATGCGTGGCAATTCTCCATGTCAGCAAGCAGGGCATTTATCATTCTCTGGAAAGTGGCAGGAGCATTCTTCATGCCAAATGGCATCACTTTGTATTGGTACAGACCATCAGGGGTGACAAAGGCGGAGATTTCCTTTGCCCTATCAGTCAGGGGAACCTGCCAATAACCTGAAAGTAGGTCTATTTTGGTGATGTACTTAGCGTCACCAATACGATCTATGAGATCGTCTATCCTAGGGATAGGAAACGAATCGGTCTTTGTTACAGCATTTACCTTACGGTAGTCTGTACAAAAACGATAAGTCTTGTCCTGTTTAGGTATCAAGACACATGGGGAGCTCCAGCTACTGGAACTTGGTTCAATGAGGTCATTTTCAAGCATATACTTGATTTCTGACCTAAGTATGGCAAGTTTTTCAGGGTTGACCCTGTAAGGATGCTGCTTGACTGGAGTAGCCTCGCCAACATCTACATCATGCATTATAACATTAGTCTGTTTTGGTACATCAGAAAAAATGTCATTAAATTCATTAATGAGTTTCATGATAACTGGCCTTTCTGTCGAAGACAGATGAGACAGTTTTACATCCAAATTCTGTAATACAAAAGAATTAGGTATTTTGTATTGTCCAAATTTCTCCTTTACAATATCATCATCAATAGGAGAAACATGGCTATTTGAACAACTTTTGACTGTATTTAAAACACAATTACTCTTCTCTGAGTGATCTGGCCGAGATACATAAGGCTTCAGCATGTTTATGTGACATAGCTGAGTCTTTTTCCTACGGTCAGGGGTTTTGATTGTGTAATTGAGGTCACTAATTTTGGTCTCAATTTCATAGGGACCAAAATATCTGGCTTGCAAGGGTTGACCCGGTATGGGCAAAAATACAAGCACCTTATCCCCGGGAGAAAATTCTCTAGCACGGGCCTTTCTATCATACCAGCGTTTCATGCTGGATTGGGTGTTTTGTAAGTTATTTTTGGCCAGAACACAAGCATCATAAAGTCTAGTTTTAAACTTACTTACATAGTCTAAAAGTCCTTCAGTGGCTGTTGGTGACAACAAAGTCTCTTTTATACATTTCAAGGGACCGCGCACCGAATGGCCAAAGACTAAGTCAAAAGGGCTGAATCCCAACGATTCCTGGACGGATTCACGGGTTGCAAACAGCAGCATGTGGATTCCTTCGTCCCAGTCTTTTTCGTGCTCAAAGCAATAGGTTCGGATCATGTTCTTGAGAGTCTGATGGAATCGCTCAAGAGCGCCTTGCGACTCGGCATGATACGCACTCGACATGCAGTGTTTGATGCCCAACTGAGTCATGACTTGCTTGAAAAGATTGGCCGTGAAATTCGTTCCTTGGTCCGATTGGATGGACTTTGGTAGACCAAATAGAGTAAAGAACTTGATTAAGGCCTTTACAATGTTCGATGCTTTTATGTTCCTTAGAGGAATAGCCTCAGGAAAACGAGTTGAAGCACACATAATGGTCAACAGGTATTGGTTGCCAGCTTTTGTCCTTGGGAGAGGACCAACACAGTCAATAAGTACTCTGCTGAAAGGTTCTTCAAAGGCTGGAATCGGCTTCAGAGGAGCAACAGGGATCTTTTGATTTGGCTTGCCAACCAACTGACAGGCATGACAGGATCGGCAGTACTGGATGACATCTTTCTTCAAAAGTGGCCAGAAGAAGTGTGACATAATCTTGTGGTATGTCTTGTGGATGCCGAGATGACCTGACATTGGTGTGTCATGAGCCAGATTCATGATGTACGCTCGGTATCTTTCTGGTAACACGATTTGATGGCATATTCTCCATTCTTCTTCGTTGGATGCGTCTGGAGGTTTCCATTTCCTGAAGAGCATATCATCTTGGATGTAGTAGCACGTTGATGCTAGCTCTGCCTCTTGTGATGTCATTGCGGTTTCTCTGAGTTTGGCGAGCTCTGGATCCTTCTTTTGGTCCTCAATCAACTGTTTTCGAGTTGATGCCGGCTTTTCAGAATTTGGCGTTGGTTCTTCTTCAAGAGAAGCAAAGAATGTGGTGCTCAAGTCCACATCATCGTGGTTACTGTTGGCTTTGATAACGTTCTCTTCTTGAGATGCTTTCAACCTCATTGCCCTTGTTACTGCACACGCTGGATATAACTCTATGTCTTCCTCGGGTGTGGCAGATAAGTCGGGTGTTTGAGTGACGATGGGTTCGGCTATCACCTTTCCACCTGCTAAGTCATTGCCTAACAGCAACGAGATGCCTTCCAATGGTAATGTTGGTCGGACACCTACAACAACCGGTCCAGTAATGAGATTTGACTTTATGTCGATTAGATGTAGAGGCACATCTATACATCCAAGCTCTACGCCTCGTAACAGGATGTTCTTCCCAGTCGATGATGATTTTGACAAGGGCAAGATACCCTCTAAAAGTAGCGATTGTGAGGCACCTGTGTCTCTCAAAATGGTGATAGGTCGTAGACTTGTAGAATCACCGGGTAGTGATACGAATCCTTCCGAAATGAAAGGCTTATAATCCTCTAATAAAACATCAATTTTGGTTGATGCAGACTGGACTTGGGTCGAACTCTCGCTGGAGTCATTGACAGCTCTAGGAGACGCAGTGGAGAAACTCTTTCTTGAGTCAGTAGAACATCTTTTGGATGTATTTGGAGAACTCTTGATGGAGTCATTAGAACATCGGGGTGATGTCTTATGGGAACTCTTGATAGAGTCATGGGAACATCGGGGTGATGTATTATGGGAACTCTGGATAGAGTCATTGGAACATCGGGGTGATGTATTATGGGAACTCTGGATAGAGTCATTGGAACATCGGGGTGATGTATTATGGAAACTCTGGGTAGAGTCATTGGAACATCGGTGTGATGTACTAGGTAAACTCTTGTTTGAGTCATTGGAACATCGGCTTGATGTATTTGAAAAACTCTTGTTTGAGTCATTAGAACATCGTAAAGATGAATTTGAAGAACTCGCTGTTGAGTCATTTGAACATCGTGGAGACATTTTCGGAGAGTCTTGTACAGTCAATACATTTGAAACAGGTGGTGTCGAGGTATTCTTGATATGACTTGATGATGAGGGAGTAAACCTCTCCGACCACTGTACTGTGCAAGCGCTGACTTTCGAAGGAGCTTTTTCGTTTCTCTTCCTCAATTTCCAGCAATCGTCAATTTTATGGCCTTCTCGTTTGCAGTAGGAACAAGTAGCTTTACTTGTAGTAGGTTTTCTGTCATTTGTACTGCTGTTCTTGATGGAGTTGCTAGCAATGGACTCAGGCTGTTTGACTTGTTTTGGCTTGACATCCGGCGTATACTTGGCAAATTGATGTGATATTATATAATCGTCTGCCAACACTGCAGCCTTGTGCACATCTTCCTCGCCACGATCAGCTATATGCGTACGGACGTCCAGCCGCACACAACTCTTGAACTCTTCCATCAGCATTAGGTTCTTGAATTTTGCAAAGTCGGTGCCGATTTCCCTGGAAGTGAGCCATTTCTCAAAGCGTCGCTCCTTTTCCCGCAGGAATTCTACATGGGTTTGGCCATCCGATTTGCGACAATCCCTGAACTGCTTTCGGTAAGCTTCCGGAACAAGTTCATATGCCTTAAGAATTAAGGCCTTAACAACATTATAATCTTTTTGTTGTTCAATGGTCAAAGAACAAAATACCTCTGCAGCTCTACCAGTCAAAACTGTTTGCAGCAAAGTGGGCCACAAAGTTTCAGGTACATTAAAATTTTTCACAGCAAGTTCAAATTGTGGAAAATAATTGTCAATTGTGGCTTCATTAAAGCGTGGAATTATTTTCAAAAATTTTGTTGCTTCAGCAGTATGACTGGCAGGGGAAGAATCTGGTCTTACATTAGCAGCTAACTCTAATTTCTTTAACTCTATTTGTAATTTCATTTCCATTTCTTTCTGAGCCGCTGCAAGCTCTAATTCTTTTTGTTTAATTTCTCTCTGCTCTCTAGCCATTTCCTTCTGGGCTTCTATTTCCATTTGTTTTAATTTTATCTGAAGTTCTAAATCTGATTTACCCTCATCGGGTCTAAGGGTTTCTAAAAGGTCTTCAGAAAATACTTCCTCGTCTACATAATGGATTACAATGTTATCTCTTATTTCTTGTTTAAGGGCATTTGATTTTATTTTTAACCCTAACTGTTTAGAAATAAGGACCAGTTCCTTCCTAGTAAAAGCATCAAGTTCTTTCACAGAGGGATTTGCAAGAAAAACCTGAATATCCATGACTAACTAGCAACTATTACAAGCAAAAAAAAAAAAAAAAAAAAATGTATACAATGTAAATATACAGTACAAAATCAGTACAACAAAAAACCTTAAGAGTTTGGTCAATACTATTGATACTTTACTTCCGACTCTTTGAACAAAAAAAAATTTTGTTAAAGTCAACTTCGCCTTTACAAAATTACTCAAGTAAGACGAAAATAGGTTCAGAAAAATATCCGGGACGAAAGCCCTCAAACTTCTTTTGTCACGTATTACAAATTGAATTCTACTTTTAAATGGCTTGCCTAGGGGAACGTGACAATAGAAAAAGGTAGTTGTGTCACTTATCTTAAGTCTGAATTTAATCAAAGACTTACAATGAATAACAGACAAAAAAATGACACAAGAAATCGGAAGGTAAAATATCAACTTAATGTTTAATCAAAATATAACTCAATACAAAATGGAAGGGTTGACCAAAACCCTTTTACAAAAATGGCATGTAAAAATATTACAATACAAGAGTTTGAAAATATAATTACAAATACAAGCAAGGCCTTGAAAAAGAAAAATCTTAACTTACACGATCAATTGGTATACCACGCACGGGTCACGCAATGTCTCCGCTATTCTGTCTCACGGCTGTCTCCGTATGTCTGTCCGTCAACGTTACGCGAGCGGTCTTTATATAATCTACCGCGCGTCGATATCTAGCAACTTCCAGAACAGAAAGTCATCAACACCCAGATCTAGAACGCTCTTCAAAGAGACAGAAGAAAAGAAAAAAAAACACCCTCCTTTCAACCAGAGGTACACACATAGGTCAAGGACCGGTCACTGTCTGTGTGGCTTGACTCACCGTGAAAAATAAAAAAAAACTTATTACACAAGGGGCAGACAACCTACAGGTCAAGAAAAAAAAACAATAGTATCTAGGCATTGTTACCTAGATACGTAACAATATATATATATATATATATATATATACTAGCCGGATATGACCCGCGGCCCGCTTGCCTTAGTTTGTGTATCACTAATCTAGTGCCATTTTCCTTTACAAAGCTAATACAAAATACTATGAAAATGGAATCACTCCGATTTGTTAAAAAGTTTAGTTCTTCAATAGAGATAAACTTAGGCTTTAAAAAAAATATATCAGGGCCTTCTTGTTGTGGTAGAGACAGCTAACATGCTCTTTGGTCTCCGCCGTGATCTAAGGAACATTCATGACAAGTTTTATTAGGATTTGTCAAACGGTTTCGATTTCTATCCGGGACATACATTCGTACACCTTTATATATTAGATATATTAATATGAAATAATAATAGATTGTTGGAGAGTCCTGCTTTGCTGGTCTCTAGGTACAAAGGTGTAAGGTGTACTCTATTTCCAGTTCATGTCTCGTTAGCTAAACAAGTTTTTGAATATTTGTAGTGTACGAGTGTCTATTACTAGCCTGTCAAAAAATGTTAATTGAAGTTTTGATCTAAGAAATAGAGCCCTTTTGAATCCACGAGGTTACAGAAGGCGTGGCTGCATTGACGAGGTCAGAAGCACGTTGTGGAAGAGAGGGACCTATATCCAAATAAATACGTGCAACTATTGCACTCTCTAAGGAGGAATGTTTTTTCCCCAGGTCTTTAGAAGACCAGTCATAGCAAATGTAAAACTATAAGTGGAACTCAAGTAAAAAAATCTTCACACAATCAAACAAGACAAACTAACATTTTATACCCTTTGGGGCGTATCTTACGTTTATTTCGGAGAAATGTAGGACCAAATTATTCACACTAATAAAACAGGAGAAAAACATAATTTTATAACAACGCGATTTGTTTTCTTTCCAATAAGTTTTACGATAATGTTGGAGAGCCGAGCTTAGAGGAACACTAATGGAAATATTTCGCCCCACTTGTTGGAGGACCATCAGTTTAACCTTTCCCCTTACCGAAATGTATCTGGCTGGCTGTCTGCTTGTGTTTACAGGTCGTTTTTAGGTTGTACTTCCAGAAAACTTTTCACAAGTCGATATTCTTTAAATTAGCAAAAGTTACAATAATTCGATTGATTTAATTCGAAGCTCTTCCCTCTTTTAATACAAAAGCAGTTGATTTTCTCAGAGTCTTGAAGATTTAAGTCACATTCTGATAAACTTATACTGTGATATATCATCTTTACCATTGATTCTTCCAGATCTTCATGGAACAAAGCATGAGATTGACCTCGTTACTTTGCCAGATTGTTAGTTCTCACCAGCCATAACACCTTTTCCAAACGTCATTGCGCCATTTCCAATTTAGTTAGTTCTTAATCCTCTGCCACCTGCCTAGAATCCCGGTTAGTCTCTTGCCCCTGATCCGATGTCAAGCCAAACTCCATTTCCGTGACTTGCCTTCTATTTACTACAACTCTCAATTCTTTCGTCTTCCTAATCTTACTTTTTAAAAATTTCCAAAACATTTTTAGACGATGTCATTGTTTGGAAAGCTTACACAGAAAGCCGGATTATGTTAGCCATTAAATGAAAAGTAGTGTAATAAAAAAAATGGGGGGGGGGGGAAACATGAACACCCACCCCTCCCCGACAAAAACATGATGAGCTCGAGTGTTAAAAGAAATGAAACCGATTTCCCAGAATGCAGCACTGAAAGAATACTCAGCACATATCTAGAAGGAGAGAACTCACTGACAACCCAAAACCTTCGACGGAATCGTACCTAATAATCGTACCTAATAATCGTACCTAATAATTGTACCTAATAATCGTACCTAATAATCGTACCTAATAATCGTACCTTATAAAGGTAGGAGAGATATCTCAAGAGGACACTGCTCTTGACGACTTTCAAAGTGGAGGTTTATACTTCATTGACATGTTATTAGCAAGAAGTCATTGTAAATACGCTTTAAGGGCATGTCGTCTATCGTACTCCAAGAAGATAACATTTTGACATCGCTATGTAACGAATTAATTTAGTTTGCCCAAACATTCCCAGAATAAAGTTAGTATGTGTTAGTGTTCATTTATGTGCGAGTGTATGTTTGTTTAGGGAATCGATTTGAACTACTTCAACACCACTGGCATGTTTCCTAGAATTTCTAGGTTACGGTATCCTCATTATTGGTAAAATAGGATTAGAGAGGGATTGTATCTATCTATCTATCTATCTATCTATCTATCTATCTATCTATCTATCTATCTATCTATCTATCTATCTATCTATCTATCTATCTATTTATCTATCTATCTATCTAACTATCTATCTATCTATCTATCTATCTATCTATCTATCTATCTATCTATCCATCTATCCATCCACACACCCATCCATCCACATCCATCCATCCATCTACCCATCTACCCATCCATCCATCTATCTATCTATCTATCTATCTATCTATCTATCTATCTATCTATCTATCTATCTATCTATCTATCTATCTATCTATCTATCTATCTATCTATCTATCTATCTATCCATCCATCCATCCACACACCCATCCATCCACATCCATCCATCCATCTACCCATCCATCCATCTATCTATCTATCTATCTATCTATCTATCTATCTATCTATCTATCTATCTATCTATCTATCTATTTGAAAGATTTCTCTCTCGATTTCTCTCTCTCTCAATATATATATAGAGAGAGAGAGAAAGAGAGAGAGAACAAAAAGAACAGAAAAAGAATGTCTGGGAGAACAAAAAAACAGAAAGAGAGAAAGAGAGAGATGTGAGATGCAAAGAAAGTCAACGCTCACACTTTAACCAATGCTGAAGTTCAAATCTACTATTTAAAAAAAATGGCATGCTCAGCAACCAAAAAGAACAAAGGAATGGCAGTAGTGTGACACCGACAGTTGACACTTTCAAATGGTATTGAAATGAAAGTTTCACTATTGTCTATCATTAATATATAATATTTCAAACAGCTCTCGTCTCCCCTCAAGATTTTCTCATTGTAAGATTGTTTATAAGGACTTAGTCACAAGTTGTTAAGGTTAGTATCAAATGTAAAATATAATACTATTATAAAGTAACAAAACTTTAAGCATTACACCTTGACACACACACACACACATTGCTAATAATACATTCGTAGATGGATAAATAATGCTAGTAAACATCTTGTATACACTTACACCCCTACTGCCCCTCCTTCCTGTCTTGTCTACAAGGACAAACACAAAGTGGGCCATTTCTAAGAAAGTGTCATACGAGGATAGATTAATTTGCCTCAGTAAGCCAAGGAACCAAAAGATGAATATTTTTGAAATCTATTACCATCAGGAAGTTTCAGAAATAACTATCGAATACATACGCTTATTAAACTTCTTAACAGATCTATAATATACAATCGTAGATACTTACTAAACAAGGTATCCTGTGAACTTCCAATATATATAAATCAATATTTATATTTTAACGTCTGCTATCCGTGTGTAGTAATTCCAAGTAATTTGAAAACTCTACAAATACCAACTGATCAACTTGACATTCAACTCTATGTTTTCTATTTATCAATGTAGATGTTAGTTAGGCTCGGTGTTATATAGGCCAGTGTTCTTTCCTTTACAAGTGACATAAATGAGCGTCATAGGGTTTTAACTCTGACAGGTTTCCTACCCTCCAAGCCCCATTCTCCCACCTTCCATTGCAGTCACCGAGTCTTAGAGCGATCTAACGAATGACACACAAAAAAAAAATTGTGAAGTTTTTTTTTTTAGTAAAAAGAGGGATAAAATTGGGTGCACCGGGGGGAGGACTGGGAGACTTAAGTGTAACAAATGTTTTTAGGAAAAAGAAGAGGAAAGAATGAATGCAATTTGTATTCAATAAGTCTATTCTGTCAGCTGAAACGTAATAAGGTCGAAGACAAGGAACTGTTCTGTTTGTTCAGTTCCAAGTGGAATTTTTAAAATTATTATTAGTTAGCAGCGGGAGATAATGCTGACAATTTTATGTCACAACCAAAGAGTTAGAGTGCTTGTGTGTGCTTGTGTGCGGTATGTATGTGTGGGTGTTTACTCGTTTGTCCGAGAGATGGGAACAACGGTTGATTGTATTTATTCCTGGCAGAGACATGGATCCAGCGCCGGCTAACATCGTGTGTGAAGTGTGCGATGCAAATAGGTCGACGGAGTTGCCCACGAGAACTTGAAATTTGAAATTACTTGTTTAATGCTCGGATTTGATGAGTTTTTATTTTCAGGATGGGGGAGCACTAATCTTCTTCTTACGTACATACGCATGCGTACATTAACACACACAACAAGCAAAGTATAAAAAGATACTTTAAAAAAGCAAAGCTTATCTAAAGCGAAAACTCCACCTTTACAGTTACATATCTCAGTACTGTAAGGTTTATTTCCCTTTTTTATAACAAATAAATAGATTAATAATTATTTGTGATCGAGGCATATCCCGAGCACATACCACACGACCAGGCGGTCACCCATAGTTCGCAATATGTTCACGAAAAAGTCTAATATATTTTGTTTTGGGTGGGTATACTATATGTAGTAATTATAGTATAGAATTGAGAAGTAAAAATAATGTTTATTGTAAAAGGTTTTGTATTTTATAAATTATCGTGATAACTGCTCACGTCAAAGAAAAAAAAAGCGTCTGCGCTAAAACGTCGTGTGCCCTTGATGTTATCATAAGACATAACAGAAGAATAACTTAACATACGAGCCGACCCGCGGCGTACCATACGCCCCCCTTCATTTTTTTTCAAAGCCTCGCTCTCTGTCACCGCGAAAGTTAAGTGGGGGTAACTCTAGTCCTAGTATCAATATTTAATTAATTAATTAATAAATTATATATAGGCCTACACATACACACACGCACAAGAACACACAGACACACAAACAGATACATAGATACATACATATATATATAATAAATGTACAGCATTTCCCTTAAGAATTCTTAACATTATTATAAGAGAGATGTTTCTCAGAAATATCCCGATGGCCAAGACAACGACAATTTATTGATTATTGGACTACGCTACAGTTCATAAATATATTTGACTGTATTATAATTTAAAGTAACTAATAAATATAAACCTTATCCGCAGCTGTGAAGAAGTTTGCAAGAGTATTCCGGTATTTTGAACAAGAATCTATATCTATGTATTGTTTCCTGTATAAAATAAAATAATTACTGAAAGTGGCTCAAGTTTTAAAAAAAATATAATTCAGCTGCAGCAGAACAGAGAATACACGTTGTTTCATTTACTCGCTAGGTATCAAAGATATAAAAGTTCCTACCAGAGTTACTTGACTAGATACTTCATTGTTAGTTACCTGCTCTCACCGCATAGTTCATTTCAATCAAGGGAAATAATTATTTAAAATAAATAGATAGACATTTGTGTGTCTAATTATCCCCCTTTATGACTGAATAAATACATAAATAAACACATATATTTATAATAATAAGGCTTGTCTTCCAGTCCGAAGATTAATGAGGAATGCAGTATTTCTCGTGGCAGTCTTTTTTTGGTGAGCTAAACGGTGTAGAAGTAACAGAGGTGCCCCACGGAAACGCCTTTAAGTCCAGGCGCCAACTTGTCTTAGCTGACATAGAAGAGAGCACCCGGTTGCATGCGGCTTCAGAACGAGACAGCTGGAGGTCACTCACAAAGGCCGCGGGATACACATTTGAGACCAAAAGAAAATCCGCTGCCAAGGACACACGCAGACTGCGAAAAGAAAATCTTCGTCGACCACTGGCGGACAAAAGTTATGCTTGCCCTGGATGTGGCCAAATATGTAGGTTACAGCTGGGGCTGCGTACACATGCTAAGCAATAAATTGTTCAGTTTGGTCTCCCATGTTTGACATATTAAAATATAAGTATAATATAAGTAATAAATTCATAATTTTGTTTTCTCCACGCGCTTATTAATTCTATTTGTTAAACATATTGTCTTTCATCCCCCAAATAAAGCGCTAGGCTTTCGAACCAGGGATCGGGGTTTCGAAACCTAGTGAAGACTGGGATTTTTAATTCCAGGAACTTCAGGCGCCTCTGAGTTCACCCAGCTCTAATGGGTACCTGACATTACATGGGGAAAAGTGAAAGCGGTTGGTCGTTGTGCTGGCCACATGACACCCTCTTTAACCGTAGAACACAGAAAGAGATGACCTTTACATTATTTGCCCTATAGACCATAAGGTCTGAAAGGGGAACTTTCCTGTCGCCCCCCTCCCCCATCACGTTGCATTGTCCAAATGATAGGAACATCTACTACAGGTGTTTCTTCACATGCATAACAAAGAATAAAATAAAATAGCGGAGAGAAGTGGCTCTGACGCTACGTAATATTCGCAGAAGTGCACACAAAATATAGACTAGATCTTGGATACAAACCTTTTCTACTCGAAATGACTCTTTTGGATTAATTAGATTTTCTCGATAAACTAAACAATGTCAAGGACACTCAATTTAACTTCACTGTTGCCAACTAAAAAAAAAAAAGGAATTGAGTTCTAATTTGAACACTAGCGCAAGGTTGCTCTTCGTTTCAAGTCTCATGTATTACAGCTAGTTATTTGCCTATTGATTTTTAAATGTCTTTTATACCCTATAGAGTGAAAGTCTAAGGCTTCCTCTAGATTGAAATTATTTTTGGGCTAAAAAAACGGAGGAGCTTAGAACATTTGATTCTGCTGGGCTAAAAAGTGCACAGACACATACCCTAAAATACCCAACAAATTACCTCTAGATCTACAGTTCCACATCTCTCTGTTGACATGTCCAGTAGTGATAGCCTCTTCTATTTCTGCTTGTGGGGTGGGTGGGGCGGAGCCAACGCTTCCTTTCTAATGCTGACTCCAGTTCTTACTGCTGGACTCATAACGGTATATTTTTGCAACGATGAGTCTTGGTACTGCTGTGAATGGCGTACTCTTAGTCGGTGATTACAGTGTCGCGCAGAGCAGAAATACGACAGTTGTCTTTCTTTGACCATATGTTGATACAAAGTAGGTCTATTTTACAGAATTACTGCTAGATCTCACAGCAGAAGTTCAGCCGAAGTTCAGTCCTCTGTTGGCAGTGGCGTTACAACAGTGGCATTTCTTTCACCATATGTAGTTACTAAATACTTTCGCTTGATCTCACAGCCGAAGCTCATTTCTCTTTGTTTTTTATTGGTTTTTTAAACCTTTACCTATGTCTGTAGGACCGTTGGGGCACATTGCAAGATTTGTTGACCATCTTTCTCCATTCCTCTCTGTCTTTTGCCTTAGATAGAACCTCTTTCAGAAAGAGGCCCGTCCATTCTTTAATGTTGTCTTCCCATCTCTTTTTCTGTCTTCATCTTCTCCTTTTTCCTGGTACTGTTCTCTGAAGAAAGTTTTTTGCGAGCCCCAAAGACCTTGTAACATGGCCACAGAGTTATAGTTTTGCGTGTTTTTACAATAGTTAGCAGGTCATCGTGAGGTCCAATCTCTGCAGTAACCCTGTCTCTAATCTCTTCGTTTGTGATGCGGTCTTTTAATGTGATACTCAGGATCCTTCTGTAGTATCTAAATTCCATTGCTAGGATCTGCAGTCAGCTCCAAGACTGCCATGAGGGATAACATCCCATCAAAGACAAGCAGCTTTCATATTGTTTTTGCAAGGAATCTCAGAAGATAATTTTTCTACCTCTTGAGCGACTAGCTCAGTAAGTAAGTATTCTGAGTAGATCTCATTGCTGTCAGTACAAGCACAAAGTACTCGATACTCTTCACTCACTCTTACCTCACAACCTGTTTCTTAATTATACATTCTCTCCGCCACCCCTCCGTTCCGTTCAACTTCCCCACTCCTCCCCCCATCCCAGACATTTTGATGTGAATCAATGTCTCCCCTTGCTACCTGGTTTATTAAGTCCATGTGCTGAGCTCCATGTACTATCGATGTTTCAGATCGATGGGGAGCAAGTGAAGCAAGATGCTCTTATCAATGATTCTCAAACAAAGATGAGCTTTCCCTTACCGCTCTATGAAAAACAACATACATCTATTAGTATTTTATAATAGTAATAATCATAATAATAATCAACTAGCTTAGAGATTAAGCGAATACTGAAGCTGTCTAAAAATAGTATACACTCTGTTGTTATATTAGCCGAGGGGATAGTGACAACTGACCTGGCAGACACATTCGAAGCCCTAAGCATTCCTAAGAGGATCCTTATTGCAGGTCAAAGGGCAGTACAGCTGCAGAAAATTTCTCAGTCAACACTTTTAAGGGGACTACAATGAATAGTTTCCCATTAGAGATGCTCGACCCTCGCAATGCCAGAGATTGAACATTACTACACTTCCTGTATTATAATAATATTAACAGGGGCTGTTGGGAGAGCCGAATGTATAGCGTTTTGATAATGGATACCAGGTTCAAATCCTGAAATAGTCTTGGGCAGGTTATTACACATTTCCTCACAGCTCAATAGTGTACACAGTTTGCTGGTGTTCCGGTACGTGCAAGAATAAAGTATCAAGAGGAAAGACTATTTTATTGATGCAATGGCACTTTCTCTTGATAGCCTGCTAAGACGAGCTGCTGGCCGGGAAGGATTTTGGTTACACGAAAATGTAACAACCATCCTACGACGAAAGTCAAAGGACAGATGATGATGACTGAGGAGCTGGGGGGGGGGGGGGGAAGTATTATAATGTGATGGTCGTGGCTTGAAGCCGTGAATTTCAGTATTTCAATATACCAGGCAATGAGATCAACAAAAAACGCAGAGAAAAAAAAAAGCTGAGAAAAGAAAAGAACAGCTCTGCAGTAGATCCAGCCTACCCATAGCCACTGGCGGATCCGGGTTGGGGGCGGTAGGGGCGATCGCCCCCCCCCCCCACACACTCGGCCGACCCCTCCCCCGGGAGGACGAATTTTAGTAAAGAAATCACACAATTTGTATACGAATGTATTAGTTATGTTAATAAATATATACTAATTAGTTATATTTCAACCAATTTTTAGATTATTTCGCCCCCCCCCCCCTCTAGTATGTTGGCCGATTTGGTGGGGTGGGGAGGTGGCAATGGCAGTCCAATTTATTTGTTGAAATCACAGCTTGCATAACAGAATCAATTAAATATCTAAATAATTAAAACTTAAAACTTGTTATTGATATTTTAACCGATCTTCATATTATGTCGTTTCCCTGTTAGCCGAATGGGGGGGGGGGGGGCGAATACATCTACTGCCCTTCCCACTTAAATCCTTTGAAAGGGGGGGGGGGTCCTACTTTTATTTAGAAATCTTTGTGAACAAAATTAGTCGAATCATTCTCTAATTTTTTATATTATGTCGCTACACTTCTGATATCTTAACCGATTCGGTGAGGTGGGAGGGGGGGGGGGCGATTACTTCTACTGCCCTTCCCACTCTAGCTTTCTGAGTGTGTGTGTGGGGGGGGGCGGCCCTATTTTTATGGAGAAATCATAGTTTGACGTTGTCTTCACATCGCTTTTTCAGTCAGCCACTCCTTAATTTCCTAGTACTGTTCCCTGTTAGAAGACTATGAGCGCCTTATGGATGTTGTGATTTTAAGATTTTACTTTGCGTTTTTAGACATTGGTCAGCTGGGCATCGTGGGGCCCAATGGTCGTTGTTGTCTCACTTCGAATCTCTTCATTTGTAAAGGGGTCTTTGTAAGTGATACCTAAGATTCTTCTATAGCATTTCAATTCTATTACTAAGATTCTCCCTCTTAGTTCAGCAGTTAGCTTTCAAGATTTACAAGCATAACCAAGGAACGCATCAGTCTTATTTTAGTGTCGAGGACTTTTGTCTTTCCAGATTCTAATGAGTTCTGGTCAGTAGTTCAGGTTTAGGGTTAGGGTTGCTGCCGTGGACTGTCCAGTTCTGGTCAGTAGTTCAGGTTTGGTTTCTTCATCTGAAACGATAGCTACAATATTTTTCAGCTTATCACCTCAAATGCTTTTCTCCATTTTAAAGCCCTGTTGACTATTGGCCATAATATTGGCATACCATATGCAGCAGACGTCTTGTCTATGTACATCATTTAGTCAGCTAGAAGAGCTATCTGTAAATATAGGATTGAAAATGTGATTTTTTTTATTGATCTTAACTTTTACCTCAATCAGAAGTTGTCCCGCTTGAATTAATTTGTTAATCTCAAAGTTTTCAAACAAAATTATTTTCTATAATAGCTTTGAAGTTTTCATTTCTACAAATTCTAATATAAATAAGAAGTGACAAGAACACGTGACATCATATTCTTATATTCATAATTATTTTTTTTTTATTGTTCCGAGAATTTGGGTTTCTAATTGAGGCCTGAGCATCCGAGTCCCCGAGCTGGAAGAAATGTATAGGAAGAAGAAAATATTACCTGATGTCATATGTTTAATGTTGAGGTGGAAAACTGCATTAAAAAATAACGACTCTTTTTTCTAGAGAGATTATGACGGGGCTGGGATAATCATGAGTTGGGGGAGGGTGGGGTGGCCTAATGGGATACATGAATTGTGTAAGTCTTTTAAAGGCACTGATCAAACTACCAATGTCCCCTTACAAACGCTGTAGTGTATTGCAATATATAGTGAACTTAATGTAAGACTAGCAGTCTCCTACAATCTTCTTTACGCAATCAATAAATGGAAAACAAAACTACAACAAACGGGTAAACACAGGCAGGTGAATGTTATTGACTTGAGTGTAACATTTCAAGGATTTCTTTATGATCCAGCATCAAACACTGACCAGTGTATAAACAACGTACTTACATGGGAGGAGGGAAGGGGGAGTATCCAACGTTCTTACTTTGTACTTTTTAAAAAAAATGTCCCTATTCATGTGGTTGATTCTCTTCTTTCTTTGGACATTTGTTCACGCATTTTCTTCCATAGTTTCCTGGTACATCTTTCACAGAAGCACTGATAACTGTACCCGTCCAATATGGGATGAATAGGTTGTGAAAGAATCAGCTTAGGCGCACAAAGAAGTGTCAAAAAAAAAAAAAGAAAAATACTATAAATAAATCCCATGTACTCTTTATTTCATTACTAGAAATAATAATAAGTGAAAATTTTAAAATGTAAAGCTACAACTTAGTTAAATCTAGTTATGAAACAAAATTTATATTTCAATTTCTAAAATTCATAATATGAACTAAGGAGAACTAATAGCAACAAATTAACTGAATTACATGGTTTTAACCTTTTGGACTATACGACAATTCAGAGGTGGCCTTAGCAGTGCGCGGACCCTGGGCAAATGATAATTTTATTGGTCCAAACAAATGTGACTACAGTTGTCGGTATTACTGCTATAACAATAATATCTAGATGCAAACACAAACAACATTATCATACATAACATACACACACACGACCATCGCGCAATTACCGCACGGCCAGGCGGCAAGCCATAGTTATAAGTATGTGTCAGTGTGGTTAGATTAAGCTCTGAGAATGTCCAATGGTAGCGCAATGGTGAACTTGATGCTAGAACAAATTCAAAGTCTTGGCAAGAATTCTAGCGATCGTTCAGCATCTTGCAACAAAAGAAAAAAAAAACACAAAACAAAAAAAAAAAGAAAAAAACGCATTTTATGGGTGAACAGAGAAACCTTATGACAACAGCAAGAGCTTCTTCGACTAATTAAGACTCCGAAGCTCACGGCAATGAACTTATGGACCTGATGACATATTTTCCCGACATCCTTGACTGCACGCTTGATGCTAGCCACAAAGAGCATATGTCTTTTACATAACGTTTTGTGCACGTTTCAGATCCAGATTCATGTAGACGCATAAAATGCGTAGGTTGCAAATTTCTGAATTTTATATTTTTTGAAATAACGTCTGTAATATATAAGATAAGATATGATAATACGTTATGGTGAAGAGTTATGGAGTTCAAAGGTCAACAGTACAGTACTTACGTAAGGTAGTAGGTTTTGTAAAACAAAAAAAGGCCTACAGCATTAGAGCCGGACGAGTTTGTTAATGTGATACAATACGATAGTCTATAATTACGGCTCATGGCCCCGCATATGACATTCGCTCAGGGCCCCGCTCACTGTTAAGGCCGTCTCTGCCTATATGAGTAGATGAAATAGGTCAATTGAAAACTTGGCATTTTATCTGTGGCATTGTACGTCTCCCTTTGTAACTTCTTGTGTGACTAAAGAGGCCAATCCTTGATATACAGCTGCAGACGTAATCACCAGGCGCCGCTAACATTTCACCCTTCTTTCTGCTGCTGTTGTGTATGGTATCTGCAATTCGAGACCCTTCCTTTACGCTCTCTCTCCATGTGGAGCTATCCAGTGCCACCTCTTCCCAGTTGCCAGTGTCGATTTTGAAGAGCTTCATGACGCGTTTGCAAACATTCGTATAACGTAAAAGTGGGCGACCATCGGCTCTCCTGCCTTCTATTAGATCGCCAAACAAGATGTCCTGTGGAAGTCGACCTACTGGCATTCTACGAACGTGACCGAGCCAGCCAAGGCGTCTGCTGCTGATAACAGAGCGGATGTCCTGGCACCCTGCTCTTCGTAGCACTTCCTCATTGGTTATTTTATCTTGCCACCTTATTTTAAAGATCCGCCTTAGGCATCGGAGGTGGAAGACATTCAGCTTTTTTTTCCTGCCATGAGTAGATTGACCATGCTTCACTTCCCTGTAGCAAAGTGCTCATCACACAGTTCCGGTAGACTACGGCTTTAGTATTGTTAGTCAGCAATACGCTGTCCAATATTCTTTTCTGCAACCGTGATATGATGCCCTTTACTTTGTCTATCATGTTGTTAATTGTCCATATTCTATATCCAGCAGATGAAGTTGAGTATTGTTGATTATGATGAAGCCAAGATAGCAACACAATTTCTAATGGTTGGCCATTAATGGTTATAAACTGATATAAACCTTTCTAAAGCTTTATTTTTAAATATTCATTTTTGAAAGCATTTTTTTTTCTGCGTTTTGTTTTGCCAGCTAAAGATATATATCCCTTTTTTTCAGTTATGTAATCCAGAAAAAATAAAATAAAATCATGTGATCAGTTCTCTCCCCATTTATGTAACAAGCTAAAAATATCTCACAAGTAAGCGCTAGCAAAAGAAAAATGTTTCGAAAAAAGAAAGAAGAAAAACGAAAGAAGGGGGGGAGGGGGAGTATGATCATGTGACTTTATTCATGCGATAAGTTTATTAATGGTGCACATACTATTATATACGGGTCACGGATCAACAAATCGTTACAGGGAAACAACATTGCAAGAAACAGACTGTGGTGATGTGTATATAGAATTGCTTTTGTCAGTGAGGATCTTTTTTTTTTTTGTTCAGTGAGTGAAATGCTGTGTAGCCTCCAGGCGTACATCTCGGGACGTAGGTGTGTCGCAGTCGGCCTTTGTGTGTAAGGGTAGTGGGGGGCCACCATCGAACAACAGCACACGTGCACTGTGTTTGCGTAACTCTGCCACAGCACTCGCGTGTGTACGTCAACACACACCACTACACACCTTCATTTACTACTCTACGATAAAGTAGTCGCGCTGTGTCATGGCCCACTGTGTCAGCGCTATATCAAGAAGTTTCATACACTGATTATTTGTGACAGAGTCATTCTTATTGACATTGGCCTCGTGTCAATGAACTGTCTTTGATCCTAGCCTATATATATGTATGTGTGTGTATACAACAGTGGCTAAGTAGTCAGGGAAGATGACGTCAGCTTGTTTACAGACGTCTTCAGCACGAGACTAACCCACATCGTCTGCGTGTACTTGTGCCATTCTCGTGAACTGTTTGGGTTCAACGCCTAACTGCTTACACGGCCATACTGACTTAAAAGACATGCTCCCGTTAATCTTATCCGATAAAACTTACAAAAGAAAACAAAAAAAAACAACTTAGCCTTCACTTTGTTTTATACCTAGATATTGACGCAGTTTGATTTATTGGGCACAGTGTCGGTTCATTACATGTATGGATACAGCGGATGTTCAATATCATATCAAAAGGTAATTTTTATTTACTTTTATATCTACTAAACACAATATACTGCATGCTCAGCAGACAGTATTCAGGACATATATCTGGATACTTACTACTTTTGGTGTCTGGAGGGGGAGCAAGGAATCACAAAATTATAAAATGCAGTTTTTGAAAATCGTTTCTCATTAATAATAATTTGTGCTTAAATGCATAATGTCATTGATATTGAAGCTTTTCAAAAGTTTTTGAGTTTATCATTCACATCTAATAGATGAGGACATTTTGGCATGCTCAGTAAACATCTTGACCCAAAACCCTAGTTATGATATAAACCCTACGTTATATATTTAAAAATAATGTATATACAAATGAGACCTATCTATAGCTAAGAATATGTGTTGCTTATTCGTATATATAAGATCTACTAAGGTCAATTATATTTCAGTATTATATAGTGAGACCTTTGTTTTTGTCACACAATTAGTCCTAACTCAGAGCCACTGTCTTAGAAAAGTTAATCACTTTTAGCTTCACGGGGTGCATCCAACTTTGTATTAACCGAATCCAACACCGCATGGGATTTTTGTGTATGATTCAATAACTTCTTCCGAACATACAGGGCCTTATATCATTTTTCATAGACCCATGTCTGTTGTAAATATGTTTCCAGACCCCTGTATGTTGTAGATCTGTTCCCAGACCCCTGTATGTTGTAGATCTGTTCCCAGACCCCTGTATGTTGAAGGTCTGTTCCCAGACCCCTGTATGTTGAAGATCTGTTCCCAGACCCCTGTATGTTGTAGATCTGTTCCCAGACCCCTGTATGTTGTAGATCTGTTCCCAGACCCCTGTATGTTGTACATCTGTTCCCCAGACCCCTGTATGTTGAAGATCTGTTCCCAGACCCCTGTAGGTTGTACATCTGTTCCCAGACCTCTGTAGGTTGTACATCTGTTCCCCAGACCCCTGTATGTTGTACATCTGTTCCCCAGACCCCTGTATGTTGTACATCTGTTCCCCATACCCCTGTATGTTGTACATCTGTTCCCCATACCCCTGTATGTTGTACATCTGTTCCCCAGACCCCTGTATGTTGTACATCTGTTCCCCAGACCCCTGTATGTTGTACATCTGTTTCCAGACCCCTGTATGTTGTACATCTGTTTCCCAGACCCCTGTATGTTGTACAGCTGTTCCCAGACCCCTGTATGTTGTACATCTGTTTCCAGATCCCTGTATGTTGTAGATCAAGAGTTTCGTTCTACGTCTCTCACCACATTGTCTGTCCAATTCCTGATTGTGACCGTATCGCCTGCCCAATTCCTGATTGTGACCGTATCGCCTGCCCAATTCCTGATTGTGACCGTATCGCCTGCCCAATTCCTGATTGTGACCGTATCGCCTGCCCAATTCCTGATTGTGACCGTATCGCCTGCCCAATTCCTGATTGTGACCGTATCGCCTGCCCAATTCCTGATTGTGACCGTATCGCCTGCCCAATTCCTGATTGTGACCGTATCGCCTGCCCATGTCTATCTACACCTTATGTCTTCATATGCTCCGTCCTTCTAATTAGGGCCACCCTTAGATAGTTGGAGGCCCTTGGCGAAGTGAATTTGGTGAACCCCGAAATGAAATAAAAAAAATAAAAAATAACCATCGAAAAAAAAATTACGGAATTTATGAACCAGCTGCCGAGTGTACTCCATCCCTAGACAGCTGCCGAGTGTACTCCATCCCTAGACAGCTGCCGAGTGTACTCCATCCCTAGACAGCTGCCGAGTGTACTCCATCCCTAGACAGCTGCCGAGTGTACTCCATCCCTAGACAGCTGCCGAGTGTACTCCATCCCTAGACAGCTGCCGAGTGTACTCCATCCCTAGACAGCTGCCGAGTGTACTCCATCCCTAGACAGCTGCCGAGTGTACTCCATCCCTAGACAGCTGCCGAGTGTACTCCATCCCTAGACAGCTGCCGAGTGTACTCCATCCCTAACGTTGGACACAATAGGAAGCCCTAGACAGCTGCCGAGTGTACTCCATCCCTAACGTTGGACACAATAGGAAGCCCTAGACAGCTGCCGAGTGTACCCCATCCCTAACGTTGGACACAATAGGAAGCCCTAGACAGCTGCCGAGTGTACCCCATCCCTAACGTTGGACACAATAGGAAGCCCTAGACATTTGCCGAGTTTACCCCATCCCTAACGTTGGACACAATAGGAAGCCCTAGACAGCTGCCGAGTGTACTCCATCCCTAACGTTGGACACAATAGGAAGCCCTAGACAGCTGCCGAGTGTACTCCATCCCTAACGTTGGACACAATAGGAAGCCCTAGACAGCTGCCGAGTGTACTCCATCCCTAACGTTGGACACAATAGGAAGCCCTAGACAGCTGCCGAGTGTACCCCATCCCTAACGTTGGACACAATAGGAAGCCCTAGACAGTTGCCGAGTGTACTCCATCCCTAACGTTGGACACAATAGGAAGCCCTAGACAGCTGCCGAGTGTACTCCATCCCTAACGTTGGACACAATAGGAAGCCCTAGACAGCTGCCGAGTGTACCCCATCCCTAACGTTGGACACAATAGGAAGCCCTAGACAGCTGCCGAGTGTACCCCATCCCTAACGTTGGACACAATAGGAAGCCCTAGACAGCTGCCGAGTGTACTCCATCCCTAACGTTGAACACAATAGGAAGCCCTAGACAGCTGCCTAGTTTGCCTATGGCTAAGACCGGCCATGTTCTAATCTTTCATCTAGAGATGCAAGTCATTTAGTTTTTAGATTTTGTTGTGTCAAACAGCATTCAACCCTCCGACTTTCACCCATCTGTCCATGTATGTTTTGAAAATCTCAAGAGTAAAGTATTTCTTTTACACAAGTTCAGTATCTTTCGATTAGAAGCTCGTATTCTCTTTAATAATATTGGAATATTGAAACATGTAAATTACTTAAAAAATAGGAATATACCTACCGGGTATTGTAACTGTAGTCTAAGCATTTTGTTTAAAACATCACCATTTTAATGGTATACACTCTTAGTCTTCACGCTTTGCTAATAAGTAACTCACAATAAACAAATGAAATCTCTAATCCTATTCACAATAAACAAATGAAATCTCTAATCCTATTCACGATAGACAAGGGATTCAGATTAGTTTTTAACAAGTGTGAAACGATCTACAAAGACCTCAGACCAGTGGCGTAGCAAGGTGGAGTAGCAAGGCACCCCTACTTAGTGTGTGGCCAAAACAAAGTACGGTACAACTTCTTAACAAAATCAAAACATTTTAAGGTGCTTCAAACGAAAATGTAAAACTATTAAACATTAATAAACAAAATTATTATTTTGTTCTATGCCAATAATTTAACGATAAATAGATCTAAAATTCATTCATAAAACTACCTTTTCTGACCTTCTAAGTAGCAAAGTCAGAAACCAGCGCATCTTTTTCTAAACTTATGGGTGTTTTTCGTTCAATGAAAAGAACACCAAGTGAAGCCAAGCCGATCTGTGTCATAGAAATTCTTATGTTTTGGTCAATTTCGAGAATGGCCGGCTGAACTATCAAGTCTTCTCTGCAGTTTGATATTTATTTTTCACACTAGTTAGTGGTAGGCTCACCAAATTGCCTTTTAACTTTCCGCAACCGTGTAGAGCAAAAAAACTGGATCGAGATCGAGCTACTTAAAAAGACTCATTTTTACACTATCGATGTCATTTTTTCTAGATCTTCTCCAGTTAAATTCCTGCTTTTATTTCGATCTTGTTGCTTTATTTAGATCTTGTTGCTTTATTTAGATCTTGTTGCTTTATTTAGATCTTGTTGCTTTATTTAGATCTTGTTGCTCACTTTCCCAAATTTTATAAATGAACGTTGATTGCTTTTACAATTTTGTACTCGACAACAGAAATGAATGTTTCCAATTTTCCTACAAGTGCCTCAGCTTCCTGGCATTGTTTTTTCTTTGAGGAACACAAAGTAGTTTGTCTTAACATCTTTCTTTAGTACATCAAAATATCTAAATCTCATTCCTTGATGCCACATTGTAGGTACAATTTAGTGAGTGTCGTATAAACTATGCTCTCCCAATCGGATGCAAATGGCGCCCTGTGAGCTTAAAAGGCAAACACATTCCATGTCATAGAAATCTGCAATTTCTTGAACACAGCAGACGGGAACGCTGTGAAGACCAAGGCGTGGTGGTTAGCACAGTGAACATAATGCGCGGCCGATTTTGATAAAGAAATACCGGATGATCATTGTAGGCCTACTATCCACTCATATTAAGCTACGCAGTTTATTTAAGGATTAATGGGGATTTTTCATTACTCGGATCATTTTTTCAGTCATTTCTCACAAATATGAAATCCTAGAAATGATTCTCTAATTCTTTGCTTAATTCTAATTATGCTAATTAGATCAATTTTTTATTGGATATGATGATGCCAAGATAGCAGAAATGGTCAACAATTTCTAGTGATTGGCCATTAATGGTTACATGAGGTACAGCATTAGTGTTCTGAACTAGTATTTTAGTCTTGCTTTGATTATTATTTAAGCCAAACTTCCGGGATGCAGCATATATTTTGTCAACCAGGGTCTGAAGCCTAATAGCAGCTGTGTATCAAGGATTAACCTCTTTAGTCATTTAAGAAGTTGCAAAGAAAAAGATCGGCCCTCGAGACATAAAAAAAAAGAAAGATCAGCCCTCGAGGCGTAAAAAAAAAGAAATATCGGCCCTCAAGGCGTAAAATGCCTAAGTCCAGACCGTTAGATACTTTGATTACAATTAAACCCGTAGGTGCCACAGTCGAGTCTCTGTCCATCTTAAGATGTTGTCATCTTAAATTCCTAACGCCAACTGAATAGTACTAACATAAACAAGCCAGCCCCCCCCCCCCAACCGTGACGTTACTAAATATGCGTTCAAAGTCCGTCAACTATGGTGCGTCTCTATACAAAGTGCCCAACAGCACATGCTTCTTAACAGTGGACCCCGCAGAGGCAACAGGACAGAAAATCAAATGTGAATAATTTATTGAACTTCTGTACACACATTTAACTATTACACAAAAATAACTTTATAAAATAGACACTAAGGAAAACATATGTAGTTCCAATGAATATGACAAACATAAACAATATTGTTAAGTCTGAAGTCATTTCATCTTGTAATAAATTTGAATAAAGACGGGTATTTAAGCTAGTCTGTATTGAAAATTAAATATTTTAAAACATGGACATGCCTTAAAGTAACAATTTATTTATTAGTAAATACTTGTGGCCCTATGCTCCCCTGGGAGTGCACAGGATTAAATCAAGTATGTCAAGTCACATACTTCAAAAATTACATTAAAAAAAAAAAAAGATAAGGGCCACGTAACTCTGTAGATCAATTGCCATCAGACATTCTTTTAGCGCGGAAGTACTCTTTGCCTGACTGACCTAAAAAAAAAACAACAACCTCTGATTATTGGGACTAATTGCTGGAATGTAATTACAATGCTGTTTCGCGTTGACTGATCTACCCAGCGTCAGTACACACCAGAGAAAGGGAGTACTATTTATGAAAGCATGTTCCAATAGATGTTAGTTATAGTACATCGGAATTATTAACGCCATAAATATATAAGTTTGCAATAAGGTATATTAAAATTATGTCTGTCTGTCTGTAAATCCTATCCCTACATACCACCTATCCTCAAGTGATCATTCATTTATTATATATGCATTTAGTGATTTAGATATATAGATATAGATATAAATAGAAAGATAGATAGAAAGATTATAAATATATTGTAAAAAATATAAACAAACAAATCAAATACTATTGAAGTATAAATTTGAAGAAAATGACCCCCGACCCCGTGTAAGGTTATAATTGAATCTTACTCTCTACATTGTTCCCCTAAATATTTCACCTATTTTCAAATGTGCCTACCTATGTAAAAGTCTGAAGCAAAAAAAAAGCGCGCTTCCAGAAGACCAAAAGTTTAAGCCGTCATTGTATCTGCTTGAAGCAAAAGACAAAAATATCGATGATATTGGGTTGTTGAGAAATGAATGTACCAGACTACAGACAGATAAATCAAACAGAATGAGGCTCTCTTCTAAGCAAAGGCCTTTAAAAAAAAACGGCTCCATCAAAATAAAGTTGGCAACATTTGGACACACACTCACACACGCGCGCGCTTTTAAACGCACACACACACGCACTCAAACACACAAGTCAATTGATGTTTCCAAATGCATGTCTATCAAATTGGCCGTTCTGTCATGTGACCAGTAGGCCATTGACTAATGCTATAGTACTACTTGAAGGTATGTAGCGCTCGTGCGTTGATATCGTATCCCATCTGCGGCCCACAGATGGCTTACTTTGAAAGTTCAACATATTTGCTCATGCTGTTAACAATGGTAGCATCGTGATGTTGAGACATGTTGTTTCTTGAGTGAGTAGTGACTCACTCTTATAATGAGCACACCGAAACATATATAGTTGAAAGAAGGGCTCGCATTCTGTTTTTTTCAAGGCGAGCACTGGAAATTTTGGGGTATACTTACTCCAACGAAAGTTATGTTGGTTTCTTTTGTTATATATTTTAGTGCCTGTTTCAAAAATGGTTTATTTAATGTGCATAAATGTGCATACTTACAATAAAAAGTCGAAATGAGCCATTTCAGCACGATAAAAGGGCTTGAGCGAATCGGGTTTGATTTTGATAGTGTAACAGTCGGATAGAGGAATGGACTTATTAATACAGTGAAACAGCATAAAGACAATAGTTCATTTTCTATACGGGCTGCCAAAAAAAAAAAGGCAACAAACATTCAGACAAGATGATGTTTCAACGTCTTAGTGGAGACTTGCGCTGATTGAAGTCATCTGTATGTTTTGGATAACTAATCAAAGTAAAGTTCCCCTTTCAGACCATGGGGTTTATAGGGTAGGTAAAAGATATACATATATATTAGTTGAACTATGTTAGTACAATAGATACTTTAGTCATATCCTGCCCTCAACGCGGTGCTATACGTCCCTCGACGCAGTGCTATACAGCCCTCAACGCGGTGCTATACGGCCCTCGACGCGGTGCTATTCGGCCCTCGACGCGGTGCTATTCGGCCCTCGACGCGGTGCTATTCGGCCCTCGACGCGGTGGTATACGCCCGTCGAAACGTCGGAGGACATTGCAAAAAATCGAAAAAAAGAACGGATTTAAAAAACATTTCTTCCAACGCGACAGACACAATGAAGTGGTAGTTAAATGACATTGAACACATTTCAAAGACACATTGTACTCGCCAGTCACCCAATAAGCTACAGACACAGTAAAATGACATTGGAGACATCACATCTCAATGACACATTGTACTCGCCAGATACCCAACAAGCGAATGACACAGTTAAATGACATTGGACACATCTCAATGACACATTGTACTCGCCAGTCACCCAATAAGCTTCAAACACAGCTAAATGACATTGGACACAACTCAAAGAAACATTGTACTCGCCAGATACCCAATAAGCGAATGACACAGTTAAATGACATTGGAGACATCTCAATGACACATTGTACTCGCCAGATACCCAATATGCGAATGACACAGTTAAATGACATTGGACACATCTCAATGACACATTGTACTCGCCAGATACACAATAAGCGAATGACACAGTAAAATGACATTGGACACATCTCAATGACACATTGTACTCGCCAGATACCCACTAAGCGAATGACACAGTTAAATGACATTGGAGACATCTCAATGACACATTGTACTCGCCAGATACCCAATAAGCGAATGACACAGTTAAATGACATTGGACACAACTCAAAGACACATTGTACTCGCAAGATACCCACTAAGCGAATGACACAGTTAAATGACATTGGACACATCTCAATGACACATTGTACTCGCCAGTCACCTAATAAGCTTCAAACACAGCTAAATAACATTGGACACAACTCAAAGAAACATTGTACTCGCCAGATACCCAATAAGCGAATGACACAGTTAAATGACATTGGAGACATCTCAATGACACATTGTACTCGCCAGATACCCAATAATCGAATGACACAGGTAAATGACATTGGACACATCTCAATGACACATTGTACTCACCAGATACCCAACAAGCGAATGACACAGTTAAATGACATTGGAGACATCTCAATGACACATTGTACTCGCCAGATACCCAATAAGCGAATGATACAGTTAAATGACATTGGAGACATCTCAATGACACATTGTACTCGCCAGATACCCAATATGCGAATGACACAGTTAAATGACATTGGACACATCTCAATGACACATTGTACTCGCCAGATACCCACTAAGCGAAACACACAGTTAAATGACATTGGACACATCTCAATGACACATTGTACTCGCCAGATACCCAATAAGCGAATGACACAGTTAAATGACATTGGACACAACTCAAAGACACATTGTACTCGCCAGATACCAACTAAGCGAATGACACAGTTAAATGACATTGGAGACATCTCAATGACACATTGTACTCGCCAGTCACCTAATAAGCTTCAAACACAGCTAAATAACATTGGACACAACTCAAAGAAATATTGTACTCGCCAGATACCCATTAGCGAATGACACAGTTAAATGACATTGGAGACATCTCAATGACACATTGTACTCGCCAGATACCCAATAAGCGAATGACACAGGAAAATGACATTGGACACATCTCAATGACACATTGTACTCGCCAGATACCCAACAAGCAAATGACACAGTTAAATGACATTGGACACAACTCAAAGAAACATTGTACTCGCCAGATACCCAATAAGCGAATGACACAGTTAATTGACATTGAACACATCTCAATGACACATTGTACTCGCCAGATACCCACTAAGCGAATGACACAGTTAAATGACATTGGAGACATCTCAATGACACATTGTACTCGCCAGTAACCTAATAAGCTTCAAACACAGCTAAATAACATTGGAGACATCTCAATGACACATTGTACTCGCCAGATACCCAATAAGCGAATGACACAGGAAAATGACATTGGACACATCTCAATGACACATTGTACTTGCCAGATACCCAACAAGCGAATGATACAGATAAATGACATTGGACACATCTCAATGACACATTGTACTCGCCAGATACCCAACAAGCGAATGACACAGTTAAATGACATTGGAGACATCTCAATGACACATTGTACTCGCCAGATACCCAATAAGCGAATGACACAGTTAAATGACATTGGAGACATCTCAATGACACATTGTACTCGCCAGATACCCAATATGCGAATGACACAGTTAAATGACATTGGACACATCTCAATGACACATTGTACTCGCCAGATACCCACTAAGCGAATGACACAGTTAAATGACATTGGAGACATCTCAATGACACATTGTACTCGCCAGATACCCACTAAGCGAATGACACAGTTAAATGACATTGGAGACATCTCAATGACACATTGTACTCGCCAGATACCCAATAAGCGAATGACACAGTTAAATGACATTGGACACAACTCAAAGACACATTGTACTCGCCAGATACCCACTAAGCGAATGACACAGTTAAATGACATTGGACACATCTCAATGACACATTGTACTCGCCAGTCACCTAATAAGCTTCAAACACAGCTAAATAACATTGGACACAACTCAAAGAAACATTGTACTCGCCAGATACCCATTAGCGAATGACACAGTTAAATGACATTGGAGACATCTCAATGACACATTGTACTCGCCAGATACCCAACAAGCAAATGACACAGTTAAATGACATTGGACACAACTCAAAGAAACATTGTACTCGCCAGATACCCAATAAGCGAATGACACAGTTAATTGACATTGAACACATCTCAATGACACATTGTACTCGCCAGATACCCACTAAGCGAATGACACAGTTAAATGACATTGGAGACATCTCAATGACACATTGTACTCGCCAGTAACCTAATAAGCTTCAAACACAGCTAAATAACATTGGACACAACTCAAAGAAACATTGTACTCGACAGATACCCAATAAGCGAATGACACAGTTAAATGACATTGGAGACATCTCAATGACACATTGTACTCGCCAGATACCCAATAAGCGAATGACACAGGTAAATAACATTGGACACATCTCAATGACACATTGTACTCGCCAGATACCCAACAAGCGAATGACGCAGATAAATGTTATTGGACACATCTCAATGACACATTGTACTCGCCAGTGACCCAATAAGCTACAGACACAGTAAAATGACATTGCAGACATCACATCTCAAAGACACACTGTACTCGCCAGATACCCAACAAGCGAATGACACAGTTAAATGACATTGAACACATCTCAATGACACATTGTACTCGCCAGTCACCTAATAAGCTTCAAACACAGCTAAATGACATTGGACACAACTCAAAGAAACATTGTAATCGCCAGATACCCAATAAGCGAATGACACAGTTAAATGACATTGGAGACATCTCAATGACACATTGTACTCGCAATTCACCCAATAAGCGAATGACACAGTTAAATGACATTGGACACATCTAAATGACACATTGTACTCGCCAGATATCCAATAAGCGAATGACACAGTTAAATGACATTGGAGACATCTCAATGACACATTGTACTCGCCAGATACCCAATAAGCGAATGACACAGATAAATGACATTGGACACATCTCAATGACACATTGTACTCGCCAGATACCCAACAAGCGAATGACACAGTTTAATGACATTGGACATATCTCAATGACACATTTTACTCGCCAGTCATCCAATAAGCTTCAAACACAGTTAAATGACATTGGACACAACACAAAGAAACATTGTACTCGCCAGATACCCAATAAGCGAACGACAAAGTTAAATGACATTGGAGACATCTCAATGACACATTGTACTCGCCAGATACCCAATAAGCGAATGACACAGTTAAATGACATTGGAGACATCTCAATGACACATTGTACTCGCCAGATACCCAATAAGCGAATGACACAGTTAAATGACATTGGAAACATCTCAATGAAACATTGTACTCGCCAGATACCCACTAAGCGAATGACACAGTTAAATGACATTGGAGACATCTCAATGACACATTGTACTCGCCAGATGCCGAATAAGCGAATGACACAGTTAAATGACATTGGACACAACTCAAAGAAACATTGTACTCGCCAGATAACCAATAAGCAAATGACACAGTTAAATGACATTGGAGACATCTCAATGACACATTGTACTCGCCAGATACCCAATAAGCGAATGACACAGTTAAATGACATTGGACACAACTCAAAGACACATTGTACTCGCCAGATACCCACTAAGCGAATGACACAGTTAAATGACATTGGAGACATCTCAATGACACATTGTACTCGCCAGATACCCAATAAGCGAATGACACAGTTAAATGACATTGGAGACATCTCAATGACACATTGCACTCGCCAGATACCCAATATGCGAATGACACAGTTAAATGACATTGGACACATCTCAATGACACATTGTACTCGCCAGATACCCAATAAGCGAATGACACAGTTAAATGACATTGGACACAACTCAAAGACACATTGTACTCGCCAGATACCCACTAAGCGAATGACACAGTTAAATGACATTGGACACATCTCAATGACACATTGTACTCGCCAGATACCCAATAAGCGAATGACACAGTTAAATGACATTGGAGACATCTCAATGACACATTGCACTCGCCAGATACCCAATATGCGAATGACACAGTTAAATGACATTGGACACATCTCAATGACACATTGTACTCGCCAGATACCCAATAAGCGAATGACACAGTTAAATGACATTGGAGACATCTCAATGACACATTGTACTCGCCAGATACCCAATATGCGAATGACACAGTTAAATGACATTGGACACATCTCAATGACACATTGTACTCGCCAGATTCTCAATAAGCGAATGACACAGTTAAATGACATTGGACACAACTCAAAGACACATTGTACTCGCCAGATACCCACTAAGCGAATGACACAGTTAAATGACATTGGACACATCTCAATGACACATCTCAATGACACATTGTACTCGCCAGTCACCTAATAAGCTTCAAACACAGCTAAATAACATTGGACACAACTCAAAGAAACATTGTACTCGCCAGATACCCATTAGCGAATGACACAGTTAAATGACATTGGAGATATCTCAATGACACATTGTACTCGCCAGATACCCAATAAGCGAATGACACAGTTAAATGACATTGGACACATCTCAATGACACATTGTACTCGCCAGTCACCTAATAAGCTTCAAACACAGCTAAATAACATTGGACACAACTCAAAGAAACATTGTACTCGCCAGATACCCATTAGCGAATGACACAGTTAAATGACATTGGAGATATCTCAATGACACATTGTACTCGCCAGATACCCAATAAGCGAATGACACAGGTAAATGACATTGGACACATCTCAATGACACATTGTACTCGCCAGATACCCAACAAGCGAATGACACAGATAAATGACATTTCACACATCTCAATGACACATTGTACTCGCCAGATACCCAACAAGCGAATGACACAGTTAAATGACATTGGACACAACTCAAAGAAACATTGTACTCGCCAGATAACCAATAAGCGAATGACACAGTTAAATGACATTGAACACATCTCAATGATACATTGTACTCGCCAGATACCCACTAAGCGAATGACACAGTTAAATGACATTGGAGACATCTCAATGACACATTGTACTCGCCAGTCACCTAATAAGCTTCAAACACAGCTAAATAACATTGGACACAACTCAAAGAAACATTGTACTCGCCAGATACCCAATAAGCGAATGACACAGTTAAATGACATTGGAGACATCTCAATGACACATTGTACTCGCCAGATACCCAATAAGCGAATGACACAGGTAAATGACATTGGACACATCTCAATGACACATTGTACTCGCCAGATACCCAACAAGCGAATGACACAGATAAATGACATTGGACACATCTCAATGACACATTGTACTCGCCAGTGACCCAATAAGCTACAGACACAGTAAAATGACATTGGACACATCTCAATGACACATTGTACTCGCCAGTGACCCAATAAGCTACAGACACAGTAAAATGACATTGGAGACATCACATCTCAAAGACACATTGTACTCGCCAGATACCCAACAAGCGAATGACACAGTTAAATGACATTGAACACATCTCAATGACATATCGTACTCGCCAGTCATCTAATAAGCTTCAAACACAGCTAAATGACATTGGACACAACTCAAAGAAACATTGTAATCGCCAGATACCCAATAAGCGAATGACATAGTTAAATGACATTGGAGACATCTCAATGACACATTGTACTCGCAAGTCACCCAATAAGCGAATGACACAGTTAAATGACATTGGACACATCTCAATGACACATTGTACTCGCCAGATATCCAATAAGCGAATGACACAGTTAAATGACATTGGAGACATCTCAATGACACATTGTACTCGCCAGATACCCAATAAGCGAATGACTCAGATAAATGACATTGGACACATCTCAATGACACATTGTACTCTCCAGATACCCAACAAGCGAATGACACAGTTTATTGACATTGGACATATCTCAATGACACATTTTACTCCCCAGTCATCCAATAAGCTTCAAACACAGTTAAATGACATTGGACACAACTCAAAGAAACATTGTACTCGCCAGATACCCAATAAGCGAACGACAAAGTTAAATGACATTGGAGACATCTCAATGACACATTGTACTCGCCAGATACCCAATAAGCGAATGACACAGTTAAATGACATTGGACACATCTCAATGACACATTGTACTCGCCAGATACCCAATAAGCGAATGACACAGTTAAATGACATTGGACACATCTCAATGAAACATTGTATTCGCCAGATACCCAATAAGCGAATGACACAGTTAAATGACATTGGACACATCTCAATGACACATTGTACTCGCCAGATACCCAATAAGCGAATGACACAGTTAAATGACATTGGACACATCTCAATGACACATTGTACTCGCCAGATACACAATAAGCGAATGACACAGTTAAATGACATTGGACACATCTCAATGACACATTGTACTCGCCAGATACCGAATAAGCGAATGACACAGTTAAATGACATTGGACACAACTCAAAGAAACATTGTACTCGCCAGATAACCAATAAGCGAATGACACAGTTAAATGACATTGGAGACATCTCAATGACACATTTTACTCGCCAGATACCCAACAAGCGAATGACACAGTTAAATGACATTAGAGACATCTCAATGACACATTGTACTCGCCAGTCACCCAATAAGCTTCAAACACAGTTAAATGACATTGGACACAACTCAAAGAAACATTGTACTCGCCAGATACCCAATAAGCGAATGACACAGTTAAATGACATTGGAGACATCTCAATGACACATTGTACTCGCCAGATACCCAATAAGCGAATGACACAGTTAAATGACATTGGACACATCTCAAAGACACAGTTTACTCGCCAGACACCCAACAAGCGAATGACACACTATACTCCAGACATATTATAAATTATACGCGATAGATCCTATACGGGACAGACGCGGCATGGACATTTTATAATTTTGATTGATGCACTAACTCACCTCAATATACTCTTATTCCTAAATGTACCAACAGCCTGTTCTTCTGATCAATAAAATAATAGCTTTTATTTGCAGCTATATTAGTCATCATAACAGTTGCTTTAATTATCAAAGGGAACATTAACAATTCCTATTACTTTTCACACGCACACGGCTTTACTCATACTTGCGCATGCGTGGAAAATCTCTTACCATTTAACACACACACACACACACAAGTTTATTGTAATCAATATAGATACGACAAAAGATTGAGATAGTCACAGGCTACAGTCAACCTTCGGCTTCTTTAAACGTGTTAACGTCCTTCGACTTCCGTGTCACGTGGGCTTAACTTCTACTTTCAAGATAATGAAAAATTATAAACAAAAATTTCACGGAGTCAACAGACGGTAGGACTGACTACTGATTTCCTCAGATTCGTAGTTTAAACATTTTTTTTGGTAAATAAAGGAAGTTCTGATTCCGTATGTAGTAAAATCTGTGTGTTATGTGTGTCAAATCTCGTGTAACATCTTGTGGCACTTAAATAAATGTAATTTGAATTTTAAAAATACTTGGCAAGACCGAATAGACCGAAATTCTAGAGATCCAATTAAAACTCTCAATAGATGAAAAGATCTACATCTATGATAAAATATTATAGTAAGAAAACATGTCTTATTTTATATGCTAGGACGAATTCGTGCAAGTCTTCTTTCTTCCCTAGTGCCTGTAGAGCATGGAACGGGTTACCCGAATCATCCAGAAAAAGGACTTTACAGAGTTTAAGTCTCTCACAAGCTTGGGTAGATGAACACATGGATATCTTCTCTTCTGAAGGAACGTCTGTAATTTATAAGATAAGATAAGATGTTCACGCGGTTTGGACTGACGTAGTATAGCCATATTTTTTTAGAAAAATATTTTAGATTTTCTAGTTAGTATCAGAACATGAAGTATTTTGTTGTGAGACTCAAGCCATGGTTGTTATTTTTTTTCTTTTCTTTTCAAAAGATTAGACTGTTTCTAGATAAGCGATAGTGTAGTGTAGGGTCATACTTTAGAACTACAGTTGATTACTACAGATTAGTACAACAGATAGATCAATGCATTTCATCGTTATGTGTAATTGTGATTTTGCTTTGGTTCGTAGAGTACGCCTCACACAAGAATGCTAATGTTATGTTAATTTGAACACGAATCATCATGTTCATTATTGGGGCATTGCAACGGATGTATTTGGTTAGAAACCGTGGGGTTACAAAGTAGTAACGGAATGAAACCATTTGTTCATTGTTATAGTCATCAGAAAACAAAGATGTTAACTATTTTTGATATACAATGTGGAAGATTTCATATTTTTTTAAAAACAAAGTGCTGATTTAGATTCTTTCTTCATCCCTTAATTTTCTCCATTCCTCCAAAAGTTTCTCCCTTAATGTTTTGATTTCTCATTTAATCTTTTGATTTCTCATTTAATCTTTTGATTTCTCATTTAATCTTTTGATTTCTCATTTAATCTTTTGATTTCTCATTTAATCTTTTGATTTCTTTTAATCTTTTGATTTCTCATTTAATCTTTTGATTTCTCATTTAATCTTTTGATTTCTCATTTAATCTTTTGATTTCTCATTTAATCTTTTGATTTCTTTTAATCTTTTGATTTCTCATTTAATCTTTTGATTTCTCATTTAATCTTTTGATTTCTCATTTAATCTTTTGATTTCTCATTTAATCTTTTGATTTCTTTTAATCTTTTGATTTCTCATTTAATCTTTTGATTTCTCATTTAATCTTTTGATTTCTCATTTAATCTTTTGATTTCTCATTTAATCTTTTGATTTCTTTTAATCTTTTGATTTCTCATTTAATCTTTTGATTTCTCATTTAATCTTTTGATTTCTCATTTAATCTTTTGATTTCTCATTTAATCTTTTGATTTCTCATTTAATCTTTTGATTTCTCATTTAATCTTTTGATTTCTCATTTAATCTTTTGATTTCTTTTAATCTTTTGATTTCTCATTTAATCTTTTGATTTCTCATTTAATCTTTTGATTTCTCATTTAATCTTTTGATTTCTCATTTAATCTTTTGATTTCTCATTTAATCTTTTGATTTCTCATTTAATCTTTTGATTTCTCATTTAATCTTTTGATTTCTTTTAATCTTTTGATTTCTCATTTAATCTTTTGATTTCTCATTTAATCTTTTGATTTCTCATTTAATCTTTTGATTTCTCATTTAATCTTTTCATTTCTCCTTTAATCTTTTCATTTCTCCTTTAATCTTCTCTTTTCCTCCTTAATATTTTTTTTCATTCTCCCTTAATCATTTCCCTTCTCTCTTAATCTTTTTCGTTCAGCATTTAATATTCTCCCTTCGCCCTTAATCTTTACCCCCTCCCCTCTTCTCCACCAGAAAGTTATAGAAAAGTTATAGAAAAGTTATAGAAAAGTTATAGAAAAGTTATAGAAAAGTTATAGAAAGTTTTAGAAAAGTTATAGAAAGTTTTAGAAAAGTTATAGAAAAGTGTTCTGAAGTTATGTTCTTATATTATTATGCACTCCTAATATATTACAAATAAACGAGCAAGGACAAGTGTTGTAAAAAACCTTTCCAGGCACAACTTGATCGAGTACCAATGGACTGAAAAGAAGCCGCCACTCTCCTACCCGCCCCCCTCCCCCCAATCTCCCACGTTGATCTGTCCTCCTGATAGTCGCTGGGCTCCATTATTGGAATGTAGTGATCTGCAGATTTGATATTTTACCTGCACTTTATTGTCAAAAGAATAGAAGGACACTGCGCTGTTGTCAGGTAAAAAGTCAAAGAAATCATTATATTAAACTGAATAAAATGTTTGAAAATGCTAAATACATAGATCTGTATTTTTTTCAACCTTTCTAACTGCGAATTATAGTCTCCAGAAAAACGCGATACTGTTATCGCTTTTTTTTGCTAATAGCCATCTCGTATATACTCACAGGATGCTTGTATCCCAAGCTTTTATTTTAATCTTAAACAACCCCTCCTCCCTAAATTTACACACCGATAACAGATTTTAAATTGAATTGTGAAATGTTTGTAACAAGTTTTATATGTTTCGGATATTCCTTCAGAGTTGAAGACTATTTGCTTCCTGCCTATGGGCTGGATATGAACCCGGGACCATCGAGACGACTGAACGACAGTCCAGCTTGCATACCGCACGACCAGGCAGCTACCCTAAATTATCTTCCATGGCACATCTAATTACTTTTATTTATTTTTATTTTTTTTTAACAGGTGTGAATTTGAAATTATCTGAAACTTGGAGTGCAAAGTTTTTTGTGAATATTTAAAGTTCAAATATTTCACCTTGGGATTTAACTTTGGCTGATTGGGCAACGTGTTCTGACTATGTAACAATGGTGCTCTTAGCCGCCTGATGGAACTCTTCTGAGAAAGATTGGGAGTAAGCACCTAAAACAAATGACTTCAGATGTAGAGCTCCGTTCTCCGCTATGTTTTTCTGAGTGATATTTTCAACTATATAGCTAAAACAGTTCAATAAATTCACGTCCATACCATCTAGTAGCCGGACCCTAGATCCTGTCCTGTTGCACTAGATCCATGACCCAGCCAAGACCATGAATCTCTCAGACATCCTCAGAGAGGTGGGCAACGAGGGTCTGTTTCAGATCCTCACCCTCGTGGCGTTGACCATGCCCAAAATGCCCATTCAGTGGTCGATGACCATGATGTCTTTCGCCTCCTACGTCCCATCGTGGTGTTGCGTGCCGGACGACGTGGTGGTGGACGGAAAATGCGTGACGTTTTCCCCAGACAACGCCTCCAGCATCGACTATTCCTCGTCTTACCAGCAATGCGACTTAAATGCTACAGTCTGCAGCCACAGGATCTATCTGGATCCCGACGGGGCGTCTACAGCAGTCACTGAGGTAAACAATATGCTAAAATATAAATTTTGATGCACTCAATAAGAATCATTTATGTTTAAAAAGTATCCGGGTATGCTACCCTGCCTCATAGTGGCGCCCGGGTGGAAACGATCTTAGGAGGAGACGATTAGGCTAAAGGGTAGCAAAACAAGACTCCCGTGGGGGGTGCCTAAGGGGGTGCGAGAGCATCCTCATTGCACTTCGCGGAGTTGTAAAAAAGCTCCCACAGCCTTGTCACAATCCAGGCGCTTTTCCTCAAGGGGCCGTTACATAAATGGCGTGTCCCGCACGGTTAGCCTGGTATAGAAAAGGAAAATGGCGGGGGTCTTAGTGTACGCGGCCTCTTGCCACGAGTCTGACCCAGTTTATAACATTAGTTGCAGTTATAGAAGTAGAAGAATCAAAATGTAAGCCCTAAAACGATGTATGAAAAGGGCGTTAACCGTTGTAGTTGCTATAGAATTTCTGTCTCTGAATATCTTAGGTGCCTTTTAGAAATCAATCTTCCGCCTAACTTAGAGATAGATGTTGAAAGAAAGGAATTATTTAATAGCCCGCAGGGATTTTGCTAGAGAATGGTGGAGCCTCTTGGGCCTTCACTCTAATTGAGTTTGATGATGTTGATTAACCTGAAAGACGCTGATTATTTAATCTACCGGTCTCAAAAGACAATCCTATAATATTAATCAGCAGAAGATTATTGTATACAAAGACTTTTTAATATGAGACTAACTTTAAGACTTTCACAGCTGGATAGAAGAAGTAGCACGCTTGTTATCCAATGTGAAATCAAATATCTATTTATGCTTGCATTAAGTAACTTTTATTTATTTATTTGGCCACAGTGTTCTTTTAATTAAGATGTCCTTGACATTGTCTAGAATCTAAAATGTATTAAGAAAACCCTCAATTAGACTCTACATCACATCCGGTCATCTCGTCAATCATTCCAGCTTACCTATATAAACTATTAAACATACACTTTCTTTTGTGACATAGCCATTTTCGATTTGCTTTTGTGTAGCCTGCGTAAGATGTGGCAAAATATGTAGGTCGCAGCTGGGGCTGAGTAGCCACGGGAAATACTGCATTCCTCATTAATATTTGGACCCGAAGACAGGCCTTATTATTATTATTATTGTTGTAAGCGCAATTTGCATTTGCAAAATATGATTTGAGCCTCTTAAGTCTTCTCTTAAATGATTGTAATGATGATGCTTTTCATTGGGTCACTTTAATCCTTATAGCATGCTCAGAGGGCAAAAACAAATAATTGTTCTTTATCCTTCCATTTATATTTTAGAAATGAACAACTAATTTGAATACGTATTTACATATTTTTTCAGTGGGATCTAGTCTGCGATAAGAATTGGATCGTCTCCGGTCTGTCCTCGTTACAAATGGGCGGAGTCATGATTGGATCTTTGATCAGTGGATATTTGTCAGAGCTCTTCGGACGAAAGAAGGTTCACTTCGCCTCCATCTTGGTTCATGCCTTGCTAAATGTGGGCGCTGGCTTCTCCAACTCGTGGATACTTTTTGCTGTCTTCAGGTTTGTATATTTTAGAAAACATACCGTGCTCGTGTTGCTCGTGTACATGTGTATCTGATTGTGTGTGTGTGTGTGTTTAGTTGGTGGTTCTGTTAGCCACGTGACAACCTCGTTTACGGTCTGTAATAGAAACAGGTGAGTTTAACATCATCCTTTCCCATAGATCTCGAGGTCTGAAAGGGCACTAAATAAACTAACAAGCCTAACCCTATTTCATCTCTCAATGTTTATTAAATGGTTTAATTGAAAAATTGAAAAAAATCGAGATAGCAAGGTCTGAACTATTTTTTTTTTAAATTTTAGTTTCATTCATATTGCCCTTTAACACTGCATAAAAAGATGGCACTACTTGTAGACTTGATAAGCAATAATATTAATTGAGCTAGAATCAACATGACTGGGTGTGCTGTGTACGCTTGGAGCCGGCTTTAAGGTTGCTATTTTGTGGCATCGACCTGCACAGTCATAATACTCATCGTAACAGTACTAGATACATTACATATTCCTAATGATAATTTGATATTTATATGTGACTTAATATGTGACAGCTGGAGGTCACTCACGAAGGTCGTGGGATACACATTAAAGACCAAAAGAAAATCCGCTGCCGAGGACAATCCCAGACGGCGAAAAGAAAATCTAAATCGACGACCTGCGGACAATGGTTATGCTTGCCCTGGATGTGGCAAAATATGTAGGTCACAGCTGGGGCTGCGCAGCCACGGGAAATACTGCACTTCTCACTAATCTTCGGACTCGAAGAAAAGCCAGAGGATCTCAAATTTTATATCCCTGAACCCTTTAAATAGTCAAGACTTGCCCACGGACCCCTTAGTGTAAAAGCTATATAGATGTATACCTAATAGATGACAAATCTGAAAAAAAACACAATAACAACAACAACACAAACAAAATCTTATTGTCAGTATGCTGTTCATTGAAATGAAAACTTTTGTTTAGAATCTTATTGTCAGTATGCTGTTCATTGAAATGAAAACTTTTGTTTAGAATCTTATTGTCAGTATGCTGTTCATTGAAATGAAAACTTTTGTTTAGAATCTTATTGTCAGTATGCTGTTCATTGAAATGAAAACTTTTGTTTAGAATCTTATTGTCAGTATGCTGTTCATTGAAATGAAAACTTTTGTTTAGAATCTTATTGTCAGTATGCTGTTCATTGAAATGAAAACTTTTGTTTAGAATCTTATTGTCAGTATGCTGTTCATTGAAATGAAAACTTTTGTTTAGAATCTTATTGTCAGTATGCTGTTCATTGAAATGAAAACTTTTGTTTAGAATCTTATTGTCAGTATGCTGTTCATTGAAATGAAAACTTTTGTTTAGAATCTTATTGTCAGTATGCTGTTCATTGAAATGAAAACTTTTGTTTAGAATCTTATTGTCAGTATGCTGTTCATTGAAATGAAAACTTTTGTTTAGAATCTTATTGTCAGTATGCTGTTCATTGAAATGAAAACTTTTGTTTAGAATCTTATTGTCAGTATGCTGTTCATTGAAATGAAAACTTTTGTTTAGAATCTTATTGTCAGTATGCTGTTCATTGAAATGAAAACTTTTGTTTAGAATCTTATTGTCAGTATGCTGTTCATTGAAATGAAAACTTTTGTTTAGAATCTTATTGTCAGTATGCTGTTCATTGAAATGAAAACTTTTGTTTAGAATCTTATTGTCAGTATGCTGTTCATTGAAATGAAAACTTTTGTTTAGAATCTTATTGTCAGTATGCTGTTCATTGAAATGAAAACTTTTGTTTAGAATCTTATTGTCAGTATGCTGTTCATTGAAATGAAAACTTTTGTTTAGAATCTTATTGTCAGTATGCTGTTCATTGAAATGAAAACTTTTGTTTAGAATCTTATTGTCAGTATGCTGTTCATTGAAATGAAAACTTTTGTTTAGAATCTTATTGTCAGTATGCTGTTCATTGAAATGAAAACTTTTGTTTAGAATCTTATTGTCAGTATGCTGTTCATTGAAATGAAAACTTTTGTTTAGAATCTTATTGTCAGTATGCTGTTCATTGAAATGAAAACTTTTGTTTAGAATTAAAAAAAAAATGATTTGAATGAGGTAGATGAGAATTTATGAATGTTTTTTGTCACGCTCAATGTTTGTGAGTAGCAACCATAAATTTCCACGAGCACACATGTCTAGTCGGTTTCTTTTGTTTTCAATAACTCATAACGAGACTGTTGATTATTCAAATTGAACTGATCCAAATATCTGGCTTTCAGCAAAAAAAAAAATATTTTAATCGCATACTTTTTTTTTTTGTCTCTGTGGACCCTATACGGTCGTCTCGTGGACCCCTCAGAGTCCGCGGACCACAGTTTGAGAACCACTGTGGTAAGCCAAATGCTCTTGACCTGTGTGGGAACAAATATGTAACTATACACAATAGCTTGGTTTCTGTTAAGGACATTAGCAAAATAAGGTTTAAACCTCATAAGCCATCTCTCAAATGGATTTAAATGATGCTGCTGAAGGCTAGAGCTCTAAATATCAACGTGACTTGTTTAAGTTGGCCCACAAATAAAAGTACCGGCAATATTTTTTTTTTTGTAAAATGTTATACATGTTTTGAATGTTCCGTCATTGTTGAAGATAATCTACTACCAAGTCCAAGCCTCCCGCAGGACGACGAGGGATGGCAGCCGGCAGGGTAGGAAAAATTCCTGGATAATCGAATACCCGACCAGGCAGCCATTCTATGTATGACAAATTATTTAACATTTAAATGCCAATAAACAAACAAACAAACAAAGAGTATGCGGACTATAAAGTATAAGACTGATAGCATCTTCACTGAGTCACCAAACATTTTCTGACATCAGTCTTGTCATCTCTTGAAATAGATTTAATTAAGTTCTTACATTAGATTTGATGAAATAAATGAAAAGTACATCGCAGCTGCTAGTTATCTTCCTTGTTGACCTATAAATGACCTCCCTCCCTGCACTGCTTAAGGTAATACCTCGACACGTTGAGTCATGAGATGTTTAGATCTTAATTACATAGAACTTTCGATACCGCTCTGAGGCAGAGGTGGGCAAATTACATCCACAGGCTGCCCGCCGGAGTGTTTTATGCGGCCCGCGGACACCTACAGAAATCAGTTGTGCCCACAGTATATACGAATAAAAATGCGAATATATTAAAAAATAATATCTATATAAAATAATGAAAGTGTCTCATTATAAAAAGTTTCAAGTAAACGAAGATTATGCTTATTGGCTATACAGTCAATTCAATGCTATAAGAACTGTGTTGAGTGTTTGCTATGCCTTGAAACAAGATGGCAAGTGTAACAACTGATGGAGCTCGATCTTTGACTGAGAAAAACAGTTGTTTTTATTTAAATAAAGAATATCCCAACCATACACAGGAAAGTTTGCACAATGCTGCATAAAACATCCACACATTATTGATCAGCATATCGTAGTGATCAAACCTATCAAAGCCATAGGTCTTAACCACAGGCAGTATCGAAAAGTACTTAAGATTAAGAAACAAAATATTCCGACACATCGGCTGGCTTTCATGGGCAAGGTAATGAGAAATCTCAAGGAAGAAATTTGTATGTACCTTGAAGGACATTGACTGTGACTTTGTTACTAATATTCCTAATGAAGAGTGGAAGACAGATTTCATGTTTTCATGAATACTTTTACAATGGGTTGCTTCCATATGAAATGCAAGTGCACGTTAAATCTTGTCAATTAAAGCTTTCCCATTTCTCCAAGCAAGCAAGTAAAAATAGTTTTTGTTGTTTTCCTTTGTTGAAAGGTGTAACTATTTCTAGTGAATTAGTTAAAAGTACATAAAACACTGAACCAAAATCTTTAAATAAATACAAAAACATAATTTTATAAAATACTCAGAAAGACACAAAGATAAAGGCACATTCCTCATCCCATATGCTAGGACAAATTTGTACCAATGCTCCTTCCCTAATGCTATTAGAGCATGGAATGGGTTGCCTGAGCTAGCCAGGAAAACCAGTGACTTGGCTGAATTTAAGTCATTGGTTAATATGCATGACTGAATGCATGACGCGTAGGACGTAATCATCTTCTTTTTTGAAGTAACGTCAGTATTATATAAGATAAGATAAGACTTATTTGAATTCTTTGATTGTGGAATTTATAAAAGCAAATTTTAAGACGTCACGAACCAGTTTTCAATACCATCAGTTCAACATTTAGCGCAGAAGCTGATTCAGCTTCAAGCAAAATATAATGTGAAAGAGAAGTTCTAATCGGTACTTCCTCGGATGTTTTATGGTTAATAGAAACTGTATTTACGCAACTTAAAAAAAAAACTTAGCTGCTAAAACTTTCACATTATTTGGGTCCACATACATCTGTCAACAAGAATTTTTTTTTTTTTTTGGAAACTCAACAAGTGTAATCACAGGTCGATGCTAAATATGATTTGACAGCAGTCACAATGATAACAATTAGTAAGCTAGTTCCATAGTTCCGGAACATTAAGCTCGATGCAAACAGTTAAATACTTCCTATTAAGTAAAACTTTTGATTCATGCTGAAATGTTGTGATGTAAAAGGACTATTTCAATTTTTTTTTTAAATCGTAAAATTGGTTTCAGAAATGGCTGACTCTTGTTGTAATTCCTCTATTGGGAGTGTGAAATAAAAAAGAAAGAAAACGGAATGCATAATACAGTATAAATATAAATTAAACGACATTATACACAGTTCGAGTATAGTTGAAAGGCAGCAGAAGTTTGGATTCAGAAATTTCCTTCTCTTAAGTAACAATGTTATGATATACTTGGCTTGTACATCTTCTTAAAAGTAATTAATAGCCCATTATTAATCATGGGCGCAATGAGTTCTTTAGCCCCCTGGTTGATACGCCACTGGACAGATCTTACTTCTAGGTCTACATGCTTATAATACATAAATCAATCAAAAACTTAACCATGGACGCTCACAAATCTTGATTATCATCAACTCTATTAAAAACAAAAGTAAAGTTTACTATTCAGACCTTGAGATCTATGGGGCAGATGATGGAAAAGTCATCTCTTTCTGTGGTCCATGGTTAACGAATGTGTCATGTAGCCAGCACAACAACCAACCGCCTCTACGTTTACCCAACTAATGTCAGGTACCAATTTGAGTTGAGTGGACTCAGAGGCGCCCAAAGATCCCGAAAATTAAAAATTGCAGTATTCACAGGGATTTGAACCCGGGACCCACGGTTCAGAGGCCGAGTGCTTTACCGCTCAGCCACAGCGCTTCCAAAACTCTATTAGTCCAGCCATTTACAATGACAGTGATGGTCCACCCCTACAGGTAACTTGATTCGTGTCTTGTCAGTCTGTCACCAATACTGTCACAATGTCTGTTAAAATATTGTATCTTTCTTTTTTTACCTCCTCAGATTTTTGATTGGATGCTGCATTGGAGGATACCTTGTGGTGCACGTGCCGTACGCCTTGGAATTTATCTCCCCTAGATGGCGCGTCATACCGGCGTCACTTCCTTTTGCCGCCATTGGAGCGTCCCTCCTCCCATTGGCTGCTTGGTCTTTGCCAGACTGGCGTTGGATGCACTTCGTCTGTGCCATCTTCTGCGCGCCATTTCTGCTAGCATATTTGTAAGATGTTATAGCCCATTACTTTTTAATAAGTATATATATTTATTAGTGCTCAAACATTTGACAGTCCAAAGAATTAGTCAAAGTTCACATCTGATAGTGCATGAAACACTCTATGAACTTGAACCATAGTTGACGTGCTCTATAGACTTTTTGATTCATCCAGGGTGGGAAAGGGAACATGTATGATAGATATTCTATTAGGCCTAAATGATATTTTTAGTGACACATACAACAATTTTATTGTTATTCACTTGCTGACTCCTGGTTTGTGAATAGAATTTACAGGCCCACTTAAAAAAAAAACAAGCAATAGGAAAAAAAAAATTCATCTAAGGGAAGAACCGTTTATTTCTGCCATTTATCTGAAAATTAGGTTTAGATCCCTTTCTGCTATATAAAACAAAATTAATTAATTGTTACTAAATGATTAAATGATTGATTAATTTTTGGGTTGATTCTTAGATTCTTTTCGACTACGAATACTTATGCAAAATTTAAACTTGATCTGAGAATAGAAAGTGGGAGAACAAAAAAACGAGTCGAAACGTAATAAGGGGATTAACTCCATGTGCAGACATTTACATCTCTCAATAAGTAGTATTTACTTATTTCGATGTCAAACAATTAGTTAATCACCAACAATTAATTCACAATTTGTTTTTGATTCATTCATGATTTGTCAGGTTCCAAAGTTTTTACTTGATCCGAGAATTGGAAATAGGAGAAAAAAAACATGCCAAAAAAGAATAGTCTCCCTTTCAGACCTATATTGTCATCGATCGTCTGCTAATTTGTGCTTCTTCTTTGCACAGTTTCTTGCCAGAAAGTATGAGATGGCTGACTGTGAAAGGAAAAGTGGATGAAGCTGCCAAGGTTGTTGAGACGATTGCCAGGATGAACGGAAAGACTAATTATGAACACGAGAAATGTCTGCAGAAGATCCAGGTCAGTAGGCTATTTATAATTCTACACATTTGCTCCCATCTCAGGTGTATTATAGAAGCAGGAATGTCAGGTGTCATTAGCAGTCATAGAAAGTGACCTATAGAAAGAGCAATGTCAGGTGACATTTGCAGCCTTGTAATGCCCTATAGAAACAAAATTTGTCGCAATGCAAGATGTCCTTTAAAAACAATGCCAGGTGTCATTTGCAGTTATATAGGCGTCCTTTTAAAACAATAGTTACCTGTTGAGCATGGTAGGCTCTCACAGTGGGATCCTAAAGGATTTTAAAGACATAACACAATTTTCCGGTTTATATTAAGATTGACTTTTTTTGTAAACAAAGTTATGCAAATTTATACAGATTTAATTGGTCAAATAATTGTTACTTGTGATCAATAGAAGACACTATACATCATAATAGATCACCTGATCACCTACACTGTTGACCAAATCAACAACAAACACAAAATGCAAGAAAGCCATAAAACATTAAATAGCTTTAATTTCCAACCACTCTTTATATAATTACTACTTCTGTTATTAGCTTGCAAAATCTGTAAGGGTGGTGGTCACTAGTTGGGGTGGACATGGATCTCGGAAACGGCTGTAACGATTTTTTCTAGACAGTTGACAGCTTATGTTTATCTTCCCTAGCGCTATTATAGCATGGAATGTGTTGCCTGAGCTAGCCAGGAAAACCAGTGACTTGGCAGAATTTAAGTCATTGATTAATATGCATGACTAAATGCATGACGCTTAGGACGTAATGATATCTTTTTTTAAGTAACGTCTGTATCATATAAGATAAGATAAGATCTTTAGGAACAAATTAACAGTTAATTGGCCACACAAGGAAAGCTCTGGTTCGACCGTTATAATTGTTCAAAATATAATCATCTTAAAATTAAATTTGTTCTGAACGCACGTCAATGGGAATTCCCGCATGCATAGAGTTAAATAAAGTAAAAGACTTTGTCATATAGAAATCATTACCTGAACGGCTAGAGTTAAGTAGCAACAATAAATGTATGTTCCATATTGTTCCATACACAAAATCAATACAGTATCACCAAACTAGAAATTTCTATAATCTATCGCATATCTCTAACTATATCCAGCATCCTAGTCTAGAAAACTGTCTTTAAAGGTTATTCAAGTCTGGATCTTTATCAACCTACTAAAATATTTTTTTCTTAATTAATTTTAAATTAGTTATAGTGAGCAAAGTAATTGCTCTTACTAACATCGATCAGCTTTATAATGGAGGATAATTGTTTTATATTTTAAATAACATGTTTGTACGTTACTTGTTAATGTCTTCTATTGTTACTTATTAATTAATGTCTTCAATTGTTATTTGCTAATGTCTTCTAGTGTTACTTGTTAATGTTTTCTAGTTTCACTTGTTAATGTCTTCTATTGTTACTTGTTAATGTCTTCTAGTGTTACTTGTTAATGTCTTCTATTGTTACTTATTAATTAATGTCTTCAATTATTTGCTAATGTCTTCTAGTGTTACTTGTTAATGTTTTCTAGTGTCACTTGTTAATGTCTTCTAGTGTTACTTGTTAATGTTTTCTAGTGTCACTTGTTAATGTTTTCTAGTGTCACTTGTTAATGTCTTCTAGTGTTACTTGTTAATGTCTTCTAGTGTTACTTGTTAATGTCTTCTAGTGTTACTTGTTAATGTCTTCTATTTTTACTTGTGTTAATGCCTTCTATTGTTACTTGTTAATGTCTACTATTGTTACTTTTGGCATTAAGAAAATAGCTCAGAAAGAAAAGGAATTGAAAGAAAAAGGAAAGAAATATACTTACTTAGACGTCTATAGGGGCTGGTCTATGGCTAGACTAACATTAACTCAGCAGTTTGTCTGGTAAGTATGTGACCTTTGACGTAAATAAATTACATAGCATATAGAAGGGACAAAAATAGCTACTGTAAAAAAAGGCAAACTAAAACTCTACGGCCACATCACTAGGTCGTCGGGGCTCCCAAAGATCTTCCTTCAAGGAACGGTAAACAGAAAAAAGAAGAAAAGGAAGACAGAGAAAGCGATGGGAAACATCATTAAAGAATGGACGAGCCTGTCTCTATCCAAGCCAAAAGACAGAAGAATGGAGAACAACAGTTAACAGATCTTGTGTGATGCCCCAACGGTCCAACAGACTAAGGTATATGTGGATGTGAAGGTGAAAGATTAGCCTATAAGAAAAGGCCCGCACACCCACGTGATATGTATCTCTTGGTTTGGCGTGAGTGCGAAACTGAACATGTCTACAATCTATGGGAGATTTTCGCATAAACACTTCATCAGAGTGATCTTCTCTTTGTCAACACTTTGATTTTCAAAGTTCTTAAAGCAATAAAATACAGTAAGAGATAAATAGAGATGACAATACGATATAAAGAAATATAAAGGCGTTATAATGGAACCTAAAGGAAAACGTAAGAAAATGTAAATAGTGAATTTGAAATACAATATAATGATGACATATTGAAATATTACTGTTGCCAAATGCCAAATAAAGAATAAAAATTACCTTACAGGTGAAAGAATAAAAGGTAATTTGTGGTTTAGTGAAAAAAAGTGTGCCAAACATTGTTTGATAGTGGCGTATAAGAAACGAAGTCATGAGAAGATGATTACATCCTACGCGTCATGCATTTAGTCGTTATAAGGCTTATCTCCTAGTCCGAAGATAAGTGAGGAGTGCAGTATTTCCCGTGAGACCTCCTTAGGATAGACACAGGGCCGGCTTTAGATAATTGGATGCCCTAGGCCAGGGGTTCTCAACCTGTAGGTCGCGACCCCCTTGGGGGTCGATTGACGATTTGCCAGGGGTCGCCTAAGACCATCGAAAATATGGATTGTTGTCTACTCTTTTATTGCTGTATGTGTGTGTGTGGGGAGGGGGGTCGCGGCAGAGTAAAAAGGGGTCGGCGAGCATAAAAGGTTGAGAACCGCTGCCCAATGCGAAATGATTTTTGTGACGCATAATAAACAAGGTTACAAAGACTGTTTGTGTGGAAACACTAACTCAAAATCGGTCCCCGAAGTGGTCCACCCAGGCAGGTAAAAAGGCAGGTTTCAATTTTTCAGAAAGAACATCAGAATTAAATTCTATCAAAGACAAATGACAGAGAAGAATGGAGAAAGAAGGTTGACAGATCTTGTGTAGTGCCCCAGCAGCCGAGCAGACCAAAGGATAGGTGAAAGTGAATGTGAAGTTAAATGCGAACCTAGTCTAACTGATATCTTATAATGAATATCTAATTGATCTAATTGTTTTGTAAAGGGTCAATCTCTTATTCAAATCCTCCAAAAAGGAAAAAAAAAACATTTCCGTAAAAAATTCAAATTCCTTTAGTTCAGTGTTCTATGGCTGTGGTATAGAACTGCAGTTCACGCGATAATATGAAAAACTACTTATTAATTGTTGTTTTAAATTATGTCCAACTTATATGCAAACTAAATAGATTTTTTTTCTCTTAAAAAAAGTAAACATTATTGTTGAGTAAATGTAGTAGCTACTAGGACAGAACTTACATAACGTAGCAATACAAATGTAAAAAAAAATATTCTTTAAACAAAAATTTAAAACCATTTGCATAAATGTGTTAAAAATATGGTAAATAGTCATCTCCCATACTAAAGAGCCTCTTGCATTTGTCACTATTAATAGTGAATATAAAACAAAAAGTGGAGTATTTTTATTAAAAAACTGCTTGCACAAGTGATTTTAAAAAATTAGATTTTTCGCTTATAGAAAAGAAAAAGTAGCCGTTGCATCAGAACTTTGAATGGACTAAAATATTATGATGTCGGATTTTCACTATCTTTATCTTTACTAGTTTACAAGATCTAAACGGGACGGACAGCGGACATACATTTCACACAAAAACTAATTACGTAATTTATTTATAACCCAGTGTATTCAAAAAATAACATTGGGCACACGTCTCACTATTTCTTCTCTAAAAAAAAGGTTTTCAGTCCCTTACCTATCGTAGGCCCTAGGCGACTTCCTAGTCTGCCTATGCCTAAGGCCAGCCCTAGTTGACATCTTTTATGATAGTTAGACGATATATTTTTTCTCTTTTTTCACACATCCATATTCTTTTATCTGTGGAATTGTTGTGTCACCACATATAGGGCCTATTCTGACGACCATCTGTCTCCATTTCTCTTGTCATTTGTAAGAATTAGTCTCTTCCATAGACAGGTCCGTCTTATCTTATATTTTTTCCCCTCTGTCTGCCTCTCTTTCTTTTCCCTGATCCTGTTCCTGAAGGAAAGTCACAATGCTTTATTGAAAGCCGCCGTGTTCAATTAGTAAACATCGACAGTAAGAAGTCTACTACCATCATAACAGTCTCGTGTCACTGAGTTGAATGGGTGAAAGAATTAGGGAATAACTTCATATCTTTTTCCCCTTTCGCCCCCCCCCCCCCCAAGTCTTCACGCATTCGCTTTGTCCAGAGCTTATATCTTTTTAGAAAGTGTGTGACTGTATCTGTGTGTTGGAAGATATCTTGTGGTAATGCATGATCTTAATAGGCCCTGACCTGAGCCCTGCCCGCAGCCCTACCTCGCCGTCCTGCTGCCGGCTTTGGCTAGCCTGTAGGCCAAATAATCTTCTACCCTGAAGGAACAGCCGAAACATGTAAAACTATTGTAGGCCTACTTTCCTCAAGAATCTTTGAGCTCAATCCAAAAAGTATTTTCCCATTAAGTTTTCTCTCGTTTCTTAATTACATTTAAGTTTTAAACAAAACAAATAAAAAATACTTTTTAAAAAAACCACAACGAAATGAAGCTTAAATAAGGAGAACAACTGCATATTTACAGGTATATATCTCAATGCTGTAATATTTTTTCATATTAAACAGAATTTATAAATTACCACTACTAAATTAATGAGTTTTGTTTTTATTGATTCCTATATTGCTAGGGACAATGCAATAATTGTGCAAAGTTTAAACTTGATCCGAGAATGGGAAGTAGGAAAAAAAAATGTGCAAAATCTGTACTGCATGGACAGACAGACAGACAGACAGAATGAGTTGAGATAAGCTTTGTAGTAAAGAAACAAAATTATGGTAGCTCAATACAATATGTCAAAACTGATAATTTTATTTATTTTTTGTAATATCTAAACTTGTGCTCCTCCCAGGTTCACGACCTCTCTAGTAGGTTACGGCATCATTCTTGGCATCACCAACCTGGCGGGCAACATCTACGTCAACATGCTACTGGTCGAGGTGGTCGAGATCCCGTTCATACTGGTCACGTGCTATTTCAATAACTGGTAGGTGACAGGTTTTTTTTTAATGTAAAGATTATAAATGGTAATTGGACTAATATAAACAAATAAATCAATCAAAATATTAGCTTGATATTTCATAAATAAAGCCCAGCATTATTCGTCATCCTGTATCAATGTTACTTTCAATAATATATATTTTACAAAAATGAGTGTGTTTGTGTGTGTGTGTGTGTGTGTTGGAGCAGTGCCGGATTTAAGTATGTGGAAAAGGCATGGTTTTTGTTGAGGTTCCTCCACTTTTTTTTTTGAAAGCTTTAAGAAAGTTCTACTTATGAATAATCGAGTAATTTTAAATTAAATTTAATTTTCAATTTTCATAAAACATAATTAGATATGCATATTTTAGCTTGTGATTTAAAGTGTTGGCGGTTTAAAAATAAAAATGTAGAAACAAACAAAACGTACAAGTTTCTGACCCTAAAACAAATATATAGATACTGCCGCAGAGGTGAACGACTGCTTAGAAAATACAATAAACAAGAATATATTTCTTTTCTGCTTAGATAGAGAACAACATTGGACAGATAAGTTCACTTAAGCCTATTTGTGTTAGTTGTTTGTCTTCTTTTGTTTGTTTTGTAGCTGATGAAGGTCTCGTGGCTCATATGCCCTTTGTTTTACTTGGTCCCGCAGGGTCACATATATGCATGTTTCTTGTATTTTCTATTCAAGTTTCCGACCAGGGAAATTCGGATATATTTTTAGCCTTTTTGTGGAGGTGCTATTCTTTTGGATATCCCGGGGCAGTAGCCCCACCTGCCCTCCGCTAAATCCGGACCTGGGGTGAAGAATTATATTCAAAGTGATATCTATTAGGAAATTGTTTTTGTAATACATATTTAAAAAAAATAATTCATCTGTTCTTGTACAGTTACTAGAATTAGAATAAGCAGAAATCGTCATTTTTTAGTCAAGCACATAGCGCAATGCACCGTATTGTAATCTATGTAGGGTAATCTATGTAGGGTAATCTATGTAGGGTAATCTAATGCACGAATATCAGGTTCAAATATTTATAAGCTTTCAAGTTCAGTTTAGAAACACACAAAACACAACTCAAATGACATGATGTGAACAATTTTTTAACATCTTTCAACTTACTTAAACCGGCTTGTTATCGACATCAAGAATTTCTGAATATGTCCGTCTCATGTCATCAGCCATGTCCCTCTTATATACCCCGTACATTTAACAATTGTATGCGTGGTGGTAGAGCGGTAAAGCACTCGGGGTTCGAATCCTGGTGAAGACTTGGATTTTTCTTCTTCTTCGTTCTCATTGTTATGTTGGAGTGTTCAGATGACTAGACCAATACATGAGATGAACTGCGCAGTGGTTTCCAGATCAGGAAGCTCTCCATATAGTTTCCTTTCTATTGGGGTGATTTGGGGCCAATGTCTTATACGGGCCTCTTGGTATAGAGAGCAGTTTTGGAGGACGTGGTCTGCATTCTCTGGTGATTCTCCACTTGTTCAGATTTCACTGGTTCCAATTTTGAGCTTCCGGTACATGTGTTGTCGCATTCTGTTGTGTCCGGTCCTGAGTCGAAAGATTAGACGTTGGTCTTGTCGGGATAGCTTATATTAGCGTCATCTTTCTTGTGATTTGGATGAGAGCTCGTCCATTTCTCATTTAATAGCGGCCCCCGTAAGGGGAAAAAGCCGCTATTAGGTTTGTGCAAAATGTCCGTCTGTCACACTCAGATCTCGAAAACTAGAAGAGATATGAAAAATATTATTTCATCATTAAATCCGGCGTGAAAAGTTTAGGTGCAACGGCTACTTTTGGTTTTCTAAAAGCAAACCGTTTAATTTATAAAATTAATTATGCAAGCGATTTTTTCATAAAAATACACCAATTCTAAAACAATTACGTAAATGTAAGGGAGGCATTGTTACAATATGCTAACAAGCTCAACAATTCTGGTGTATTTTCAGTATCATTAGGTCAAATATATTTATAAAATGTTTACAACAAATATAAATAATACTTAAAGATGTTTTTTCTGGTTAACTAGCTGCTAAAATTAAAAGAAAACATTTCTGTTTGTTTATAAAGGCTAATAATGCACTTTGTATGTAAATATCATGCACATTTTTTAAAATGGGCTTTTTAAGCAGCAACTTTCGTGCAGTAGCGTAACGTCGCAACATGATCAGGTGCTAAACCAATTCCTTTTTACTTTAAAAAAAAATTAGATTTTTTTTTTTTTTGTTTAGTGCCCCCATCCGAATAAAATAAGCTTATTTTTGTGCGTTTTGTCTGTTCGTCGGTCTGTCCGTCACGATTAGAGATTAGATTAACAAATAACATTAGAGGTTATTGTAAATCTGATTTAACCTTTAATTTTTCATTCAGAAATATGCAATAGTTTAAAGTATCTATAATAGATTGTTCCGGATGTTTTGTGAAAAACTAATCAATGCCAATGAATATTTGTTTGCTCTTCTAAGTTATAGTAGATTTTATTTCCATGTTTAAACTTTGCAAGAAACACATGATCTTTAATATATTGTTCCGGTTTTTTAATGTAAATAGCATATAAATGCTAAAAAAAATATCTATACTGATTTATATTTCATTAACCATAAAGTTGTTCCGGATATTGTTAAATTTATGTCAAATAATTATATTTTTTTCAAAAATATCGACAATAGATTATTCAGGATTTTAAAATAAGAAAGTAATTTACTAGAAACGATTATTGAAAATAAATTTTTAGACCTATTTTACAGTTAATTTTCTTGTCGAAGCATAATAAAAGTTGTTTAATCGGTAAAGAATGTTCCGGATTTTGTTTCGAAAAAGAAATCGACCTACATTACCTTAATTTTCGTACAAATTGTCACCAAAAATGATCCAAATTTTATATGAAAAATCTAATAACACTAATAAATGTTTGAAATCCCTCTTCTAATAAATAAAACAAATAATTTTCTCATTTACGAAAATTGGTTGTTCCGGATTTTTTATGAAAAATAGTTTAACTCTATTTATGCAAAATCGCACTTCTCTCTTACACTACATTTAACTTTCTATCTAAAACGTTAAAAAATCTAATTATCGTTAATATTATGCTCTGATTTTTTAAGGAAAACAACTTCCTAACACCAAAGTATGGTTTGATAAAATCTCCATAAGGGTATGATACATCTAATTTTCATAACAGACCATCCCAGAAATTTAATTAACGGCATTTGATTAATCTGGCATTCTTATTTTTTCTCACTATAAATATATAAACATCCGGAACAATCTATAATAGAAACCTAAAACTAATGCAATGTTTCGGAAGGGAAATTAATTTTAATCAGATTTTCAATAGCTTTTAGTCTTTTTTTTTCTCGCTATTAACATAACGGACAGACAAACTGACAGACAAAACAAAAAAAAAGCGTCTTTAATCCTTTTATATATATATATATATATATATATATATATATATATATATATATATTAATATATATATTAAGTCTAACTAGCCCATCAAATGAAATGCTAAAAGAACAAACTCGGTGCACCAATGTCTATGATCCCTCGAGAAGCTTCTCATATAGATGCCTTTTTTTTAGTCTAACTAGGACGTGTGACGTAATGGAATTTTTTTCCTTTGACGTCATATGGAGTTAATTCTTTAAATGAAATGCTAAAGGAACTCACTCTGTGTACCAATGTCTATGAACCCTCGAGAAGCTGCTCGTACAGAAGACATTTTTTAGTCTAAATAGGACGTGTGACGTAATGGAATCTTTTTCCTTTGACGTCATATGGAGTTAATTCTTTAAATGAAATGCTAAAAGAAATCACTCGGTGCACCAATGTTTATGAACACTCAACAAGCTGCTCGTATAGATGATATGTTTTAGTCTAACTAGACCGTGTGACGTAGTGGATTTTTTCCTTTGACTTCATATGGAATAAATTCTTTAAATGCTAAAACAACTCGGTATAGTAATGTTTATTAAACCTCGTAATGTGACTTGCATTTTAAAAAGACATAATAGACTTAGATCTAATCTAGATTTTTTACACTAGATCTAGATTTTTTTACACTAGAGTTAGATTTTTTAAACTAAATCTAGATTTATTTTCTCACACTAGAGCTAGATTTTTAAAACTAGATATAGATTTAAGTTCTAATTAAAATCATTATAGAATCTAGATCTAGAATTTCTTGGTCTAGTTTAGAATGTTTGTTGTTTTACATGTTTCGGATGTTCCTTCAGAGTTGTAGTCCAAACCTCCCGTAAGACGACGGGGGATGGGAGCGGGCAGGGTTTGAACCTGGGACCATCGATGAATCCAAACGACAGTCCAGCGCGCAAACCGCACTACCAGACAGCCATGATTTAGACTAGATCAAGATCTATAATTTTAATTTCTAGGCTTAAAGTGTAGATTTTTTTTTCTAAAGTCTAGATTGTCAATATGTCAATATTGCAATGTTATAAAATACTAAAACTAATCTACTATTTTAATATTTAGATTTTCCAATTAGTCTATTAATTGATTATCTAGATGTTTTTATATAAATCTTATCTAAATTACATCTACATTATCCCAAATATATATTTTAGATCTAGATCTAGTAGATATAGATATTGAGAGTGCTAAATTAGTTGTTTAATTTAGGAAGATCTAAATCCTCATTCTAGTTCCATTTAGGCCTAAATGAAAAAGCTCAATACCAAAAGATTATCTAAAATCGCTTATCTGACATATTGTACATATCCGGTAGTTGTCATTCCGTAATGTGTAGGTATATTATCAATAGTAGGCTATTAGTTTGTAACCAGTTTGTCATTAGATTAAGAGCAATGCCTGGTCGTGCGGTTAGCGTGCAGAACTGATTATCTCTACGGTCTCGGTTTCATACCCTGCTCGATGCCATCCTCAGTCGACCAGCGAATATGCGGATCAGACAGTGATTGTCTCCCACGGGGGCCGCCTATGAGTTTGTGTGGCAACACAAACTCTCTTTGTAATCTTGTTTTATTTACGATTAATTTCTTCAATTCTTCTGGATAGAGTGCAGAGTTTATTTGTGTGTTTCGTCAGCCTATATATATATATATATATATATATATATATATATGTATATATATATACACACAGCCATAAGAAATTCTGGTTTTTGTAATTTAAATAATGTTCTAAAGATGCCTAATAAGCCTACTGGAATTTTGTTAACGAAAACAATTGATATGCATGAAAGAACTTTAAGAAATAATTAATAAATCTTTTTAGTGGCCTCCCGAAATGGAAAAGCCGCCATTTGATCTGTTGCTAAAAGTTAATTTTTGTTTCAAAGGTTTATCGTTCATTTAAGTTAAGCATTTAGAGCGAGAGAGAGAGAGCGAGAGAGAGAGAGAGAGAGAGAGAGAGGTTTAGTTGTACTAGCAGTCTGGAGCTACAACTTTTAAAAAATATGACTTGAATTTTTTGTATATTATATTTTGAACAGTATAGGGCGAAGATTGACCGCGCTCATCTATTTCAGTTTTGCAACTGTGGCAGGATTACTTGCCCTTATTTTTCATCGTAAGTTTGTGTATTCTTATAATAATATTTTGATTGAGTTTCTGGCATTATAATAATTATTCGTGAAATTTGTGGCATAGTTATAAAAACAACAACTTTTAAATAGTACTTTTGCTGTAAATGAATGAAATAATATGGGACATAACTTTGGCCATTCTCATTAATTCTTCTGCTTTTAATTATCCACAGTTGTTCCCCATTTACCAAACAAGGAAACGGGTATTACAATCATGTGTATCTGCTGCAGGTCTTTCATTGCTGGTGCAGCTGCTGTATTTATCGTAGTTTCTACCGAGGTTTATCCTACTGTTATAAGGTAAACGCAAAATTCAATTTTAGCTTTGTCATCATAGGAATCCTTGGGCCTCTTTTCTTGGCCTTATACAAATCTCTTTGAGCTCTATTTTGGGCATTTAGGGCTTTAGGGAATTATTAGTATTCATTTAGCTCATTATATATTTTTGCTAATATATATCTTCAAATAGGTTTTAAAATCTTTGCATAAATATGCACTATCATCTTTTTAAAGCTTCTCTTTAATAAAATATCACATTATGTTTTTAAGATACAGCTTTCAACTTTTTACGTGCAATAAAATGTATTATAGAAATTTTTATATTGTATTAGGCCTACTATCTATTAACACGTACACATTAATTTTATGGTTTGAAATGTGATGGACCAGGGTCGTCAACCTTTTTGACTTGCTTGTCAAAAAAAAAAAAAAAAAAATTCATGGTGATCAAATTTTGCTACAATGATGATCCTTTCCTCTATACTTTAGTCATTCTTTAGTTTATTCTGTATATAAACAGGTCAGTATGTCTTTCAATTTTTCAAGATTTGTTTGTGTCAATTTCTTTATTGTGTAGTTCAAAACATTGTCTGCAAATTCTCCCATAAGTAAAAACTATCTCATCCTTTATGGGGATCGGAACCCAATACTTCCAAGTCTACCACTTAATTGCTGCACCCCATACATAATCAGACGGTCAGTAACTAATTATACAATATTTCTTATGTTGTTGACTATAGGACACTTGGATACGGTGCGGCCAACACTGCAGCTAAAGTCGGAGGGGTTCTGGCACCTTTTCTTATAAACATTGTAAGTATACATTAAAGCAATTATGCCCAAACTATGACCAGTGGACAATATCTGGTCTGTGTCTTGATGCAAACCAGCCTTGTTTTTTTTTTTTTAGCTGTGAAGCAGATCGTGGAAGTGCATGATGGAAATTTATCTGACTCCTGGCTGGAAAAGGTTCGGCATCGGAGCAGTCAGTCATTAACTATCTAATTGTTTTGTTCATTCATTTTTGTTCACATTCAGTGATAACTAGTTTTTGAAAGTCATCAGTGCTCTTTCTTTGATAGTATTTATATTTTGATTGAATAAAAAAATTAAATTAAAAAAAAGATCTATACAAATACATGAATCAATAAAAATTAATCAAGTCGTGGTAACTAATTAATTTTGTTTTATGTATATAAAAAGCAGCTTATTCTTCCAGCAAGGTACTGAGATATATGTCAGTTGAATTTGCAATTCCTACCCTCAACTCTTTGTCTCCTAATCAATGATACCATCGTTGAGTTGACCCCATTAAATTAAATTAATGTTTAATTTTTTAAACTTGACTTTGTGTTATATAGAAAGAGCATGCATTCCCCTTTAATTCTATACCAAATATAACATTTTATGATAACAAACAACAAAACAATTGAAGCTTAATCATAACAGGGAATTGAAATAGTAATAATTATGAATGCTTTCAAAATGTGGAAAAATAATTACGGAGAGAAAGAGTTAAAAAAGCTTTTTTTTTTTTTTTTAAATTTCATAAAAATATTTATTTCACAAGAGTTTGTGTTATTCTAGTGTTATCTTGTGAATATGATATTGTGGTATTATTTCGGTCATGAAGGCATTAAGTTTTATTTTTAATATTTTTGTATTTCTATTTCACAGGAAACGATTCCTACTGTAGCCTACAGTGTGATCACTGTGACCTGTTTCTTCTGTATTGTTGCGGTGTGGTCACTGCAAGAAACAAAAAACCTGATTATGGAGGACACCCTTCATAAGTCTGCTTCCAGACAAAGTTCTCTCATAACCAGCAGCCAAACCACCAACAAGTCTGACACTTCTGGTCGGAGAATATCACGGGCCAAATCCATCATCGACCTTGACACTGATCTCATTCAACACAAAAACTACTCTGAGTACGAGGATGACAGTGATGAAGAAAAGTCTGAAGAGAGTGTTGACAGGCAGCTTTCTCAAGAAAAAGTCGTGTCTGTCAATGAGAAGCTGCCATTGCTCCGCGAACGATTTCCCATGTACAAACCTAATAGAGAAGAAGAGAACGTGAATGCTGGAATAGACAATTTGGGATTGGAATCCTCAGCAAATGAAAACAAATCAGAGAGCATCACTGTTTCCAGTAATGTAACAAACACTGCCAGGTCTTATGATAAAGATTCAGAAGTGTCATCCTCTAGAACTGGACATCATTCAGTACTAGTTCAAACATCTTTCAGTACAGAGCAATCTGAAGCCAGCAAGGAATCCAATGACATTGTCAGAACTCCTAATACTTCAGAAGATCACAAGAAATTTGTTCGGGAATATTAAGTGATACAAGGTCTTTCTAAGGAAGTTTTATTTCTTGAAGGGTTATACGACTAAACAATATTAATACTATGTAATTGAAACATTAGCTTAATACAGTTAGCATATGTGGCTGGCTGTTGAAATAACTCAAGTTTTTACGCTATTTAACTTATATTTTAATTGTGCTTAAAACCAGCAAATGTAAAACTGAAATGGATTTTTAAAACTTATTTAGCATTTTTTAAATTTATATTCTGCAATTACCAAAATGAGTAATCAAGGGGAGCTAAACTTTTTTTGTTTTCAAAATGGCATCGATGTAAATAAAAATTTAGGATTAAGATCTAAGATCTAGTCTAGAAACACAACTTTTTTTTTTCTGGCTCCAACATTTTGGTATTGAAATTGAAAATCTTTTGCCCCATGACCAAATGAAAAATTAAGATTAATTTGAAATACTTTTGATACTGTTTTAAATTTTCTGCCCTTGAATATTTTCTCAGTATGTAGAGCATAGATCTAATAAATACTTTTGTATCATTGAACATGTTTAGTCTTGTCTGAGACAATTTCTTGGTGCATTGTAAGTCCTACTTTGGTATTATCTAATTAAAAATGTTTTATATGTTTAAACATTAAAGTGATTGAAACATAAATGTTATTAATAAAACCTACCTCGCTAAGAATTGTGGGATTATAGACCAGTATCTACTGACTTCAGTAGAGGAATCCTTTTTAACCATTATTAATTTTTTCAGTTTCATACAATTACATGTACACATGCATGCATCTATTATATTATGTTATTATTTTATTATCCTTATTATATTGTAGAAATTAACTAATTTTCATTCTCTGGCACTTCCAGGGCCAAGCTTTGTCAAATGGAAACAAAAAATCATTGTTGTCCTCTTAAGAGTCCAAGGAATTTTATTATTTTTATTAATATTATGTTAGAGATGAACGAGTATTCATTCTCTGGCGCTGCTAGGGCCGAGTTTTGCTAAAGAGAAACAAATTCATAGTCCCTTTATCAGTTTCCACTTAGGAATTTTCTGGTAATGTGGCAGGTCTACAGCAGTACCACACTCTGCCAGGCGATGAGAATGTTTCTAGGAATGTTAAGCGCCTTGAAGGTGTCTGTGATCAGTTGTAATTAGTTATAATCAATTGATATAACAATGGGGTACATTGTTATTTTAGATAACTTCCATAAACGCTTAATCTCCAAGCCTAGGTTCCCATATTTTTGTTGTTTTTCCAACTCAATTTTTTCAAAAATTATGAGATAATTATTATTAATATTATTATACACACCATTACATAAAATACATACAGATATGAAAACATTTTTGAAACCTCTTTGTACTTTGAGAAGTGTCTGTGCCACATCAGACTAATGTCACTTGCTTTTTTTTTCAGTCACCTGCCTGTTTTATTTTTTGAACTTGTTGATTATTTCCAAATGTTACATTTCCAATGTATTTAACAAACATCAAGTATTCCAATCAGTCCATAAGTATGTAGACTGTATATGTCAATGATCTTCTGTACAAAGTTAAACCACTAAGGAGCTTATTATTAGATTCACCTCTTTGTAAGAGATTGAAACAACAAATAATTGAGTATGTCATAAATTTACTTGTAATTATTTGTAAGGATGGATCTGTTAAGAGAAATAAATATGTGTGCAATCTAAATACATCTTTGATTATTAGAAACATATAGACTTTTATAGCTATGTATGAAAGTTTTGTTCTTAATTTATTTATTTTTTATTTATTGTTTGAAACAGAACTGTTCCTGATAAATTTTCTGGTGCCCATTTAATCTCTTTTTCAATGAAAAAGCCCAATGCTTATAATTTCAAAGTTTAAATGACGTTTCTTACCAATTACTATAACCCTTCTCAAAAAACACTATTGTACATAAGAAAGCCTGGAATTCTAAACTAAACTGCTGTTCAACTATGGTAACTTAGGTATCAATCTTTCAAAGTTTGACATTCTGTATGCATTAATTGCTTTTTTTTTTTTATCTGTCTGTTCATTTTTGTTGTATAAACTTTACTTCTTTTCTCTTGTTTGAAAGTTTTATTTCTAACGATAAATTTTTTAATGACAGACTGCTGAATGTCTGCTTCTACCATGATAAGGAGTTAAGGTTGAGTCAGTAAATAATTAGCCCCCTACATCCAAAAAAGTACAATAAAACTATAGGTATTGCTGGCAGTGTACTTTAAAATTCAGCTTATTGAACTTAACTTTTCTCTGACAACTATATGTTGTTATCGTCCTTTTTTTTTGACAATCTTGCCTCATTATTTTTTAGCTAAAATTTTTTGGGCTTTGAATAAAATTTTAATGTATGGAGATTTTTATTTTTACAAAGTTAATTTCATTGTTGCTGACACATTCGATAAATATTTTCCGACTTTAAAACTTACTGGTTTTCTATTAAATTTTGCAGTAATAGTTAATCTGGTATTTTTGGGTAAAGTCTGCAAATTAGATTTTTTTCTTACACTTAGCTTGAAGCTTATAATGATGTTAAGTAGAAATTCATTATTGAAAGCCATATGACATGCTTTAAATTAACTGACAGTCTTCTGTTTGTTTGTTTTATCTTAATCTAGCAAATCTTTCAATATCTAAAAATTCAAATTAATTTCAAGGTATACTTATTCAAATTTCTATATGGCGTAAAAAATATTTATTTTTAGAGCTTAAAGCAGCATGGTTAAAACTTATTGATCATATTATAATATTATACCTATTTTTAATTTGCTTATAATTGTACATGTATCTTTTTGATCTGACTACTCTAGCTTAACTAAGCATTTGACTATTTGGTAGACTTTAAGTTTTTGACACATTACTATTGTAAATGTTGTTATACTGGAACTATGAAGATGTTACAATGTTATTGAAACCAGTAATTTGTAGGCTACTACATTTTGAATATAATTCCTATAGACATGCTTAAGTAATGACCTGTTTCGGTACTGACATTGAAATGTACATAATTTTAAATTATCTAATGTTTGCAGTAATCTGTTACCACAAAGCAAGTACAATGTCTAATAAATAAAAATGACTTGGAAATAAAAATGTCTGTTCAACAAAATCCCCTTTTGTTCTTATAACATTACAATGAACACTTTTAGAATCTTGATGCTTGTATGTAACACTTGTTGGTTATTAATTCAACTTTATTTGTTTTTTACCTAGTTACATTAACATTCAAATTACATTTTCAAATGTTTATCTTTAAATCTTTACATCAAAAATGTTTACGGAATAAAAAATGAATATATTTCAGGGCAAAGAAATTGTTTATAGTATGCCTGTTTATCAACAAGCCACTGTCTTGCATACACTACATATACCTACAGGGTTACACTATGAATTCATACTTATATACATTACAATTTCTCTCTCTCTCTCTATATATATATATATATATAGAGAGAGAGAGAGAGAGAAAGAGAGAGAAATATATACTAGAAATAGATCTAAAGGTGACATCATCGATCGCTGGGAGAAATGTGTAGATATAAATAAAGATTATATTTTTAAAAATTAAGAAAAAAACTACACATTTCATTGTTAGGTCTCAAAAACTATTCAGACCAGCCTTATAAACATATAATGTATTTCAAAAATGCATGTTTTCATTTGATCTGCTAATGGGGCACTTCATAAAGTCTTTAAGTCATTGACCTGGACATTGAAATCAAGATGTCCAGTCTTTCATTACATCAAATCAGGTTAGGATTCAAAAGTTAAAAAATTTTTTCCCCACAATCAGATTTTCCTTTCCTCATTGACTAAGAAGATTTTGACATTCTTCGGGCGGGGGGGGGGGGTCGTCTGAGTGGGGGGCGATCGCCCTTCCAACCTCGCCCATGGATCCGCCAGCGTCTCCTATTTTCTAATTAATGTCCCAGTTATATTTCCTCCGACTCTCATATTAATATCCCAGTAGATGAGAATGAAAATGAGTATCACACTTAAAAAGATAGCAAAATATGTTTAAACAATGGTCTAGTATACATTATTTTTCTATTGTCGATAGATTTAAACGATTGAAGGAAGACTTTTTTTTGTTTAATACCCAACAGTGGCATATACATCCCAAATTTAGGTCAAATTATTATTGACTTCTTGTGTTTGTTTTTGTTGAGGTTTGGACCAGACGTAAAAAAAGACATTAAAATGTCTCTCAGGCTACATCGTTGTGCCATAAAATTTCACGGCCACCGGAAGTTGTTAACAAGAGTATCGACAAGTCAGAGCGGAAGTGATACTTCTCGGGCTATGGATTCTCGATTCGCGGTGTAATTTTCACCATCTCGCTGTTCTGTCTTTGGTGTGCAGGCTATAGTCTACATACATTCATCTAGATTATTGGAATTAAAAGGCGGGATAAGTCGATAATAAAATTCTATTTTCGAACGAGTGTCGTAAAGTACAGAAAGAATAAAAATAGTAAATACCATAATCATTTTAAACTTGACAGACATTTGGACTTGAAATCTAGGACATTCTGGTGACCGTTGCCATGAAAGTTTCTGGCACCACTCTGACCAACATGTTGGTCAGAAGGCCATCTCTTTAGTCATTTAACATAAATAAATGATAATATAGAATGTCACCGTAACACTTGTTCAGATAGTTTTAACAAATCATATATCCCCTAGCTCCTTCGGTCTTGCTAATAATACTTACTGTCCAGAGATGAATAATTAATGTGGGCGCACGCTGCAGAGGCGAGTGGGTGGATGGGACAAGTTATATAAATGTTACTGTTGAGTGAAACAAAGATAATTTAGTAGCCAAACAATTGTGTATGCGTGCTTTTTGTTTTGTTTGGCGGGGGTACAATACCGATTTTCTTGGATTAACAGAATATAGTCAAATACGTTGTGAGAGGTTGTGGACATTAAATCATATTTTTTAAATATCATTTTTAAGACATGCTCAGTGACTTTGATGCTAAACCTTTTTAATCTCTCACTTTCTCTCTCTCTCTCTTTATTCTTTTTTCCCTTATCTTATCTTATCTTAAAAAATACAAACGCTACTTCAAAAAAAAAAAAAAATAAATAAATGATTACGTCCTATGCGTCATGCACCTAGTCAGGCATGTTAACAAATGACTTAAATTTTGAAAAGTCATTGGTTTTCCTGGCTTGCTCAGGCAACCCATTCCATGCTCTAATAGCACTAGGGAAAAAGGAGCATTTGTGCAAATGTTCCTAGCATATGGAACGAGGAATTTACTTTTATTCACTCTTTCTCTCTGTTTCTCTTTCTCCAACTTTCACTCTATCTTTCTGTTTTTTTCTCTCTCTTTATTACTGTCTTCATATATATTTATATGCTTGTTAGTCTTGGACGCTGACTGCAGAGCTACAGAGGCGGATCCTATTAATGGAATTGAGATGCTACAGAAGAATCCTATGCATCACTTTCAAAGACCGCATTTCAAACAAAGAGATTAGAGACAGGATTACTGCAGCGATCGGACGCCATGATGACCTGCTAACTAGTGGAAAGAAACGAAAGCTTAAAATATATGGCGATATTTCAAGATCCCGGATGCTCGCAAAGACCTTCCTTCAGGGAACAGTACCAGGAAAAAGAAGAAGAGGCAGACTGAGAAAGCGATGGGAGGACAACATAAAAGAATGGACGGGCCTACCATTGATAGAGGTTTTAAACAAGGCAAAAGACAGGGAGGAATGGAGAAAGACGGTCGGCACCTGAACTGTCAAACGGACTAAGGGATATGTAAAAGTAAAAGTAAATTACTATCTTTCTTTTCTCTCTCTCTCTCTCTCTTTCTCCCGCTGCTTCTTTATCTCTATTTCTCTCTTTTTGTCTCTGTGTCTTTCTATTCATTTTTTCTATTTCTAATTCTCCCTCTCTCTGTTTTTCTCTCTATATATTTTCTTCTGTGCCATTGTTTTTCCCCTCTCTATCTAATTCTCTATTTCTCCCTCGCCCTGTCTATGTGTGTTTCTCTTGGTCTCTCTCTCTCTCTCTCTCTTTATTTCTCTTTTTCCTCTCAATGTCATTTCTCAGCCTCTCTCTCTCAGCCTCTCTTACAGCCTCTCTCTCTCACATATACATAAAGTCCAACTGTTCTTTCTTCTTTCTGCCCTCTCTTTGATAAAAACCAATGATTAAAAAAAAAGTAAATTCATTTCTTTTTTCTAGGGCTTTGCATACAAATTTGAACACAGCCGTGTTCTTCCATAGTGCTATTAGAGCATGGAATGGGTTGCCTGAGCCAGCCGTGTTCTTCCGTAGTGCTAAAGAGCATGGAATGGGTTGCCTGAGCCAACCGTGTTCTTCCGTAGTGCTAAAGAGCATGGAATGGGTTGCCTGAGCCAGATAGGAAAACCAGTGACTTAGCAGAATTTAGGTCATTGGTTAATATGTATAACTAAATGCATGACGCTTAGGAAGTAACGTCTGTATTATATAAGATAAGATAAAAAAAGAAGCTTTTGGCTGTACATTTTATTTAGTGGATTTCTATACGAAAAGTCAGGCCATATATTACTATTTTAAACTGTTCGCCACATCAGTTGAATAATAACAGAAACTTATTAAATTTACTAGATCTATTTTTTTAATCTCATATTGAATGTAGCCTTATTTAGAGTTTGGTTCCTCCAAGGCATTCAGCGAATTCGGGCCATCTCTCTACCCAGAGATGGGTCACAGGCGACTTCCACAGCATCTTTCCAGCTGACGCCCGCGAATTTTAGGTCTTCTAAGACGATGCGACGCCTTATTTTTGCTTTTCGATCAAGCTAACTTGTTTTGTCTAAATATATGTCACGAATGCCCAAGTGGAAAATGATTTCTCTCTTTGTGACATGACAGTACACTTGCCAGCGCCAACCATCTCAGACGTTTTTAGACACAGCATTTAAAATAAAAACATTTTATGATACTACTAAAAATAGAAATTAATGAAAATATAGCCACGTGGCCACGTTGAAGCCTGTATGCTATAAATAGTGTATAATGGTTCATAAATTGAAAGTGGTTACTGACACTGATAATCAGTAGATAAAATCTCGGATCAAATTGTGAAGTCTAATTTTAGAAACCCAACCAGAACATGCACATTTTACTTTTTAAAATTTTTTAAATGAAATTTTAAAAAGTAGGCCTAGAATTAAAGAAAACAAGCACACGAAACAAATTTTCCCATCCAAAGCCTAATGCTTCCCATAATTCACCATTGAAAAAAAAAAAGAACAGGCTGCGATTCAACTATTAAAAAAAACAACCAAAACTTTCTCTCCTGGAAAAATAATTTGAATCGTTTTCATCAAAACTCTTTTCAGAAACCATACTTCCTCTCCCTCCCCCCCCCCCCCCCCAAACCAAAAAAAAAACAAAACACGCGCACACAGGCACACAAAGAACCTGGTTAAAGAGACAAAGTGCCAAGGGCAGTACGTGCTGGTACTAATAAAACTATCTTGATCAATGATACACAAAAACTAGTTTTGTAATGACTACCAATTTTTTTGTATTGGTCGGGGTGATCAATACACTGTCTGTAGAAAGAATAGAAAAACGCGGGAAGCGGCTCGCGACAGCGCTCGTTAGGATCACGTGATGATCATGGAAATGCAACGGACCGAAGCCAAGCAACGCTTGGCAAATATTTGACATGAAAATTATTGCTTCTGACAGCTACACATTTATCACTTATTTTTTTTTTTTATACAAATAGTTTTTATTTTTTATTCTTTGTTTTCGATTATTAAAAAACTTTATGAATGATGTATTACCAGTTATTTCCCTTTAATCATAGAGTTGTCTAGGGAAAGAAAGACTTTAAAAGAAAACTAGTAACTGTGATCAATGATGCATACTTCAAGTGAGACAGATTTTTGTTTTATAATAATTTATTTATCAGTCAAACAATCCTTGCCTGTTTGTTCTACATTTACTGTTTCTAAAAATGTCCCGTCATCCTTTGTCACAACTAGCTTTCCCCCAGCCTGTCTTTTGTTACTGATTTAGCAGACATCAGTGGTCAGTGCGTCGGTCTTGGAGAGCGTTGTGCTATGTAGGATAGAACCCTATTTTCACATACTCTATGCACTCACACACTTCTTGGTTGTAGGATATACGCTGTGAACCCTCGGCTCAATGATCCCGGGTTCGAACCCAGCACGTCGCAATCCTCGTCGTTTGGGAGGTTTGGTCTAGAATGTAAAAATATTTATTTTGAAGGTACTTGCAACAAAATGTAATACCAACAAACAATCCTTGACCTGCTCTAAAGACTATTGCCTTGACCTGCTCTAAAGACTTTTGCCTTGAACTGCTCTAAAGACTAGTGCCTTGACTTGCTTTTAATGAATATTGCCTTAACCTTCTCTAAAGACTATTGCCTTGACCTGCTCTAAAGACTGTTGCCTTGACCTGCTCTAAAGACTAGTGCCTTGACTTGCTTTAATGAATATTGTCTTAACCTTCTCTAAAGACTTTTGCCTTGAACTGCTCTAAAGACTATTGCCTTGACCTGTTCTAAAGACTATTGCCTTGACCTGCTCTAAAGACTTTTGCCTTGAACTGCTCTAAAGACTATTGCCTTGACCTGCTCTAAAGACTGTTGCCTTGACCTGCTCTAAAGACTGTTGCCTTGACCTGCTCTAAAGATTGTTGCCTTGACCTGCTCTAAAGACTTTTGCCTTGACCTGCTCTAAAGACTTTTGCCTTGAACTGCTCTAAAGACTGTTGCCTTGACCTGCTCTAAAGACTTTTGCCTTGACCTGCTCTAAAGACGTTTGCCTTGAAATACTCTAAGGACTTTTTCTTGAACTGCTCTAAAGACTTTTGCCTTGAACTGCTCTAAAGACTTTTGCCTTGAATTGCTCTAAAGACTATTGCCTTGACCTGCTCTAAAGACTTTTGCCTTCACCTGCTCTAAAGACTTTTGCCTTGACCTGCTCTAAAGACTATTGCTTTGACTTGCTCTAAAGATTGTTGCCTTGACTAGCTCTAAAGACTAATGCCTTGACCTGCTCTAAAGACTATTGCCTTTACCTGCTCTATAGACTGTTGCCTTGACCTGCTCTAAAGACGCCTTGACCTGCTCTAAAGACTGTTGCCTTGACCTGCTCTAAAGACTGTTGCCTTGGCCTGCTCTAAAGACGCCTTGACCTGCTCTAAAGACGCCTTGACCTGCTCTAAAGACTGTTGCCTTGACCTGCTCTAAAGACTGTTGCCTTGGCCTGCTCTAAAGACTATTGCCTTGATCTGCTCTAAAGACTGTTGCCTTGGCTAGCTCTAAAGACTATTGCCTTTACCTGCTCTAAAGACTGTTGCCTTTACCTGCTCTAAAGACGCCTTGACCTGCTCTAAAGACTGTTGCCTTGACCTGCTCTAAAGACTGTTGCCTTTACCTGCTCTAAAGACTATTGCCTTGACCTGCTCTAAAGACGCCTTGACCTGCTCTAAAAACTGTTGCCTTGACCTTCTCTAAAGACTGTTGCCTTGGCCTGATCTAAAGACTATTGCCTTGATCTGCTCTAAAGACTGTTGCCTTGACCTGATCTAAAAATTATTGCCTTTTGGATTTCATTCATAAAAGTTGATCTAGATGTAAATGTAACAAAATCTTTTTTTTTCCTCAACATGAATGAATCAAATAAAAAACTTACACTGTCTATTTCAGTTATTCACATCACACTGGGACCCAGTCATTTTGGTCTCAATAACCGGCTGGTTCGATTATACGAACATCGTCTGTGTTACAAGAAGGCACTACTACGCTTTAGGATTTCGTCTAAAAAGCTGCAGCTCCGTTTAACCATCAGTTTTGATTAAAATTAAAGGATGTAACTGCACTTAAGTGCAATAAAATATGATTCTCCCTCTCTCTCTCTTTCTCTCTCTCTCTCTCTCTCATACACATACTAAGTCACTATAGATATACGTGCGTATATGTATATGTATGTATGTGCTACATTTAGAAAGAACTTCTCTTTGTCATTTGTGACAAAATATGCACGTTAGTTTTTGTTTAATATATTTCTATTGTTCAATTACAATGGAAGATTATTACATCCTAGCCCAAAACTCCTGCAGGACGGCGGGAAACGCGGTGGGAAGGCGTCAAACTCGACACAGAGTGCGCATACCACACGGCCAGGTCATGTGGTCACGTGGAATAAATATCTTTACTTTTCATCTTGCGATTCAAAGCTATTGCTTTATTGTATTCATTCTGCATATATGCAGTGGCGTAGCTATGGGGATAGGGGTTCCAATTTTGAAACTCCCCCCAGGCCCCCACTAGAGTGTGGCCCCCACATGAGTGTCCGAAATTTGTTTTTACACAAAATATTACGCCATTATCTTGTGTCATGATGGCTAATGTTATAATGCAGGGGCCCCTAAAGAAGTCAAGCCTTCTGGGCCCCCAACTCCTGAGGTACGCCACTACATTTATGTATGCAGGTATCGAGAAATAATGATAAAAATCGTATAAACAAAACGATTTGTTATTGTTTATTACTAAGTGGCTCAATATCGCCCCAATGTATTCACAGCACTTGAAGGCTGTAACTTAAGAATCTAGACGGTGAATATTGTTTTTTATCTTGCTACCAAGTAGACCTACTACAACACCACAGTTAAAAAGAAACTCTTCAGTTAAAAATCACGGTGATAACAAGTATCTTTATCCCCGACACTTAAAACGAAATCACAACTTGGGATTCAACAAAATCATGTACATGACATCACTCGACGGGCTGATACCTAATTCAAGATAACCAACCTTTCAGAAAGAATTTTTGTTTTTGAGCGAACAATCAGGAAGGCAGATATTCACGTAACTTCTAAAAAAAAATGAGTCCAAAAAAAAAGATGACACCCAAGGGACATCTGGGACATATCCTCTGTCCCTGCTGTTGTTACACAACTCCCATAATCCCGTTCGGAAAACTTGGAAACGTGTATGCGTGTCAAGATGATAATTAAAAAAAAAAAAGGAAGGATAATCCATCGTGTCAGTTGCGCACTATCAGGATAACATTAGTGACCAAGTAATACTAAACGTGATGTTTTATCTTTTGAATTTGTTTTAAAACAAAACAAACAAATTTTTTAAAAAGTTGTTGGAGGGGGGGGGGGGGAGAGCAGGTCTCACATTATTCTTTGAAACAAACTGTAGGTCGATTACACAACGCAATGCTTGCTAACCTGCTCTGAATCATTTCTGGGTCAGAATGTATCAATTAACGTTCCCCAAACCCGGCTACATGTAAGCATTTCAGTACCACACAAGATCTGTTGATCGCTTTTCTCCCTCCCTTGGATTATTGAATCTCTTTCAGCATCATGCCCTTCATTGCTTTATGTTGTCTTTATCTGTACTTTTCTTTCTCTTTTTCCTGAAGCAAATAAATATGGCCTCCTTCAGTAGCGGAGTGACTATGGGTCATCTCATGGAGGTTGAGATGTTGAGATGATGCCTGGGCAGTAGCTGTGGTCAGAACGATGTCTCCCACACATCAGTTGCCCCTTCTCCACGCAGCTGATGTATCCAAAGGAACTGCAAGTGTCGATACAATTTGGGGTCAGCGTCGTCGAAGGTCCTGCCAGGGTGTAGCACTGTGTGCTGCAAACTGCCTAAAGGTCGCCGGCTCCTTATTTTTCCTAAGGGTTGACACCTGAAGCCTTTCCCATTATTGTTGCAAGGCAGCAGAGGTTTGAATCCAGAGTTGTCCTTCTCCTAGGTGGCTAATGGGCAGCCAGTATTGGCCCCTCCTGTCCAAAGTTTACTGGTTTAGGCGTCAGTTACTCGCCTTTGCCTTTATACTGTTAGTGAAAACAATTCCGCCGCACTCCATATCTGGACTCCACTACTTACTAAACGCTTCCTAGAAGCATGCGTCTCAAATAGCTTCTGACAAACAGTCCAACTTCTGGCCTTCACGGGTGGGTAAAATAACAGAAACAAACTTTTTATTCATAAACTATAAGCCTTCATATAGATCCCAGATTTACATGTTAAAGACACATTACAAATTTCAATATATCTAAACAGACATAGTACTAACACTCTCTAGTAGTCCAGTCGGTCATCCTGTCATGAATGGTCCCAACACTACACAAAGTTCAGACAGTACTCACACACACACGTATGTCTGTGATCCATACTGTTAAACTTTGTACCGTCAACATCGTCTGTTTCTTGTTCTATTTCGACCTCTCCCGTATGGGAGGCGGGGACGGCCTATGTCTGCTTTTTTTTTTATTTGGCGAGCTTAAATACCCAAGTGAGGTTTCCCGCTTTAAAGACCATCTCAGGCAGAGACAGATACTCAAGAAACAGCTGGAGAACAAAAACACAAACTACACTATTAATAATAATAATAATATTGATAATTTAATTTAAAAAGCGCTGTTAACAAATAAAATGTAGGCTCGAGTCGTTGCGATAACATTACAAAAACATAAACACGAGATCTCAAATGACAAACTTATAACAAAAGTTTCGAACAGATAATTCTTAATGTTCTTCTTGAAAGTAGTGAAGCATGTGGTCTGTCTGAGATAAATGTGGAGTGAGTTCCAAACCTTTGGTCCATGCACTAAAAAACCCTGCAAACCGTAACTTATGAGTGTTCCCTGAGAGACAAATGGAGCAATCAGTTCAGGGCATTTCTTTATTGTAGATGCACTGATAACACAGTATGGCCACCTTGTAGTCGATTCTCGCTTTCACTGGAAGCCAATGGAGTGTGCGCAAGAGAGCAGTAGCCGAATCTCGTCTTGTTTTCCGTAGGAATATTTTTAAAACCAAAAGGCCAATTTCAGCCAAAGACAATCAAAGACGGCGCAAAGATAACAAAATTGACTTTCCCCTCAGTCAGCACTAATTTAATTAAACACATTTTCCGAAATAATGTAACAGTCTACATCTGTAGAGAGTGCTACTAGTAGGCCTCTTCCTTTTAGGGCCTACACACTAAGCGATGAGAAAACAACGTAAGGCTTATATTTCTTACAAAGATATAAAGCATGCGTACAGTTATCGATGCTTTATTAGACCATGATTTTGATGACAGGTAGGCATAGCATTCGCATGATATACCATTTATGGTCCGGAGTGTATAGACATGCCTGGGCCGATTTTGACACCCAGTCCGCCCCTGAGACTTAATATGGCCCTAGAATTTGTTTTTATTAGAATGAATATTGCGTTCTGAAAGAAAACACATTACTGTTGGCCTTTTTTTATATTATTTCTTCTTACTATGAGAAAAAGGCGTTGTAGACGCCAAGGAAAATAATTTATTTATGAAGTTGAAAACGCCAGAAGACGCTTAGCGCCGGGGCCCCTCCAGGAATCAAACCCTTGCCGAATTGAGCGGAAACCTGCCACATCTTCAATTCTATCTCGTGAAGAACCTTTCGCAAACGCTTTAACATTGTGTAGGCAACACTATTTCAGAAAAAAAACAACATCTGACTCGTTTTAATGAAATCTCATTACTTACAATGGACTCTATACATAGTGTTAAATTAATATAAATGGAAAAAAAAAAACAACTAAAAAATTATGTTATAATTAAGACTAAGTTTCTTTTCTCTTTTATTATATTCTGTAAAAAAAAAAAAGCAGTTAAAATTGAAAATAAAACATCTTAGAGGGAATGGGGATACGACAACGATGCGAATATGAAAGGAAAAGGACATTCTACAACAAAAGGATTTAAATCAAAAAGCGTCTTTAGTACAGTGTCCAGCTCAGTCTTAATGAATAGGGGGCGGCATTTTTTAATTTCGCACGCAGGCAGCCACAACCCTCGCGGCGGCCCTGATTAGAGCGAATTGTTTAAAGACCGAATGGAAATTTAATTCTATAGTTTAATAATATTCTTTGTAAAAAACAATTATTATAAGCTTAAAGAACGACATTGCTGTACTATATTGTTTACAACAATTTAATTCTCCACCACACCTAATTATTTATCTCCAAAACTCTTTCCCCCCCCCCCCCCCCCCCCCCATCAAATGCTATTCTTTGTATCACAACGAGGAAAGACCTTACGAGATTCCCTGACTATTGGTTGGCTAAATATTTTCAATGAAGGGGCTCCCGTTGGGGGACTCCTGTCTACGTCACTTCCGTATTTATTTCAGGTAACACAACCACCCTGAAAGATAACAGAAAACAATTGACATTTAAAGGGAAATAAATTAACATTGATTTTCATCCACTTTCCAATCAATGAAATCTGGTATAATTTGTAGATTAACGGATATATGAATTACTATATAAGAAAATCGTTTTAACAGAAACAGTAGATGAAACTTGCAGACACTAAGACATACATAGGACGTTCAGACATACAAGATATTAATCTTTTTAAAATGGTAGGTGTGCACCTTTAAGGGGAAAAATGATAGTCTTCAAACATTCATTTTAATATTTACGAAAGAGTCTCAGAACCATATAAGAAACACATGGGCTTACAATTGTAATTCTATAATTCTTTGTATTATTCAGGAACACCTAGCATTGATTTGGCTAACACTCTGTTTTGGGGCCACTGTAACTGCTTCAGCTTTGTGTCGTGACCCAGAATACCTTGCCCACTTGAAAGATGAAGTTCGGCCTTTCTATAGGTTTTACGAAGATGAAAATGGTAGGGTAAAGATGTCTATCTTATGGCCGTAGTCTTGTATGTTATCTCTCATCGTGAATGTAGGCTCATTTCTTATTTGCATAAGGAATAGGTTTACATAAAGAAGATTTTTACAGAAAGAATACATTTTCGTAAAGGATAGGTTTACATAAAGAATAGGTTTAAATAAAGAATAGGTTTAAATAAAGAATAGCTTTAAATAAAGAATAGGTTTAAATAAGGAATACAGAGGTTTACAGAAATAATACATTTTCAGAAAGTATAGATTTACATAAAGGATAATTTTTAATAAAGGATAGGTTTACATAAAGAATAAATTTACAAAAAGAATAGGTTTACATAAAGAATAGGTTTACATAAAGAATAGGTTTCTCTAACTTTTGTACATTATAGGTCATCAGATCGCTCGACCCTTATGGCTCGTCTCTATGGACTCCAATGTGACCAGTGTGAAGTCCACATGTCCATGGGCTACTTATATAGACACATCTAACAACAGGTCTGTACATAAGAACACCGACTTACGCAATTTGATATAAATGAACAGACAGACTTAAAACATACATAGAAAAGTTTAAAATAGAAAGTTTGTCATAGTTATAGTGGTGTCGGTTTTTTAATTTAAAATTTCGCTTATTTTGTGAGGCGTTCTTACTTATTATAAAGTCTATATAGTTCATATCAATAGGCCTAACCTAGCTTGATAATCTGTAAACTATAGCAAACTATAGCATAGATTGGATGCTTGGTGGCTGAGCGGTAAAGCGCTTGACTTCTGAACCTGGGTTCGAATCCTGGGATTTTTTACTTTTGGTATATTTAGGGCGCCTCTAAGTCCACCCAGCTCTAATGGGTACCTGACATTAGTTAGGGAAACGTAAAGGCGGTTGGTCGTTGTGCTGGCCACATGGCACCCTCGTTAACTGTGGGCCATAGAAACAGATGATTTTTACATCATTTGCCCCATAGATCACAAGGTCTGAATAGGGAAAATTTATTTTATAGCATACATTGAATAAAAGTAATCAGCAATTAATGTGATTTCAAAACCCAGATAATAAGTGGTTACTGTTTGTGTATCAAAACAGATTTCCAAGGAAAATTGTCACTGCTAAGATGGTAGAGTCTAACAACAGTCCTAACTTTATTGAGACAGGCGCAGTCACAACCTGCATGAAGCTGCAAAGGTAAGAGGTCATTTTATCATTAGTCTTTGTATGAAGAAGGAGCTACGTTCGACCTACGTCACGTCCCGTCACACACCAGTGTTCTAGCGTTTAAGTTGAATACTCTAGAGTTGGTGGGATATCTGCTGTAGAGCACCTACGCCTATTCAAAAAGTGTCATCGGAGACCTTAGTCCGTATTGTCACATTGGCTGTTGTAAACATTCTCTCTTCTTGTCAGCGTCCGCCTCAAGAAAGTATTTACTGGCTGGTGGAATGGTTGCTCAAGCCAGCCCGCCATTTCTTCATTTTTTCTTCCTCTATTTAAATTTCAATCGTGGAGTGATATTTTCTATTTAAAAATAGCCTTCGCTTAGCTGTTCATCTTTAAGGATAAAATAGCAGAGAAAACTGAATCACAAACTCACAATCAGAAAATCATTTATTTTAGTGATGGGCCCTGTTGTCAAAACTAAACTAAAACCTCTCACTGTCTCTCTTTTCTCCTCTCTCTCTCTGACTCTCTCTCTGAATCTCTCTCTTTCTCTTCCTATCTGTCTCTCTCTCTCCCTCCCTCCCTGTCTCAGTGTGTCTCTTTGTCTCTATGCCTGTCTCTCTCTGTCTGTCTGTCTTTGTCTCTCTGTCTCTCTCTCTCTTTGTCTCTGTCTGTCTGTTTCTTTCGTTTAGATAGTGTAGGCCTACATTGCATGTAAACATAAATTCTGTATTTTTAGACATGACCCTTGAACCACCTAGACCTAAAACACATACACGAGGAAGAAAAATACACATTTCCTTCTATCCTTGTGCTATTAGAGCATGGAATGGGTTGCCTGAGTCAGTCAGGAAAACAAATGACTTAGCAGAATTTAAGGCATTGATTAACATGCAGATTGTCCTAGAATCACGCGTAGGACGTAATCATCTTCTTTTTTGAAGTAACGTTTGCACTTTAAAAGATAAGATAAAAACACATATGCACACACAAAACGCAAGGAAGCCATCACAAAATTTTGCTAGTAAAACTTTAAAATAACGAGAAATAAATTTCATACAATCTTGCTAATTTATTAGTTTTATTAGTCGCTGATAAAAACCTCTCTCTGTTGCCTTAAACTCTCCTATACACAGAAACCCACTTTGCTGTCCATGACTTGTAACAGTTGTACTTGTGTTTCCGATTCTAGCCAGAGATATCAGCGTCACGAGAACAGAGTCTGTGAGCCCATACTTCACAACGTCCCAGTGGTGACACACAACGGATGTTCCCGAGGTGAAAATCACTACGTTGTCAGCATCGTCCCAATCAAAGTTGGCTTCACCTGCCTATTCGAAAGGCTGTAACTTAGAACATAAGAGTAGTGAGTTGGCAGCTGTAAATAGATTGAACTTTTAATGTCAACTCTGATAACTCGAAGAAAACATGTCACAACTCTTAATGTAGTATAGCTTATCATAAGTTTTTTTTTTATTGTATAGAAATAATTAATGAATGTGCGATTCTCTTTCTTTTGTAATAGCTCTGTAGACTTCCACGTCGTGTGAACAATGCACAAAATGGCTTTTTTTATCTTCTTATATAAATGTTAAATATTTTACGTGTTTCGGATGTTCCTTTGTCTTTTGCCTTGGATAGAATCTCTTTCAATGCCAGGCTCGTCCACCCGTCCATTCTATTATGTTGTCTTCCCATCGGTTTCTCTGTCTTTTCTTCTTTTTCCTGGTACAGTTTCCAGAAGGAAGGTCTTTGAGACGTTGTACAAAGTGCGAATTAATTCTCATACATTAATTTCTCAGTATTATTTATTTCATGTGTATTAAGAACACTATCTTCTTTAACCAGTATATAATATTGGCGTATTATTTAATGTAAAAATAAATTTCGGACACTCATTTGGTGGCCCCCCTCAAGCTGGGGCACGAAAAATTTTCAAATTTGGACCCCCACCCCACCACCTTAGCTACTCTACTGCAATACTAAGATGTATATGGTTCTTGCTAGATGAATAATAGTTGTATTTGTTTTTTAGCAGCACAGTTCTCTGTGCCTTGTTATGCAAATCATAATTGTATATTAAGGTATTTAATATATATGTTAGTACATACTATGTATGCCTCAGGAACATGTTATCTTTTATTTAATGTGCAATTTAAACTAATAGTCTATTTAGACGTCTCCATCCACCAACGCTATGTATTTTATTTTTATATTTATTGTCGAATGTTGATTCAGTGTCTTGCAATATTTAGTTAAGTTATTGTTGCTATTCGGCAGGGGGTCTGCTTAGCAAACGTAAAATAACGTAGTCTTTAACACACTAAAAAAATGGTTTATTATCAAGATATCCAAATCATATCGCTAATCTGTTTACCAACAATAGTAAAATCACTTCACTAAAGCTTTTCGGGTCATCAGTTTCTATCTTTTACACGCATATCTGGTGTTGAGATTATCTTCTAAATAAATATACTACTGTCGCATCATCAATTTTGTCACAAATATTTGGTTTCAAGATTATCGCTCTCAATCTACCAATCTTCTGGTACTAGCATCCTACCCGTATAGAAAGTAATTAGCTTTGTTTCTATGTGGTAAACAAGTGTGAAATAGTTACATATTAATGTTAATTGTTTTTGTAATATTCTTTTATTTTATAATAAATGCTTCTTTGGCCCTCAAAAAAGTGTTTGAATTAAATTTATACTTATAATAAAACATGCTTTACATTTAATGTTCTATATTAAGTTGTATGTTGTATTCATGTTTTAAAACAATACTACACCAGTCCCGTTACATTTTAAAACTTTCCAATTCCTGTCTTCTTTTGTCTTGTTCTTCTACAGTGTTTGTATTTCTAGCGACACTATTAACTGGTCTCACAAACGCTTTACACCCCGCAATCCCCTCCTACACGCCCGTCTCCTGTTCCCTCTTGTCTTCACCACAAATGGCTACTATCAGCTGTTTTAACAGGAATCAATGCTAAATTCACAGCGATAATAGGCAAATATTGCCCTCGACAGTGCTTCGGTTTCCCACGGTTCCAGCGCGAGACAGTCACAGGGCTATTAAGGCGATCAGGAACCACCAGCATCGATAGTGTTTTAAGAGGAGTGGTTTTAAAACTTCGAAAGGGGGAGAGGTCCTCGTCTTTGAATTAATTAAAAGCTTTTTGAAAGGTTATCAAAGAAGAAAAACATGCGTGCGGTATCTAAACATTGTTAGAATGAACACAAGGAGTGTGTATTTTAACTTAAAAATATAAAAAAAATTAAATGTAAGAAAAAAAAAAGAAAAATTAAATGTAAGAAAAAACAAGATTACAAAGACAGTTTGTGTGGAAACACAAACTCAAAATCGGCCCCCGAAGTGGTCCACCCAGGCAGGCTTCAATATTTTCAGAAAGAACATCCAAATGAAATTATATCCAAGACAAATGAGAGATAAGAATGGAGAAAGAAGGTTGACAGATCTTGTGTAGTGCCCCAACGGTACAGCAGATCAAAGGATAGGTGCAAGTGAATGCAAAGTTAGATGTGAACCTGGCCTAACTAGTTCCCCTTTCAGACCTTGTGGTCTATAGGGCAGATGATGTAAAGTTCATCTGTTTTTGTGGCCTACGGTTAACGAGGGTGTCATGTAGCCAGCACAACGACCAACCGCCTTTACTTCTCCCCAACTAATATCAGGTACCCATTGGAGCTGGGTGGTCTCAGAGGCGCCTAAGGATTCCGAACTTGAAAATCCCAGTCTTCACCAGAATTCGAACCCGGAGCCCCCGATTCGGAAGCCAAGCTCTTTACCGCGCCTCTCCTGGCCTAACTTAAGTTTATAATTGATTTAATTCTTTTGAAAAGGCTTAATCGAATGCCAAAGGGGGGGAGGGGAAAATAAAGAATGTGGTATATTTAAATAAGGTTACGAAATTAACATTTACAATATTACTATTCGTTTCAATTTAGGTCTATTTTATAATGCATACTAATTAGCTTTTTCTCTTTAAAAAACTGCTTGCATAACTGATTTAAAAAATTAGATTTTTCGCTTTCAGAAAAAAAAAGTAGCCGTTGCATCAGAACTTTGAATGGTCTAAAATTTTGTGATGTCGGATTTTCAATATCTTTTCTAGTTTACGAGATCTAAACGAGACGGACGGACAGACGGACAGACATTTAGCACAAAACTAATAGCGTCTTTTCCCCTTTCGGGGGCCGCTAAAAAAGAAAAAGAAAATCAGAATATGTAAAAGAAATTCATGTACGAATAAAGAATGGCTATTTGTTAAGGCAGTGTTTCCCAAACTGTGTTTCGCGAGGCCTGAATAGGTGTTCCATGAACTACTGGGATAATAAGCTAGTAGGCCACACGTAAATTAATTTCAATATTTTAAAATAATCACCAACATTACAAACACTCAAAATGTGAAAAGTGTTCTACTTAGTAAAAAAGTTTGGGAAACACTTTGCTAAAGATTAAGGAAGCACTTGACAAGTCTACATATGTTAAGAACATCATCTTTTCATACGAAGCTAAATAAATAAGTAGCCATCTTATCATCTAAAATAAAGCAGGTGGATGTTTGGCTTTCAGTGGTGAGGAACAAGTCTCCCCTTTTAGAACTTGCGATCTATCGGGCAAATAATCTAAGGGCCATCTGATTCTGTGACCTGCGGCCAGCACAACGATTAACCGCCTTTACTCTTCCCTAGTCTTTACCGGGATTCGAACCCGGGCTTCCTCGGTTCAGAAGCCAAGCGACTCACCACTCAACCACCGCGCCCCAGCGTAAATAGTTAAACCAAGTTAAAGAAAAAAAAAATTTAAAATGTGTATATGTTGTGTGGGCGAATGCATTTGAAGTTTATCTCCCCTGCTTCGTTAGTTTGTTATCTCCCTTAGTACAATTACAAGTAAAAGTAATGTTCTCCCTTTCAGACCTTTAAATCTATAGGGCAAATGATGTAAAGGTCATCTGTTTCTGTGGCCCACGGTTGACGATGGTGTCATGTTTTAGCTGTGATGCTATCACTTGTATAGACCAGATATGAAAGGGAGAGAGAAGAAGGGGGTATTTTGGTGAATGTTTACATGATCGTTTTCTAAATGCATAAAAATGGTTCACCCAGGGCTCAAGAGTTTCAACTTATACACCATATCTGTCAAGTAAGATTTCTTTCCCTTTTTCGATATCAAAAATAATTAATTTACTATTTTTTAAATTGAATCTTATTTTTTGTTTAGTAAAAGAAACAATTTAGCAAAATTTCAACTCGATCCGAGATTGATTGTGAGAGATATAACGTTTACAAACTTTTAACCCTCACCGACAGACAGACTTTAGTAGTTAGACAGAGTGAGTATAGAAGCTTTGTAAATATGAATACATTTAATTATTTTATTTATTATTTGCATCTTGTGCAAGTATAAAAACAAAATGTTCATCTCAGCATAGGCTTATGTAAAAAGTTCCCCCTTTCAGACCATGTGGTCTATAGGGCAGATGGGTTAGGGTTAGGTGTAAAGATGTAAAGGTCATCTGTTTCTGTGGCCTATGGTTAACGAGGGTGTCATGTGGCCAGTACAACGACCAACCGCCTTTACTTTTCCCTAACTAATGTCAGAGCTTGGTGGACTCAGAGGCGCCCGAATATCCCGAAATAAAAAATCCCAGTCTTCACGAGGATTCGAACCCCGGTCCCCGGTTAGGAAGCTTTACCGCTCAGCCACCGCGTCTCCACAGACTTATGTAATTGACTGAAATGTTTTTTAATAAGTAGCTTAAAATTTCTTGATTATTTTTTGTCTTTTGTTTTCAGTAATTACAAATTTGTACTTTAGAAAGAAAAAAAAGCGTATGTTTTAATTGTTTACATCAGATTTGAAAATTACTGAAGCACTCGATATTCTTTTTAGAGCATCCAGAATATTCCTGGGCTAGAGAAACAATAACATCCACTTAGATTGGCCGGAGAGAAATGGTTGTGATTCCAATTACAAGAACAGCGATTCTTTCATTCACGTCTGCACCGTTTTAACTAGCCAATAAAATCGAACTTTACATTCAACGTGCTAAGACGTCCAGTGGTAATTGGCCTTATAATTATCATCGGTCATTGTTTGGATTTGTTGACCACTTCTATTCATGTTTTTACATTATGGTGAAGGCTATTTATGTTACTTAGTTATAGTTTATGTACATTTGCCAATCAACTTAATATTATTTCGATTCTGATTATTTTGGTCTATATTGCTATATTTGTCCATGTTTCTCTTTACAAAACTTGTTTTCAATTTTATCTTATGTTTAAATGCGTTTCTTTTTATGTACTTTTGCTATTAAAATTCTGTAAATTTAGTGAATTTAAAGCAGTGATGGCCGAACTACAGCCCGCGAGCCATGTCCAGCCCGTGAAGCAGTGTTAGTATCCAGCCTTTCGACACTTCAGTCGAGACCAATCGTCGTATTAGGCCTGAACATTGACTTGTGACGTGGCAACAAGCCGTTGGTCTCCAATGACCACAGGTTGCAACGTCACAGCTCATTGTTCAAGCTTACTATGACAATTGGTCTCCACTGACCAAAGGTTGCCACGACTATTGAGAGAAGCCCAACGTCTAGTTAGACTAACTAAGGCAAAGATTACGAATCATTAAGATTAAGAGAATAAATTTGATAAATTGATTGTTATTAGATTAATATTAGTAAGTTCCCCTTTCAGACCTTGCAGACGATGTTAAAATCATGTTTCTTTAGCCAACGGTTAATGAGGAAGGTATCATGTGGCCAGCACAACGACCAACCGCCTTTACTTTACCCAACTAAAGTCAGGTACCCATTAGATTCGGGTTGACTCAGGGGCGCCCTGAAAACCCCAAAATTCAAAATCCCAGTCTTCACCAAGATACGAACCCAGGAATCAAGGTTCGGAAGCTAAGCTTAACCGCTCAGTCCCTTCCCCCTCCCTCGATAAAAACATTAAAAAATAAACAGTAAGCATTAAGTAAGTGATATTTTATTCTCATTCTTCCGCGAGGCTAAAGTTGACTACTATAGCTAGGAGTTGTCATTATACACATGATATTATTTTGACATGTGTTTAGATTTTAGATGCTATCAGGATATGTCACTAGTGTCTAAAGGTGGTTGGACTGGCTATATTGGCATTCGGGCGAATGCCCGGTGGGCTGTTAGCCAAATAGGCCGGTAGGGCCAACGAAAGGGCCCTATGGATATCACTATGGATATCACTATGACATGTATTAAATTGTTAAAGGTTTCTTAATATTCTTTTATAAAAATGACCCCCTGAGAGGCTGAGCGTCGTGTAGAAATTCTTTCACAGAATCTACTCTATTAGCAGATTTTCGATATGATATAATAGCCTACATCCAGTGGCGGCGCTAGGAATTGGCCTTTATTAGGGACCCAGGGGATCTTGATCTCTTTTGGGGCATCTGCATTTTGCGTAATATTTAATATTGAATGTAAAAAAACCACTCATTTGGGGGCACCCCTAAATTTATTATTATTTAATTTTTTTTTTGGCGGAAAAAAAATCCTGGCTACGCCCATGACATAAGGCTTATATTTATTATAAAGATATAGAGTATACGTACAGTTATTTTGACACCCAGTCCGCCCCTGGTGACTTGCTGTTTACGTCCAAATATTCAATATATTCTTCAATATAAAAACATCATCCTACTTACGAGATCACAAAGTGAAAAGAAAATGTTTCAATCAGGATTTCAATAGAGTCAAACAAACAAACAAAAAAAGACAAGAAAATAAGGAAACAGCGAAATAACAAGCCCAAATCACCGGCCATATCAATCACAGTTAGCGTGCATGGGCAACATATCAGCCACCATGATTGGCCAGTCTAATGCGTCCCAGTATCTTGTGAACTGATCACAGGTCAGATAGAGAGAAATAACCTCATTTCCTAGGCCAGTGTTGCCTTTGTTGCTATTAGATAATCTGGAGCCAACTAAAACAGTTTAGTCCAAGTCTACATTGAGGATGATATCTATCTATCTATCTACCTATCTATCTATCTATCTATCTATCTATGTATCTATCTATCTATCTATCTATCTATCTATCTATCTATCTATCTATCTATCTATCTATTAATATATCTAGCTATCTATTAATACATCTATTAATATATCTATTAATCTATCTATCTATCAATCTATCTATCTATCTATCTATCTATCTATAAGTTACTTTCTTATTCAGACTATACCCTAATGGTGTTAACTTAAACTGTTATATGGTCATTGTGTCCTTTGAGACTTATAAACCTTATCAAACTCAAGGATCCAATACACTTGGAAACATGTTAAGATACATTTCTTATTTACGAATTTTTTAATATTCAATGTCTACATATTATTCATTTTTATTACAACGGTGGTCACGTGTTTAAATTAAATTTCAAAGAAGATAAACTAATCTAGTTTGACCTCACAGAGTCGTTTTACTGTCGTACGCGTGGACAGAAGGGGGTGTGGTGGTTGAGTGGTAAAGTAATTGGTTATTGAACCGAATGGTCCCGTGTTCCAATCTTGGTGTAAACTGGAATTTTGAATTTCGGTATTTTTGACTCTTAGAGTCTACTCATCTCTAAGTACTCTAATGGGTACCGGACTTAAGTTGGAGAAAGTAAAACGGTTGGTCTTTGTGTTGACCACATGACACCTTCGTTAACCATCGGCCATAAAATCAGATAACCTTTAAATCATCTGCCATATAAATCGCAAACGATGAATGGGGTATTTTTTAAAACTAGAAGTAAACAGAAGAGAGCTAACATTGGGCTGTTACAAAAAATAAAATAGATTTGAACAATCAATATAAAGAAAAAGCAGTATTTAGATGTCGCGGTTCCTTCCCTTAGATAAAGCATTTTCATTTTATGTTTTGTAAAATGTTTTTTTTTTAAATTTGGCTTCTTTCCCCTGAAAGGTGACTATCATTATAAGGAAAGTGTTAGCTAACAGTAACAGTCACAGTAAATACATTTAAATATGATTTGGTCTTCTAAACCTAAAAATGTGACATATTTCCCTTTGTTTTCCTTTAACTTCACCTTATGGTACCCTCCGTATGTAAACACTACAGACCCAACTTAACTAATTTTTGTGAAGACATATTAGTTTGTTATCATTATGTATGTGAATTTTCTGGAGAGCGCGGTGCCCGAGGGATAAAACTCTCGGCTTACAAACCCTTAGGTCTAGTGTTCAAATATCAGTGTAAACTTGAATTTTGAATTTCTGGACTTTAAGGATGCCCCCGAATCAACCCAACTCTAAAGGGTACCTAACATGAGTTGGGGAAATAAAAAACGGTTGATCGTTGTGCTGGCCACATGACACCATCGTTAAAATGTCAGCCAGAGGCACAGGTGATCTTGGCATTATCTTCCCCACAGATGGCAAGATCTAAAAATACTATCTTTAATTACAGACCCAAAATGAACTACAAAAATTACTTGTCTATCTATATTCTATTTTAATTTCATTGAAATCAAATCCTATCTACATAACATTAGACCTAAAAGAACTATTTTCGCTACGACATAATAGCTTGTTATCTATCATCTTGTTCATTTGGTGTAAAGGTCTCAAACACATGCGAGCGTTATTCAAATGTACAGTGTTTATGAACATCAAAAAGACTTGCGCACTAGTTGTTGCTATGTTCATACACTTCAAAAGAATGCTCTAAAGACTAATTGAAACCTGAACAAAATTCTTGCGTCAAAGGAAACAAAAAAAAAACGCGCGACTAAATTCCTTCACTGGAATTAATAATTCATCCTTCACTAACCCGAGCCAAGTCGTAACTTGGATGTGTAATACCAGGCGCTACTTGAAAGAAATTTGATGTGTTCAGTAATTCGTTTCAAATAGTGTGTCCATTCAGTTTCTTCTGTACTTTCAATAACGGGAAGATAATGAATTATATATATATATATATATATATATATATTGATAGAGAATATAGACATTGACCATTCTTAAGCCAGAATGGATTAACGCAAATTGTTAAGACATATTGACACTGTCTAGAGGTCACTAGATGATGACACCTCGTTATTACTGGAATTACTTAAGATATTTACTAAGCCACTATCTGTATAAGGTACAAACCAGAAGCGGTTTGTGGCCTTTAAAACACGAGCCTAATGACAAGTTAATGGTGTAAAATACATGAACACAAACATCTACCCACTATACAACTTAGATTGTACTTAAGAGAGATTTACGCTATAAAACCAAGATTGAACTTTACCTTTGAAAGATTTACATTAGTTACATATAAGTTTATATATTCTGCATGAGTTATCCCACATTCTACTTCGCAATTAGCGGCCTCATACATACGCACACACCATCTCATGTTACAAAGATTAGTTTATGATAAGCATATCTGTAAAAAAAATGCTGTTGATTTTAATTTATCAATCAGTGATAGAGTTTAAAGTAAGAAAGTAATAACAAAATAATATGAATATAGGTATGTTATATAGAAGATTTGCAAAAACTTCAATAAAACGAGCTGTTTGAGTCATGTAGGTATTCGGCTCCGGCTCCGGCAGATGGCAAGTACTATCCGGTGTACCCCTAATATATATATATATATATATATATATATATATATATATATATATATATATATATATATATAGCTCCTCCTTCGTGGTCGAAGATAAGCACAGTTCCCATTTCCTATGGACTCGAAGATGGCTGTTAAGTCCAATCCTCGCTTTAAAAGGCCTGCCGCTAATGTGGCATGGGTGGGTTATGTCAGTTGCAGATAGGCCTGCTTCTTCTCTCAGTCTCTCTCTCTCTCTCTATATATATATATATTAATATATATAGACAGTGAGGGAGAGAGATCTGTATATTTTTTGAAAATTGTATAAAAGCGTTGGGTTATTTGGATATCTGTTTGGCTATTATATTTCTACTCATGTAATAAATGACATCTGTGGTAGGCCTAGTTATTGGCAATGATCGATTCTAGAGGTTCTCCCTTCTCCCAGACCAAGGATAGTTCTTTCATTAAGGTTGGTTCAAAGGCTGATTGGAACATGAATGAAGGAGTAGTTATTCTTACTTATTTTTTTTTTACAAATCTTATAACAACTCACTCTGTCTGTCTGTCTGTCTGGCCAAACGTTTGTACACGTTATTTCCCCGACACCCAATCTTAAATCAAGCTAAAATTTCGCACAATTATTTCTTTTAACTGACAAAAACAAGAATCAAGAAAAAAAAAATTTAATAAAAAAAAAATTAAAGAACTATTTGTAATAAATTACGTTGTTTGGAATCTCAATCAATGGAAACAAATAGTACTTGACTGAAGTGGTGGTATAAGCTGAATTAGTCCCATTTATTTGAACTTGTCGTCTAAAATAAAAACAGAAACATTAGATAAAAACAATAGATAACTACACAATCTTCCATGTTCATAGACTAGCAGAATTGTCGCGTTAGAGTGAGAAGCCCGAAAAGGTTTTAGCCAACAAGTTCGAATTCAGGTCGTTCCATTTCTTAAAAATAAAAATCATTAAAAAGCCATCACCCATATACCCTGTTCTTTCTCCCTCTACCCCTCTCCAAGTGGTTCAGACACGTGATAGTTTTCTTAAAAAAAACCTACAACAAAGCTTATATAGAGCGTATTTATTTCAGTTAGTTTGGATCAGACTTGTTAGTCTACACTAACAATAATACATCTGTGAGATTAGAAATAGTTTTACCGATTGTTTTTGTTTAGCGCAATGTCATGCTTTTCGCTTTCTCAATGCGCTATGATCCTATCACTTGTCTGGACCAGTTGGGGTACATAAGGGGGAGGGTTATTTGTATGACTGCTACCGTGATCGCTTTTTCTAAGAAAATGCCTTCTTAAACATGTGTTTATATAGACCAGAATGAAATTAGAGCTATCTCTTGCAAAAACTAGTCAGTGAATTGACATGCTTCTAATTTTTCAAAAATAAATATACTGATACATACAGTCCCGGACCCCCCGGTACCTTGCTACGCCACTGTAGTGTTTAGATTTATACTTTACTTTAAGTCTTACTAAAAGAAAAAACAACAACAAAACAAACATTTGAATTAAATGCGCGAACCATTAGAACACGAGAGTCAAACAATTTGCCTCACGAAAGAATAAAGTTTTTATTGTGAAACAATAAAAATTGAATCGTTTAAAGAAACATTGATACTACAAATATTGGATTTCTTTTTCCTGTTTGCTTTTTTTTTTAAGCGATTATGTTTGTGTTTACAGTCAGTCTATATTTATTTATGTCTATGTGCACGATTATCATGACTTGCATCGCTTTAACTGGCTCGTACACCCAATATAAACATAATACGATTAATGAAATCGGCCTGGTAAGTGGATCTTGGAATTGAAAGGCTCTAGGAAGTATGACATAGAAAGAAAAAATTAGAAACAGGATCACAAGAGCGAATGGATCCCACGATGACCAGCTAACCACTGTCAAAAAACGCAAACTAAACTATATGGCCATATCACAAGGTCCTCGGGGCTCCTTTAGGGAACAGTACCAGGAAAAAGAAGAAGAGGCAGACAGAGAAAGCGATGGGTAGACAACATACAAGAATGAACGGCCCTGTCATTAAAAGATATTCTATCGAACGCAAATGAGAGAGAGGAATGGAGAAAAATGGTCTACAGATCATATGTGGTGAACCAACGCTTCACATGACGAGAGAATAGGTGAAGGTGATCTTTACCCTCCAACAAGTTAAAAAAAAAGCAACGCCACCACTTGAGCATTATAGTAGAACAGTGTTTAATTAGGCGGCGAGACCAACATACAGATGTGTTTGCTAATATTTGCTTGCCGGAGACGATCTTTATTGTGCTTACCTCTTCTATGCCGCCCTCGTTTAAGATCGCCAAAGAAAATTGCTTATTTGATTGTGGTCTTGCCAGCGTATGCCCATTCTGGAGGGAAGGCACCTTTGATGGAAACATACCAGGACCCTTAAATGTCTTCGATAGAGCCCCCAGGTCTCAGAGCTATACAAACGTGTGGTGAGAACCACAGGTCCACAGGCATAGAGGAAAGTAGCAGGCAGCAGACGACCCCTAAAAGAGACACTTGGAGAGCTCTCAAAAAAGCAGCAAGACACATGACGCCCAAAGAAAAGCCCTTGCCGAAGACAGGTGCTGAAAAAAAAAAGATAACTTAAATAGACCGACGGCGGAACACGACTTTGTCTGCTCTAGATGTGGAAAAATATGCAGGCTTAGGTAGGCATGTGAAGCACTGAGCTAATTCCTTAATCTTCGGAATCGAAGACATTGCCATTTGTTTGTCTGGTAGCGTGCTATGCATTTCAGACTGTGGTCACTAAGCTCATTGCCATTTGCTTGCCTGGTAGCGTGCAATGCATTTCAGACTGTGGTCACTAAAGCTCATTGACATTTGCTTGCCTGGTAGCATGCTATGCATTTCAGACTGTCGTCACTAAGCTCATTGCCATTTGTTTACCTGGTAGCGTGCTATGCACTTCAGACTGTGTTCACTAAGCTCATTGCCATTTGCTTGCCTGGTAGCGTGCTATGCACTTCAAACTGTGGTCACAAAACTCATTGCCATTTGCTTGCCTGGTAGCGTGCTATGCACTTCAGACTGTGGTCACTAAGCTCATCAATTCCAACCTTCCACAAACAACTCAGAACATCAACAACAACAGCAATAAAACAATGAATCCCAGCACATATTGAACAAGAAAGAAATGAGAATGCTGACACACTTGCCAAGTGTGGGAGAACAAATACACAATTGAACATTGCACTCAATCAGCAAGAAATGAAGAAACTAATTGTGAACAGAATATATGATAAATTGGCAAGCTCTCATCCGAATCAGAAGAAAGACGACGCCTATTATAAGCTATCCCGACATTAAATTTTTCACCACAGAACCGGACACAATAGAATGAGGCAACATATAGTTCAAAAGCTGAAAATTGGAACTATGGAAATGCCCTTGTGGAATGTCGTCAGAGAATGCTGACCATTTCCTTCAAAAATGCATTTTTTTTATCAAGAGGCCCTGTTGTTAACTCCTGGCATTGCTTTGACATAAACGGATGTTTTTCAACAATTCCAAGAAACAACAGGGATGTATTTAGAACAGAATATATATTTAATAAAAATAATCAAAATAAACTATAACTGTAAATAACGTCATCAAACTATGAAACTGCCTTATACTCTATTAGTCTCAAAACCCAGGCCTCTGACAGCAATAACAATCTCTCAAGGGATGTCACTCTAACTCTACCCCAACAAATAGACAATGAAACTACAACAAATAAACCTAGAAATCGTGAACTCTTACACCCAAGATTCTATCATGTACCATTCACAATACAACATACAAACACAATCACCACAGGCACGAACAAGACACTGGCGTCCATAACACTCCTATAAAAGAAAAACTACTTATCTGGAAACCACTGAGCAGCGGCGACCTATATATATACTATCATTTCTGCAGCAGAAGCCGTTGAGGATGGAATAGAAATTATTTAAAATTTGATCTTATTATTTTTTTAAAGTAAGATTTTTAAAAATTGTCTTTACAAAGAAATGATAAAATTATAAAAATCATTTAGTACATTTTAGTTTAATGTAGCAGACAAAAAAAATAACAAAACTATTCAATAAAACTCATTTAAAAATATTCAAATTAACTGATTAGCCAGGGAGATCGATTACAGAAATATCTCATGCTTATTCATGAACCACTTCATCGAAAATTCGATATCTTTGTGAAACAATAAAAGCTCGAACGTGTGACCGACGGAATGTGGCTGCAGCATGCTCCATACATGAATTTTGTCGTAGTTTTATTAACAATAACAAAACACTTGAAACTTAATAGAAAGAAAACTTGTCTTATGGGATTGATAATTCTAATGAAAACCAAAAATTTTAAACATCGATGTAAGTTTGGCTGTATTTGAATTCGTTTTCTACGGTCACAAATTGATTTCATTGTATAAACAAGATGGGAATCCAATATAATGCTAATGGGATATGAATTCCGGAACTTCTGTTTGTTTTAGATTATTTCTGACCAATAAGATTAGGCATTATGTGACAGTTAGTTTTTTTTTAAATAGCAGCGTTCACATCTTATATGTTTATAAATAAAGGGATATTTGAGTAGAAATCCAATTAGAATAGCTTATTTCATATGCTAGAACAAATGAATACAAGTGCTCCTTCCTCTTTTTGTATGTAGAGCATGGAACGGGTTGCCTGAATCAGCCAGGAAAGCGGATGACTTGGAAGAGTTAAGTCTCTTGTTAACATGCACGACTATGTTGACATATAGATACATGACGGAATGGCTGCAATTTAAAAAAAATGATATGTCAGTGTTTGATAGTCATGTAGTTTACGCTGGGTGGTTGAATCTTATCTTATAAAATATAGACGTTACTTCAAAAAAGAAAATGATTACGTCCTACGCGTCATGCATCTAGTCATACATGACCAATGACTTAAATTCTTTCAAAGCCACTGGTTTTCCTAGCTAGCTCATGCAACCCATTCCATGCTCTAATAGCACTAGGAAGAAGGAGTATTTGTACAAATTTATCCTAGCATATGAGATGAGGAATGTGCCTTTATCTTTGTGTCTTTCAGAGTATTTTATTAGATTTTGTTTTTGCATTTCAAGATTATGGTTCAGTGTTTTATGTATAATTGTTACTTTACTTTTAAGTCTTCTATCATTTCTAAATTTAGTAATTTTACTAAAGGTGTTACTCTAGTCAAATGTGAATATTCGTTTGTTATGAATCTTACTGCTCTATTTTGTGTCTGTTCCAGTTTCTTAATGTTTTCTTGAGTTGAGGGGTCCCAAACATAGAATACATATTCTATTATTGGCCTAACCAAGGTTAAATAACATTTTAGTTTATGTTCTATTTGATTTACATAAATTTCTTTTAATAAATCCTAATGCTTTGATTGATTTTGTAATAGTTTCATCAATATGGGGATTCCATGACAATCTCGTATAACTCATCTCGTACATTCTTTTTTTTAAAGAGTTTGAAGAAGAAAAGTGCTCATAACTTACACGATTTGTAGGCATCAAAAGGAATCACTTGGCAGCAACTTCTGTCTCAAAGCGTTTAAGAACTGCGATTAGACTTACTTAGTTAGACTTAGGTCCTCCCGCGTCGTTCGGCGCAATGGGTGGCAAACTGTCTTCTTAAAAATCTGTCATTGACAATGTCTGAAGCCTCCTCCCACCTGGTGTCCACTGTTCTGAGGTCCTCCATGAAGGTGTGTCGCCAAGTAATACGAGGACGTCCCTGTTTGCGCTTTCCTCGTAATGGCTTCCATGTTATCGCAACTCTTGGTGTGCGTAATTCATTTTGACGTAGAACATGTCCCGCAAACCCCATGCGACGCTCTGTCACAACCTCACTAAGTGTTCGACTCCCAGTTCGGCATAGGATTTCCTTGTTGGAGACCCGATCTGTGTCACTGACTCCCAAAGTCCGTCTCAGCCATTTTTGTTGAGCCACAGTTTTTTCTCAATTTTGAAAATTGCGAATAGATTTGTAATAAACTCAAACAGACATTAATGTCGAAAAAATAAGAGTAAACTGTGAATAGAAACTTGATTTTTTTTTTTATAATGTCTATAACCAATTTATCGAGGGGGGGGGGCGGTGGCTGAGCGATGAAGCGCTTGGCTTCCGTACCGGGGTCCCGGGTTGGAATCCTGGTGAAGACTGGGATTTTTAATCTCGGGATCCTTGGCGCCTCTGAGTCTACCCATCTCTAATGGAATAGGGGAAAGTAATGGCGATTGGTCGTTGTGCTAGCCATATGACAATCTCGTTAACCGTAGGCCACAGATACAAATGACCTTTATATTATCTGCTCAATAGACCACAAGATCTGAAAGGGGAGCTTTGTGTGACCAGGTGTGTTTAGTCTCTAAATATTTCTGCAAGTGATGCTCACTAGATATGCGAATAGATTCAGAACCGGTGAAACGTTTTACGAGGCCTTAGGTAAATTGAGTTGTGGGCCTTGCATTCTAACACATAACACATACATACACATTTTTAAATGGTACCCTCATTATTTACGAGTGGCACGCCTCTACCTGGACGTCCTTGTGCAGGCTGTGATATATTGAATGGTTGCATGTCGTGCGATTTGCGTGATGGTCCCGGGTTGAAACCCTGCCCGCTCTCATCCCCCGTCGCCTTGCAGAAGGTTTCGACTTGGAAGTAAATTATCTTTAACTCTTAAGGAACATCCAAAACATGTAAAACATTTTACAAACATATATTGCGTCATGCTATGTAGTATTTGTTTCTATAAATATAAAAGGTGTAATTTTTCAAAACCAAAAAAACAACATAAATAATATTGAAAAAAAAAACAAAAAAAAAACTACTACTACTACACACATTACTATGTATAGCGTAAATATAAAAACTCCACATCTCTCACAATTTGGAGGTCATCTACTTATCAATGTTGTAGAACTTATTTTCTCCTTAGTCAACCATCCTTCTAGAATGATACTAAAACCAATATGAAGAGTATTATGATTACAAAACATAATGAAACATCAAACACATTGGGCTAGTGAATTATATTGAACTCTTTTCCTCTTCATCATTCTCTCTTCCTAATAATCTTTAACAAAATATATTCCGCCCGTATAACTTTGTCTCTCTACACTTCAGTCTTGTGTGGCATGATGGGACAAAGTAATCCGATCGACCTTGACCTGATCCATTTTTTTTTCTATAAAAACAAATTTAAAACCCTAAAATAAAATTTACACACACACAAACAAGTGTTCTAAATATAAAGGATTAATGCATCACCCCCTAAGAGACCTCTGATTAAGAGTCAGCGTTACACCTGCAGTGTTTTGTTCTGATGGTTTTAGGTTAAACCACATTTCGCAAAGGTTCTCATTTTATTTCGGGCCAGATTTTGTTATCTCCTCATACGTCTGCTCCTTCAGAATGGCAAGTGATAAGCAGAATACTGACAAACAAAATTATGAGGTTGTCATTTTATTTAAAGTGGGTATGCATTTTAGTCTAAAACGGACCCTTGAATATCTCTTTAAAATGAAGATGTCCAACAGTCCAACTCGATATTTTCAAGTGGAAAGAAAACGTTTTATTTAGGTCAGATCTCAGGAAGTTGATGTCATGTCATGTGATCGTCAGAACGCTTTCAGAAAGCCTCTACTTGTATATGTACTAGTAAAATATACCACATACATATTATATCGCAGTAGACTCAACTCAAAATAGAATCCAAAGCGAAAATCTTTTTTCTTATTACCAGCAAACTTTGAGCTCGATAATTTCAGCTAGAATTTTACGCCTGCGCCACCAAGTTCCCCTGGTTACATAAATAAAAAATAATTGTCAGCGTAGTAAGCAATTGCAATTTTACGCTGAATTAAAAACGTTGAAACTAAATGTCTGTAATATATTTCCATACATGTATAGTAGTGATCTATCTCAAAGACTGGGTCTTCGTGAGTTTTAAATTGAGATCACTGGGACTCCCATAGCACTCACTTTCTATTTCAAACGAATGCAAACACCGCAAATGAAAAGATGGTCGTTTGTTTGTCAAAAAAGCAGCCCCACTCCACCCTCCCACTTCACCTAATGTCGATAGTATTCGATTTTATTATGAACACTGCCAAACAAATATCAGGGCCTTGCGCGCGGCTTCTAATTAATCTTCCGTTTCAGAAGTTTACAGAAATCTCAATGGCGGAAAGGAAATGACGTAATCGGAGCGACGTCCTCCCCTGGAGAAGTTGATTAATTGATGTTAGTCAAGGATTATCAAGTTTATTTGATGGACTTAAACATCAAGAAGATCTCAATATCCCCCATATCCATGGATTACGGCCTTTTAATAAGGGTATTAATCCGAATAAAAGTACCGTTTTCATTTCTATACCCTTTTTTTCTTTTCTTTGTGTTTTTAATTACCAAACAAATAGTGACCTGAATAAGGGATTTCATTACGACCCACTTGATTTAGTATCACAGCGTCCACGGTTCGAATCCATTTTTAGATGTATATTTACAAAGCTTATATTAACTCATTTTGTCTGTCTGTCTGACTAGTAAAAGGTTTGAACACGTAATTTCTCTCACCCCAATTATCGTATCAAGTTGAAAGTTTGTACAATTGTCCTTGCCATAGACAAGACACGAATCAATGAAAAATTAACATATTAGTCAATTTATTACTGGTAATTAAGTATATTGTTTGATACCAACATGGGAAATTAGTCATTCAGTATTCATAGAAAAAAAAGTTTCCCCTTTGAGACCTTGTGGTCTATAGGGCAGATGATGTCACCTGTTTCTGGGGCCTACGGTTGACGAGGGTGTCATGTGGCCAACACAACGACCAACCACCTTTACTTAACCCCAACTCATGTCAGGTACCCAGTTAGAGCTGGGTGGACTCAGAGGAGCCCAAAGATCCCGAAATTAAAAATTACAGTCTTCACCAGGATTTGAACCCGGGATGACCCGAACCCCCAGTTCGGAAGCCAAGCGCTTTACCGCTCAGCCACCGCGCCTCCATTAAGTATTCATAGGTACGGCTAAATATATAGGGTTTCGTTCCTACAAAGAAAATTGAACATGTTATTTCGCGCACACCCACTATCGTATCAAGTTAAAACTATAAACATTTATTTTTGTTACACCTAACAAAACATTAATCAATTTAAAAATGAAAACTTAGTAATTATTGGCAATTAATAAAGGAAAAAATTTCTATATATTGAGAGATATAGTTGTAAGTGCGGATTTCTTTCACTTAGATATGCTTTTTTTTTAAAAATATTTTTTATACTTTTCTTGTTTTTCTTATAGAAAGTTTATTGAGCCTACTAGGTATTATAATGTGTAGACTGTAATCTACAGGAAAAGATTCCTAAGGAAGGTTTTGCTCGGATCATGAAACAAGGTGACAATAACTGATTACTTCTATGCAAACGAGGTGTCTCAGGATTTTTAGTACGACGAACTCTAATTTCTCACATTAGTTGTGGAAATTAAAGATGGTGGGTCGATGTGCTGGCTACAAGATAGCCTCGTTAACAGACAGTCTTATAAACAGATGGCCTTTACATCATCTGCCCCATAGATCTCAAGTTCTGAAAGGGGAACTTTACTTCGTTAACAAAGTGTACTGCCAGTGGCGTAGCTAGGAATAAACCATCATTTGGGGGCCCGGGGGGTTTGACCTCTTTGGGGGCCCCTGCATTTTGCGTAATATTTATATTTAATGTAAAAAACACTCGTTTGGCCTCCCCCCCCCCCCCCCAAACACACACACCGTAGCTTAGCCGCTGAATACTGTCTAAAAAGAGAACTTCTTGTTGCATTGAACTATTAAGAATTACACAGATTTTTAAAAACTTTACTTACTTATCTTTGTTTTACTCAGCCGCTTTAAATAGAAGATGTCGCGATTTTGTAGCTGGCGATTTGTTGAAAGTTGTGAGAGCAGTTGAGGCGTAAAAAAGATCTTTCTGTGCTGTCGCTTTCAGTAGATATTCAATTAAGATGAATCCATGAACTAAGCTATTAAGTCACATGAACAAAACACACATACACACAGTGCACAAAAAGCAGAGAGGAATGGAGTAAGACGGTCGACAGAATATCTGGACTACTACTGGAGTAATTAACTAGTAGGCCACCACATGAATTATCTCTAAAAAGAAAATAAGCCGAGTGTTCCGCTAAATACTCAGAATGTGGGTATTGTTCCGTTAAGGAGAAAGTTTGGGAAACACTGAACTAATAGCTAGGCGAAGAAAGAATGTGTATATGTAATTACTTCAAGAACTTTTTTTCCCTCTGACCTTTCTCACAACTGCTCATTGAATCCCTTGTAAGCTGCTAAATCTGAGCACAATTCTTAATCTCATATGACCTTATAATTTTACACGAAAAAAACAACAACAGGAGAAGCCATTCGTCCTTAAAATAATTGTTTGGAGGGTTTTGTTGTATTACGAAACATCTGTTCAATTAAGCATTTTTTAAATAATTAATCTATTGTGAAATGTTTAGGCCCTACGGATTTGATGAATAATTTCTTTTGTTTATCTTGGATCAAGTGTGAGATGTAATAACGCCATCGTTTGTTTTATCTTATAGGAGTGACCACCGGAAAAGCAAATAATTGTTTGTGATAGGTTTGGATAGTGCGAGAGGTCTTTAGAACAATAGAATTGGCGCAAGCTGGACTCTCGCCCTGTACAGAGGAGACCGGGAAACGCTGAAGAACACTGGCGAAGAACAGAATCAAGCTGTGAGAGACTGTGTCATAGAGGTTTAAGTCGCCCAGCCTCCCACACCCACGAGATAACGAGAACCTGAGATACAAACGTGACGTGAGACAAGGTTTACTCTAGTCGTGAGCTTGCTTACGAGGGCTTTATATCTCCACCACAACGACAAACTATGTCAAGTGAGAGTTAAGCATGGTTATATTAAGCAGGTCCATAGGGTTTGGAACCCAGAATCTACACCTGGGCAGACAAGTGCTCTACATCTATTCACAGTGCTTACATTCAGTATCAAAGAAATCTGTTTGCTAAATACTTTCAGTACACAAACTGGATTAAGAATAGACACAAAAAACCCTCGATTTCGGATAGGTGTTACTGTATGGAACCCCGTTTCTTGTTTGTATAATAGCCAAGAAAAAACTGAAACATTTAAATAGTTTCAAATTGAAACTATTAAAGCATAACAACAGGGAGGGGATAACTAATTTAATAATATGAAGTTTGGGGAGGTGCAAGGAGGGAACTCTCTTTCGACTCATCAAACTTTGAGTTTTAGGGGCAAGGAAATTCACAGAGGCGCCTTCGTCAATAACGTCAGAATAAAATATGAACTTAACCCATTGCCTCTCAAAAGACAAGTAATCTTTTCTTCTGTTAGACATACTTTTCAAGTTGTTTTGTTTAATGTTATGGTTCAAAGCTAACAGCCTCTGGTGGGCTCTCTTAATGGAAAATACATCACAGTTCCTAGTTGTCAAGAGATTTTCCAATACTAAATGATTTATTAAGATAAAAGGATGCAGGAGTAAATATAATGAAGTATGAACATATTGTAAAGATGACCCAATGCTTTGTAGCCTTTCTTTTAACTCATGTTTTATTCTTTCATTCCCCACAGGGTGATCAGATAGACCCAACACTTCATCAGAGGACAACGGCGAAAAGTTCTGGAATTAACTCTATCAACCTTTAATTACATTCTAACTGTAACTCTTTCTCTCCTAACTGACGATACGAAGGTTGATTTGACCCATTAAATTAATTTTTGGTTTTATTAATTTTAATTTAATGTGTTTTTTTTTTAAAGCGTGCATTCTTCTATAATTATTGTTAAGATCTTCTCAATCAGGCCTTTTGCATACACTGCTAAACACAACACAGAACATTTAATACAAAAACTTGACAACAAGAGCTTCAAGTAACAGTGGCGATTTAATTGCAAATATATCAACAACAGCCAATAAACACAATTGGCTACACTAACTTCAAATGCTTTGCTATACAACAGAACTGCCTAACTAAACATTACAAGTCTCTCTTGCTCCTACAGCTACATTCTCGAGGACTCAAAGGTACCATGTAGTCCTTACTGTTTTGGTGTCCTGGACTCAACTGTCCTTTCTTACACACTGTCTTTTCGTGAAGGCTCTCGGTCACGTGACCACAACATGGGTCATACTTGCAGTATTGTCCCTTTGCTCAGCAGCCCTTGACCTATGTGATTGGCCTGAGTCGTGTGTGTCAGAAGGCCGCACACATTAACTCTTTCAGTCCACCACTGGATTTACTACATTATATACCTACTATAACATTTCCTGATTACATACCAAAAAGTTATTGAAGTCTAATCATAACAGGGTAGTGAAACACAAATGAACAAAATGAATAATTCCACCGAAACTATTATTACGATTAGACGCCCATTGGATTGTAGAGCAAATAAAGGCAAATGATTGTTAATGATATGTTTGAGGAGTTGTGTTATCTTGGTTATCTGTCCAAGTCATCTCAAAACCAACACTTCAGTCATAATTACACCAATACGTCCATGTCATCAAATGTCATGCCCATGTCATGTCTACGTCATGTCTACTTGTTTGAATTCTTCCCTGGATGTCATTATTGTCATTTATTCGAGAAACTCATTTCAGACACGCCAATCGATTTCCCATGATTTCAAGACCTTCCGATCTTCGATTCTACACGACATCGCTACTGCTTTAACCCGTGTGTAGTTAATGTCTTAGAGTCTGGTCTTCGTTTCAACCATTGCCCTTTTTTTTTTTTTTTTTTTTTGTTTAAAGTATTTCTATAATGTCATATAGGCCCAGACTACAAGATGGAAAGAATAAAAGAGGTATAGAGTAAAGGGGCCCCAACCCATCAAAATAAAAGTACGTACTCGTCTAATAAGAAATATTTCATTCAGCAACGTAGAGATTATAAAACATGCCTGTAATTAGAAGTAGACTGAATGGGCAGTGGAGCGTGACCGTTACAAACTTTTACATTTCCGACATTTAGGTGCCTTCGCTATGTATATGACCTATTTATAGGTATATATCAATGTATATAGATAGATAGATAGATAGATAGATAGATAGATAGATAGATAGATAGACAGACGGATGAACGGACGAACGGAGGACAGATAGATAGATAGATAGATAGATAGATAGATAGATAGATAGATAGATAGATTAGATAGATAGATAGACAGACGGACGAACGGACGAACGGAGGACAGATAGATAGATAGATAGATAGATAGATAGATAGATAGATAGATAGATAGATAGATAGATAGATAGATAGATAGATAGATAGATAGATAGACAGATAGAAGGTGGAATGAGTTTCCAAGCAAATGGGATAAAAATTAATATCTTCGTCCCAAGAGTGTTGCAATCAATACTTTCAAAAAAGGATACATCTTCTTTACAATCCCCTCTCCTGTACAATTATTCCCAAGGAAATTCAATTATTACGGATACAGATAATGGAATGCAGAATTAGACATAATTTCATGAGCAGTTGTTAAAATTAATAATTGACAAATGACACTTCAAATGTTACAAAAACTTATAAAACAAACTTACAAAAACAAACACTTATAATACTTGTAGAGTAGTTTATCTCTGTGCTTGTTTTAAAAACAAACATCTTTAAATATAAAAAGAGATGTTTAAATTTTATTTTGGTATAAAGTTATAAAAATGGTTTCTCCTCTCTCTTTCTCTCTTTATTTTCTTTGAGTTTACTCAATTAAATTTAAAACAATAAACATGTATTTCAGAAGCTTCCCTTAAATTTACAACCACGTACTTGTATTTCTGAATTGGTGTCCTATTGAAGATTGGTATTTTTAATTTTGTGATCTTTAGGCGCCTCTGAGTCCACCCAGCTCTAATTGGTACCTGACATTAGTTGTGAAAAATGCGTTGGTCGTTGTGCTGGCCACATGACACCCTCGTTAACCCTAGGCCACAGAAACAGATGCCCTAAACATCATCTGCCCTATAGATCACAAGGTCTGAAAGGGGAACTTATTTACTTACATGTATTTCCCTCCCTTTAATTTATCACAATACGCATTTATATCCTCCCTTTAATTTACCGCAATTTGCATTTATATAATTTCATTTGGCAACAATTAGCAATAGCATAATAACAGGGTAACACAAGGAGTGTCCAATTAAAGACACCATAAAATACCATTTTTTTCATAAGTATTCAATTAAAATTCAGCGAATAAAATTCAGAATTTTGAAATTTATTTTGAGTATAATTGCGAAAGAAAATAATATTTTCCTATTATAATAATTGCAATGCACATCACATTCAATTCCTCAAACCTATTGAATTATCTTTATAACAACCTACTGCAAGGGAAATACAATAAAAATAAACTTTATTTGGTTGAACAACAATAATGCGAAATCGTATTGGAACGTTTGTTTTTCTTTTCTTAATAAGAGAGGATTGATGATAATTTCGAATGAGTTTCTGTTCCTAATACAATTATTTGAAGTTTATTCTGTTCTTCTGTGTCAGATATTTTTTAAAAAGCTAATTTCAACAAAGATTGAAATGTTTCTCTAAAACGAACTTTCGATTAAAGAGCTATGTTATGGCTGCCAAAGAAAGTACTAGTGTTTGTATTATTGTGCTTCGTTTTAATGCAAGTTTCCATTTTGTTTTCACAGTACCTAATATTATCTTCTACTCTATTCATTAGTGAACACGTTTGGTGTAGAGTTATCTATTGTTTATATTGTCTCGTCATATTTATCAGGTTTATGTACACTACGACTCAAACGACGACCTATAAAGGGGACTAATTTAGCTTATACCACCATTTCAGTCAATTTCTTTCCTAACAAAATAATTTATGACCAATAATAAATTAAAAAATTGTTATTTTTTAAAATTGATTCTTGTGTTGTCAGATTAAAGAAATAACTGTGCAAAATTCCAGCTTGATCCGAGATTGGGTGTTGGAGAAATAACGTGTACAAACTTTTTACAGACAAAGTAAGCTGTTATAAGCTTTTTAACAAATACTAGGCGATTAGCTGCACAATGAAAAGTCTGCTCGATCTGCATGTGAAGATTAATTTTTATTTGAGTCTTTTTTTTCTATGAACAAGGTTTCAGTGGGAATTCCCGAACTAAATTTTTAATTATTTTTTTTTTAATTCATCAAAGAGTTGACTAATAAATGGACTACCACGAACATGAACATTTTGAGATCCGTCTAATGGAGACAATAAGTTCCAGTCCACATTGCCCTTTTAAAATCAATAGCTGGACTATTAACAGAAGAACGTGATTGTGTAAAACTCACCGGAAAGACTCTTTGTAATATAGAAACATTTCAATAAAAAATTCAATGAGAAATGACAGACCATCCTCACCTTTATAAAGTAAGAAATAATATTCTTTTTTATAGATTACTTGTTAACATTTACATTTCATATGGGCACTGAGATGCGTGGTCGAGAGGTTAAGCTTGAGCTTTGCTTGGCTACCTATGAAAGGGGATTGAGGATCGACACTCGACTCGAATAGAGTTGTTGTCACAGCCTGGTTTTGTTATAGGCGTGATGACGCGAATGTCTCTGTGTTGTAGATACCTCTACAATGTTCTTTGCTGATAACTAATTACTTCCACTCGCGCACTAGATTTGCCAGTGCGTGAGAACACTAATATACTAAACTCTCCAATGACAACATTTACAATTATTAATAAACACTCTGGTAGCAGACATGGTTTTTATTATACAGAAATAATAATACATAAGATATTGGCGACTTCAGCCATCACAAAATACATCCAAGAAAATTGGTCCTGAATACAAATCAATTCAATGACACTCTACTTGTACATTAATATCCAAAACACTCCTCTCTTACCAGAGTCTAAAAATCAACTGACTTCCACCTCGTGGTCAGCTTCCAACCAAAAAAAACAAAATCTCGTGCGAATCATGCACGGAATGGTTCAGTGATTACTAGTCACAAAATATTACAGGGGTTCTAAAACTGACGTGACATACGCCCCTTCCCCTAGAAAAGATTTTTGAAAAAAATCTTTTACAAAAGTACATATATATGATAGTAATGTTCTATATATACATCTAGTAGCTTAATCACTTATGTCAAGCTGATGTACTAAATCATTTCAATACTGCTTGCTCAATTATACATAAATATTAATGTTATGTCATTCATTCTAAGTATGAATGGTTCCATATACTAATTAACAAATGCATTGTTCAACTTTCAAAATGTTTGCTTAGAAAAATATACATTATTATGATTACATCTACTGTACAAGTATGTTATTGAAATAAAATATCAATACAAGTTAAGACTTTATTCTACTGAAGTAGTTACATTATATTGAAATGTTTTGCATGTGCATGTTTAATTGCTATGTGCTCCTCCTGTTAACATACATTGACATCTCAATTATAAGAGAAGAAAAAATAAAATTTTAAAGTCATTTTACATCAAATTATTTCTATGATATAACACAACCAATGTGTATCATTTGACACACTAAGTGAATTTATTGAAAAAGTTCCCAAAAATTTACATACATCTATACAAGTATATTTGTGTTCAGTATTACTTTAAGTTCTGTCACCATTATATAAGGTTACCGTGACATTGTCTATAATTGCTATTGCTAGCACACATATGTGGTATTTAAAGTAGAATAGCATAAAAATGATAACATTCAAATGTGTACCACTTGGAAAAAAATCAAGAATATTTACATTTGTGAGTTGTTTTTCAAAAAGATTTCAGGTCAACAGTTCAAGTAGTTACTGTTGTTTACAATGTGTTTGTTTACATTACTGTGTTTACTAACCATATAAATTATTAGCACATCTAGTTATTGTGATATTCTATGTTATTGTCAAATTGTGATAAATAAATATGTAATGCACAGTTAATAAAAAATGATAGTACAATAGCATCAATGAAAGGAAAAATGTCATCATGACCCAATAAAATGATACAATTGTAACAAAAATATGTCATGACCTAGTTACATGATAACTAGAACAAAATGTCAAGTTGTTTCTAATTGTATTATGAAGTTATTCAGTTAAAATACTTTGATATGTACAATATCATTGTCCTCATTGGTATCTGTTTCATGATCTACCTGTCTTGACAAAAAATCAGCTAATACATTTTCATGACCAGGTATACTTTGTAGGTCAAACTTGTAATCAGATAAAATTAATGACCATCTATTTATTCTGTTATTCTTTAGTTCTTTCCTTTTAAGTGCTAACAATGGTTTATGGTCACATTTAATTGTAAAAAATCTTCCTAATAAATAGTGTTTCAGTTTGACTATGCTCCATACTATAGCTAATAGTTCTTTTTCTATTATTGAATATTTTCTTTCTGCTTTAGATAATGTTCTACTTATATGAACTATAGGTTTCAGATATGACTCTTTCTGTTGCAGTAGGCATGCTCCTATACCATTATTAGATGCATCAGTGTACAGTAGGAGTTGTGAAATAGGATCAATACTCCCTAATTCTAGTTTCTCATTAAACTTATCCTTTAGTCTGCTTAGTGCTTCTCTGCTGCTATCATCTAAGTTTATTATATTTGAATGTTTCTTCTTAGTAAACTCTACTAAGGGCTGAATTAGTTGGGCATAGTGAGGTATACATTTTCTATAAAAGTTGCACAAGCCTAATAGTGCTCTTACATCCTTTTTTGTTTTAGGTTCCTTAATATTTTTTATTTTACTTATGTTTGCTTTGGTAGGAGTTATTCTGCTATTAGTAATGTTGTAGCCTAAAAATTGAATTTCATCCTTTACAAGATTTAATTTATTGGGAGCAATTATCTTATGTTGTTTTAGACGAGCAAATATTTGTTCAAGTGTGTCTAGATGTTCCTTTTCTGACTTAGTGAAAACACAAATGTCATCCACATATGAAATTACATTGTCTATGCCTGATAAAAGTTTACTAATACATTTTTGGAAAGTGGCTGTGCTGTTAACTAACCCAAATGGCATGACATTCCATACATATATCCCTTCAAATCCAGGTAAAATACATTTGAAAGCTGTATATTGTTTAGACATTTCTTCCATTTTTATTTGCCAGAATCCTCTATTTAGATCCATGGTGGTAAACAGTGAGGCTCTACTTAGCATATTAATTATAGTGTCTGTATCAGATAAAGGTTCAGGATCTATAATAGTACAATTGTTTAGCTCTCTATAGACACAACAGATTCTTACATTATTATCTTTTTTCTTAACAATTACCATAGGTGATGCATAAGAGCATACTTCTGATTTTTCTATCTTGTTTTCACTTAGTAATTTCTTTAGTTCTACCTTTACTAATTCCTCATAGGCCTTTGGGATGTTATATGCCTTTGTTTTAGATGGTAGTGTCTTATTTAAGTGTATTGAATGCTGGATTAGATCAGTGCAGCCTAGTTTCAATGTAATGACATCATTGTATTTCCCTATCAAGTTATCTATATTGGTCCTATCATTACATGAGTCTTGGGTGTTAGTATGAATAGTTATAGTGTTAGCAGCATATTCTTGTATAGTTCCTATTGAATCCATATCCCTATCAATTACTTCTATCTCTTCAACTTTTCTTTTGGGAAATGTTACTAGTTTGTCTATGCTTAGTTTACATTCTTTTCCATTTTTATCTACTTTGTACACTTTGTTGTTTATTTTGCCTACTATCTTACATGGACCTTCATTTTTGTTTTTACTATACTTATTTTCTATCTTGACATATACTTGATCTCCTATGTTTAATGTCCTTAATTTTCTGTTCTTGTTTTTTATGTCTCTATGTCTGTTTAAATTTTTATCCATGTTTATATCAGCTAACTTTATTCCCTGCCTTAAATTTTGTTTTGTTTGTGTTATCCATGGATGGAATTCTTCATAGTTCTCTAGGTCTAACATTTTATCAGCCCATAGTTCTAGTGGACCTTTAGGTTTCCTATCAAAAACTAATTCATATGGACTGAATTTTGTTGTTTCATGAGTAATAGTGTTGTAAGCAAAAATAGCATAGTTTAAAGTCTGATCCCAAGTATTCATTGCTTCTGTTTCTAATTTATAAATTATTTCTTTGATTGTCTTGTTCCATCTTTCAATTACACCGTTAGATTGTGGCGAATAAATTGTACTGTGTACCAGTTTGATGTTGGTCATTTCTGCGAAGGCTTTATTTAAATTTGATTTAAAGTTGGATGCATTATCTGATAGTATTTTATTTGGGAATCCAAACTTTAGGAATATTGTTCTTAGTGAGGTGCATATATCTTCTGCCCTAATATCCCTAAGAGGAAAAGCTTCTGCCCATCTGGTTGCTATATCTATGATTCCCAATATATATTTATTTCCCTTGGTACTTGTATTTAATGGGCCCATAATATCAATGGCTATTTTATCCCAGAAGCAATGGGCTTTATCTGACTTTTGTAGAGGTGCCTTAAGTATGACTTTTTGTTTAGTACATTCTGGACAAGAATCTATATAGTTTTTTATTTGAGTCTTCATCTTGGGCCAAAAGAATTTTTCTGAAATTTTGGCACATGTTTTCTTTTTGCCAAAGTGGCCTGCTGTTGGATCATCGGCCATTTTAAGTATTTTGGGTGTTAGGCTTTGTGGAATTATTATTTGAATTCTTGTGCTGTCTTTGCTTTTATTACATCTTATGGCTAGGTTGTTGACTAAGATATGATGGTTGTTTAAATTTATTTTGTTATAGTCTTTGCTTAACAAATCTTGTACTATAGGGTCACTGTTTTGCATTTTGATTAATTCTTGTTTGGTGGTTCCTAACTCATTGAATAGAATATTTGGCAATTCAATCTCTGGCACTATTTTTTTGTGTGATCTAGTTTGTACAGCTGCTATTTCATGTTGATGTAGATACCAATTTTTTTGTCTATTTTTTATCCATGAATCTAGTTGAGTTATTGTCAAATCTTTAACACCATGTGAGTTCCCTATTATGAGGTCTTGGGCAGGGGTATCCATTACAACTACTTTTATCTCACCTGTAATCCAGGGAGATTCAATCCAGACCTTGGCAGTTTTACATATGTCAAATTTTTGTACATTGGCATAGATCACCTTAACAGTTTCTTTTAAATATTGTTCTGGTTTGACTAGATTGGATCTTACTATTGATGTTGTTGCACCAGAATCTCTCATTGCTTTAATCTCTACTGAATTTACATAGGATGGAAAGACATTTACTTTAGACATGTCTGCTTGTAAGTAAGCAACATTCTCTTCTCTTTGAACATTGTTGTTATTGTTATTGCCTCTATTTCTGTTTCTGTTTTGATAGTTAGTATTGTAGTTAGACTGATGGTTGTATGTGTCCCTCCTTGATTGTCTGTTAGTATTATAATTATTGTAATAGAAGTTGTTATTTCTAAGGCTCCTTCTTTCTCTAAGGGCTTGCACTCTGGTTTGATCTGTAGTTTGTATATTGGTTATTATTGTTCCTAGGATTGTTGTAATTATTTTGATTGTAGTTGCTAGGGTTATGGTAATTAGTGTAACTTCTATATCTAAAGTTGCTAGTATTAGTTTGCCTGCATTGGCAGAGTTAGAAAATTTAAATCTATCATTAGTTTTACTGTTTGATGTACTGACTGTTGCGGCTAGTTGATGTAGGTCTCTTTTATCCATGGTATGACCAGGATGGCTATCTTTAAAAAGGTTTAAATTAGTAATGAGATCAGTTTCTGTTTTTACTTTCTTTTCTTTAAGAAAAGTGAACACTAAATCTGTTACATTGGATAGTACATTGTCAATTAGGATCATGTCTAAAATTTGAATTGGATCTTTTAATGTCACATTTAGCTAGTTCTAACCACTTAAGCATATTTGCCTTCATGTCAAATATAATTCTTTTGAAGTCTCCATCTTTATTTAGTTTAATTTTTTTAAAGAGTTTTCTGTAATAGTCTTCACTTTTTCCAAAATGTTCCAAAAGTCTAGTTTTAACAGCAAGGTAGTCTTTTTTTTGTTCAGTTGTAAGTGTGCTTATTATGTTTAGGGGTTCTCCAGATAAATTAGCCAGCAGATGTTTTGCCATATCCTCATTATTTAAGTTGTAAGTGGATGAAATATGTTCAAACTGAACTAGGTAATTTTCTAATGTCTCCTCCTTGATATTAAATTTATGAAATTTGGAAATGAATGGTTTGTTAGTAGTTTGCTGGGTAATAATGTTGGGATTAATTTTTGCTGCTTCTAATTTAGCTAACTCTACTTTGTCCTGACTTTCTTTTTGTTTTGTCTCTAGTTCTTTATGTTTTACTTCTAAGTCCTTAAGTTCTTTTTGATGAGCTCTTTCCGCAGCTCTTTCTTCCCTATCTTTATCCTTTTCTATCCTATCTTTTTCCTTTTCAGCCCTATCTCCTCTTTTTCTTTCTTTTCAGCCTTTTCTAATTCTTTTTTGATAAACTCCTTTTTCTCCTCCCCTTCTAGTTCCATCACCTTTACCAGTTCTAGAATTTTATCATATGATGCCATGGTTATTTGTTAATGTATTAATTTATAATTAATGAGAAGTTAAGGAAGTAAATTAATCAAAGTATATGGTTGCCAAAAAAAATGAGATTATGTTACAAATATGTTACACTGGAAGAATGTGTGTGAATTATCTAAAGTGTATTTTTACAAAATAAATACAAGTTCAATGAACTTTCTTAATAGTCATATATTCAAATAATTATATGTATCAAAATTATATTCACAAATGCAATAGCTCAAATATTTCTCAATATGAAGCATGTATGGCTATTGTTTATGCCAGTTATAATAGAAAAAAAAATTAAATTAAAAAGAAGCAAAAATATATGTACAATGTATAAAAAAACAAACACAGAAACAATAGGAATGACGACACAGTCTGCTATAAAAAGAAATCAATAACAAGAAGAGATGAGACAGGAGAGTTACAAATATGTAGATACAAGACTTTAGACCAACAACAATATAAATACAAACAGAATAATTCGACAAAATACACAAACAAGACTAAAACAACTAATAAATAATTCCCAATATGATCTAGTACCTCCCTACCAACAAGGATGACCTCAAACGCGTTGGGTCTTATTGAAGGTAAAAGAACAGATAGGATATTCCCTAATAGATCCTATTATTATGATAGATCATAAAATAGTCCCTCTCCAGCCACCCTTGAAAGTAACAAATATATAGAAATAAGGAAATTCAATGTCAATATCAATACTCAATATAAGATTTCAATCTTAAATAGTTAACTTACATCCTCTTTCCAACGTAGCGTAGAAGTGTAGATAATCCAATAGGTGACTTATCTTATAAGTATAATCGAAAAGGTAAGTGTAGTAATACAGGCACGTGTTATTTCTTCGCCTTATAACGATGACTAGGAAAGCGGCAATAGGTACAAGTTAGTCCAAGTTAGTCCAACTTCAACGTCAAAGATAAATAATCCAAAAGTACTTGCACATTTATACCAATAATCCAACAGTACTTAAGTAGAAGACTTCAGCTTAGATAATCCAAATATGTAAAGTCACTGAAAAAAAATAGAATGACCATAAGTGAACAAAGGTCTAAATGTAGGACCTTCTGTATAGCAATGTAAGGTGAAACCTCGACAATGCAGGAGCGTATCAAGAGTTGGTGACGAGCGCTCACGTAGAAACGACGTATTAACTGTCTTCAAGCGACGCCTTGAATTTTTCAACCACACAAGTGTATCAGCTGTCTTCGGTTTCTGCAGATGGTGCTGTCACGCCGTGCTGAATCTCAAGATATCTACAATAGTGGAGAAATAAGCATTGACCAGGTATACAAGAAGTAGCTGGAAGTCCCCTTTAGTCAATGACATATGACGCATTAGGTTAAACAAATACGGTTCTAGTAGAAATGTCAATTTGTTTCTTTGAATGGTATGTCCTTTGATATAGAGTTAAAGCACAAAGTTTGATTGAGATTACTGACTTGGAGAACACAATAACTTCGATGTGTAACAGTCACAATTGTGTGTAGAGGTCAACCGGCAAACAAACAAACAAACAAACAAAAAATTTTGCAGGCTCTATCTAGCTCACTGATGATCTACTTGAATACTTGTGACTGGTTTCGCTTGAGTGATATTTGCGCTTTAAGACCATGCGTGTCTAGCACACAACATACTGTTCAATGTTGGAATCTTGTCTAGACAGAGGCTTGGCAAGTGTGCTCTGTATTGTGTCGTACTGCGTCCTTGATTGCCTTGTAGATCTTGTGAGCAATCTGGATTCAGTCCACGCTTAATTTGACGCCATCTTGACAAAAAAAATGTTCCGGTCTAATGTATATTCTTGCGCCAAACGAGAAGTGTAGGTTCACTGTCTTGAAAACACCTTTACTGGCCACCATATGTCACAGCCTGGTTTTGTTATAGGCGTGATGACGCGAATGTCTCTGTGTTGTAGATACCTCTACAATGTTCTTTGCTGATAACTAATTACTTCCACTCGCGCACTAGATTTGCCAGTGCGTGAGAACACTAATATACTAAACTCTCCAATGACAACATTTACAATTATTAATAAACACTCTGGTAGCAGACATGGTTTTTATTATACAGAAATAATAATACATAAGATATTGGCGACTTCAGCCATCACAAAATACATCCAAGAAAATTGGTCCTGAATACAAATCAATTCAATGACACTCTACTTGTACATTAATATCCAAAACACTCCTCTCTTACCAGAGTCTAAAAATCAACTGACTTCCACCTCGTGGTCAGCTTCCAACCAAAAAAAACAAAATCTCGTGCGAATCATGCACGGAATGGTTCAGTGATTACTAGTCACAAAATATTACAGGGGTTCTAAAACTGACGTGACAGTTGTGTTTGCTGAGCACCTAAAAGCAGCACGGAAAAACCATCTCCCAGATACCTCATCCACCCACTGGTCCACAAACGAGATTGGACCATAACGCTCATAGCGTGTTATAAGCATGAAAGTAGAGCCATATAAAAGCTATAATTTATTTTATTCTAGAGCTACCAATTGAAGATTTTCACTATAACCTAAGCAATGTCAAAAACGGTATATGTCGCCAACTAGATAACAAAAACAAATAGGGAAGAAACGGAGACAATGTCATCCTGCAGTGTTCAAAAAGTGCATAAAACATAACTTTTAAAGCTTAACAAGACTTCCTTTATTCTGAACGCCGGATACACCAAAAAAAAACAACAAAAAAAAACCCCCTAGTTATTTATAGTTTTCCCGCCAAAGATGAAACTCTCTATTCAAACTTTAACTTATACGTTTCAGACGTTCATTCATGACCTTTTTAAGAATTAAAGAGAATTTCATTCCAGCCCAAACCTCGTATTAGTAATGGAATAGTTAGGATTTGAACCCTAGATCATCGTGACCTACCACACGACCAGGTGTTAAGGTGAACTTATAAAGTATTAGGCATATTTCTTATTCAATATGCTAGGATAATTTCATACAAATTCTCCCTTTTCCCTAGTGCCATTAGAAAATGTAACGGGTCGCCTGAATGAGCCAGGACAATTAATGACATAATCTCTAATACACTTTTGCACGACTAGATTTTCACTTGGATGTGTGCATGACGTAACTATCTCCTGTTTTGAAGGAACGTCTGGATCTTATAAGATAAGATCACGACTTAAAGTTGGTTTTTTATTTGCGCTCATATAACGCGCGCGAGTTATAAAGTTTTTACAAACGAATGGAAGCTGTGCGGGGTATACAAAGGCGCGGGGTTTACAAAATTTATTTTACTCATAAACACAGCATAATGGAAACTATGGACATACCGGTGGGTCTTTATACCTCATTTAGTTCAGTGTGTTGTTATGAAATGTGCATTGGGAAGCTTTAAGAACATGTCATTATAAACTTATAGTACCGACGCGGCAGCGAATCTTTAATATACCAACAATCAATTGTGACAAGTGTACAACAAGTCACGCTTTGGATATGCGGGGTAAAAAAGAGTGAGGGCTGTTCGATTTTGTTTTAACTTATTTTGTAATTTGTGAGGGGTATATGTGTATCCATCCATCCATCCATCTCAGTGGCGCTACAGCCATGGAGGCCCCTCCGCTGCTCTAGCACATCTCTCCATTCCGACCTCTCCTGGGCTATACGTCTTCAGGCCCAGACTTTGAGCTGTTGTAGATCTGCCTCTACGTCAGCAAGTCACCGTACTTGTAGTCTGCCTTTGGGGCGCACTGCCTTTTTGGTTTTTACCGGTGAACAATCTTTGCTCCTCTGTTCTCTGGCATTCTTTCGAGGTGACCTGCCCCCCAACGTCATCTGTTCCTTTTTATTTCCGTTGCTATGGAGGGGTCTTCATATAGCTGGTTTATTTTTTGGTTTGTTCGAATCCTCCATCTGGTTACCTTTTGTATGGGTATATGTATGGGTATACGTATGGGTATACGTATGAGTATATGTATGAGTATATGTACGGGTATATGTATGTATATGTATGGGTATACATATGGGTATATGTATGAGTATATGTACGGGTATATGTATATGTTATATGTATGGGTTTATGGTATTTTAAGGGTATATGTATGGGTATACGCGTACGCGGGGGTATATGCACGAAAATACAGTGTACATTTACTAAATGTAATCCTGAATGGAACAGGCGAAAAAAAAACAAATGTTTACAAATGTTTAAACTCTTTTGTTTGTTCGAGGAGTTAATGATATTGGAATTTGTAAGTCTTAACCTGCTTTCCTATTCTTCTCTAAGATTTGAACCAGGAAGGCTTTGTCTAATCAAAATGCAGTAGTCTCTAATAGCAGACTTTATAGTTCAATAGTCTCTAATAGCAGACTTTATAGTTCTATTCTCTCTATTAGCAGACTTTATACTTATAAGACAATTTATTATCGCAAATAGCTTCATTCAATGGCCATGTCTATGGCATGTAATTGATTCTTCTTAATCGGCTGAAATTTAAGTTGACAGTAGCTGGCCCCTTAAGTCTGATGGACTGCGTCCTAGGACTGATGTCGGACAGCACGCGATCTCCTCACACTCGCACAGTGTGCGGGTGTTAATGTGTAGGGGGAACGAATGAAAGGTGTGAGTGGGTAAAGATATATGCTTCGCGCTTATATAAACGAATGAAGTAAGGGCAGTAACTCTGGCATGAACTCGAAATAAGTTTGTCATGAAGTTAGAACAATAACTCTGTCATGAAAGATGAAATAAGTTTGTCATGCAACAAGGGAAGTAGCTCTGCCTTGACAACTGCAACAAGTGAAACAATAATTGCAATGAAGTGTTAGTGAAATGCAGATCTTCTTCTAAATGCTGCATGTAAAACACGAAAAGCATAAAAATACTTTTAAAAAAATACTATATCTTCTTTGTAAATCTTATAAAGCCATGCAGACTTACAGAGTAGAAACTACAAACGAATTAAAAACTATGCATTCCCTATATAGCGAATATGTTATGGCAATGTATATTTTATTGAAAAAAAAAAGAGTACATTTGCGTCATCGAGAGCCTATACTAATTTCCAGACAGTGCGTAAAATTATTCTTTAATTTTATTAAACTCTAGAATCAATAATGGCATAGATTCGGAAATTCCCGAACACAATTGTCCTTTCAAGAACGCGATAGTCCTTTCAAAACCAATGTTGGTTCTAGATCTAGACCTAGTTAATTAATAAACTAAAAAAATTGAAATTTAATTTTATACTTTTAAAAAATAAATAATTCAAAATAGAGTTCTTTTACAAGCTTATATCAGCACACTCTGTCTGTCTGTCTGTCTGTCTATTTGTCAGGCCAAAAGTTTGTACACGTTATTTCTCCGACACCCAATCTCGGATCAAGCTGAAATTTTGCACATTGTTTTTCTTTTAACTGACAACACAAGAATCAATTTAAAAATCCAATTATTTCATTAATATGTTATTTGTTTGGTATCTCAAACAAGGGAAAGAAATAATACTTAACTGAAGCGATGGTTTAAGCTGAATTAGTCCCCTTTATAGAATGTCGGCTTATTACAAATTTAATTACATGACTGATCCAAACTAATTGATACACTTATTTTGTTTTTGTAAGTCTTGTTATTTGTTGAACTACTTTCTGTATTTAGATTGTTCTTGTTATTTGTTGAACTACTTTCTGTATTTAGATTGTTCTTGTTATTTGTTGAACTACTTTCTGTATTTAGATTGTTCTTGTTATTTGTTGAACTACTTTCTGTATTTAGATTGTTCTTGTTATTTGTTGAACTACTTTCTGTATTTAGATTGTTCTTGTTATTTGTTGAACTACTTTCTGTATTTAGATTGTTCTTGTTATTTGTTGAACTACTTTCTGTATTTAGATTGTTCTTGTTATTTGTTGAACTACTTTCTGTATTTAGATTGTTCTTGTTATTTGTTGAACTACTTTCTGTATTTAGATTGTTCTTGTTATTTGTTGAACTACTTTCTGTATTTAGATTGTTCTTGTTATTTGTTGAACTACTTTCTGTATTTAGATTGTTCTTGTTATTTGTTGAACTACTTTCTGTATTTAGATTGTTCTTGTTATTTGTTGAACTACTTTCTGTATTTAGATTGTTCTTGTTATTTGTTGAACTACTTTCTGTATTTAGATTGTTCTTGTTATTTGTTGAACTACTTTCTGTATTTAGATTGTTCTTGTTATTTGTTGAACTACTTTCTGTATTTAGATTGTTCTTGTTATTTGTTGAACTACTTTCTGTATTTAGATTGTTCTTGTTATTTGTTGAACTACTTTCTGTATTTAGATTGTTCTTGTTATTTGTTGAACTACTTTCTGTATTTAGATTGTTCTTGTTATTTGTTGAACTACTTTCTGTATTTAGATTGTTCTTGTTATTTGTTGAACTACTTTCTGTATTTAGATTGTTCTTGTTATTTGTTGAACTACTTTCTGTATTTAGATTGTTCTTGTTATTTGTTGAACTACTTTCTGTATTTAGATTGTTCTTGTTATTTGTTGAACTACTTTCTGTATTTAGATTGTTCTTGCTTTTTGTTTTTTTTCACAATCCTTAGAGCTTTTTTTTTTTATATATATATTGTTACCAATATATGTATGTCTGAATGCCATAAGTCGCTTAGCTACCTATCTTGAGTTCGAATCCCGTCCCGAGCTAAGGACAATGTTCTATCAGATTATCCCCCGCCCTCCAGCAACACAGCAATAGTTTCCACAAAAGAGATTGGACCATTGAAAAACAACAACAACCCCCCCCCCCCCCCCACGGGTATTTATAATTATTGTACTTAATAAATAGAACACGATTAAAAACCCACCCAGTAAAATGTTCATGAACAATATAGATACTATAAATAAGACAGTACAAGTGGCATATTTAATTCGTCAATCGACCAGTCTAGGTTTACACTACATGCTGAGAATAGCCCTGGTTCAACAGAGGCGGGTTTTTGTTTTTTGACATTTTTTTTTTTTTGCGTGAACTCGGCTGGGTGTCTCTTTATGCCACACAATTTTACCAATAATCTTTTATTTTACCAGACATCTTCCCTCATAGTGTGTCATCATTTTGTTTAATAGCTACAACGGAAACTAATACTTCAGTATTCACAGATATGGCTAAATTTGTTGGGTCTAGTCCCCTAAAATAAATGTTAACACTGTTTCTCCCTCACGCAATCTACGAACAAGTTGATGATTGAACATTTATTTATTGTACGAGTCGATAAACATAAAAAAACAACTCAATTAATTATTGGTAATTAATTATTTTTTTTATATTGAATAAGAGAAATAACTTGTACAGTATTGGTAGATATAGTTTTAAAGGCGGATGTCTTCCTCTTTAGATAAAAGCTTTGTTGCTTTTTTTTTAAAGATTTTAAAAAATAATTGGCTTGTTTCATTTTGTCCTCTGAGGTTTTCATTAGCTACTTAGTTGGTTCCCTTAGACGTTTCATTTCACAATATAAATTTCTTCAGAGTTTATCAAGCCTCCCTCACAAGTTTTCATGACACAAGGTTACGTAAAATTATATCATTTTGCCAGGCATGTTCCAACATATTCTTGTTTTGCCACACATGTTTCCACATAGTCTTATTTTGCCACTCATGTTCCCACATAGTCTTATTTTGCCACCCGATTTTCCAGGTAGTTACGCTTACTTTGCCACACATGTTTCCCCAGAATCCTTCCGCCAGAATTTGAAAGTTTTCTTCCTGAAAGGTCTGTCTCGCATGTACCAACGTCAAAAAATACATCACACACAGAAAAGAAAGACACATGCCTAGCGGTGAAACAATCTGTCCATCAATTGGTGAGATCAATGTGTTCCACTAGTGTATCCTGTGTAATTGGTAGTCCCTTTCATAAGTAGTGCCACTATTTGTCTATTGAGATAAATATACTCTCATTTGATCCTAACGAAGCACAGATGTCATGCGCATTGATCGCTTGGTGTTCTAGCAGTACAAACAAGAACAACACGCACAAATTGGGAGAAAAAAAAAGAAATTAATAAAATCAATTTGCCGCATTCAGGAAACATAATGCAGGAAACTGATATCAAGAGGTTTTTTTTTATTGGTTCTTCTTTTGTTGGGACTAGAAAGTTGAATGGGAAATGACTGAAGATGGCACTTAGTAGTGTAATGGGGAATGACTGAAGATGGCACTTAGTAGTGTAATGGGGAATGACTGAAGATGGCACTTAGTAGTGTAATGGGGAATGACTGAAGATGGCACTTAGTAGTGTAATGGGGAATGACTGAAGATGGCACTTAGTAGTGTAATGGGGAATGACTGAAGATGGCATTAGTAGTGTAATGGGGAATGACTGAAGATGGCACTTAGTAGTGTAATGGGGAATGACTGAAGATGGCACTTAGTAGTGTAATGAAAAATCACTGAAGAGGGTACTTAGTAAAATGGGGAATCCCTGAAGAGGATACTTAGAAGTGAAATGGGGAATCACTGAAGAGGGTACTTAGTAGTGAAATGGGTAATACCTATAGAGGGCACTTTATAATGAAACGGTATTGAAATGGGAAAGGATGTAGAGGGCACTGAGTCGTGAAATGGGGAATGGATGTAGGGGGCACTGAGTAGTGAAATGGGGTATGGATGTAGAGGGCACTGAGTAGTAAAATGGGGAATGGATGTAGAGGGCACTGAGTCGTGAAATGGGGAATGGATGTAGAGGGCACTGCGTAGTGAAATGGGGAATGGATGTAGAGGGCACTGCGTAGTGAAATGGCGAATGGATGTAGAGGGCACTGAGTAGTGAAATGGGGAATCGTTGTAAAGAGCTCTGTATAGTGAAACGGTGTTGTACTTCAGAGGGCACTTTGAAATGGAATTAGAAATCACTGTAAAGGACAATTAGTATTGAAATAGGAAATTGTTGTAGAGGGCACTTAGTAGTGAAATGGGGAAATCCTTGTAAAGGACACATATTATTGAAATGCGGAATCAATTTAGAGGTCACTTTAATGAAATAGGAAATCGATGTACAGGGCATTTTATAGTGAAACTTTGCAATATTTTTTAATGGCACTTAATAGTGGAATGGCAAACAAGTGTAGAGGGCACTTAATAGTGAAATGGGCATCAAATTTACTGTGAATAGGACTTAGTATTGCAATCGCAAAGCAATTCGCAAACTAACCAAGGGACCTGAACGCCTACTGTGTTTTTTTGTTTTTTTTTAATTTGCATTGCCAAAGTTAGGGAAAATGTCTGTTACATACAAGCTGAAGATCATAAGTATCTAACTGCAGAGTTCTCAAGGAAAGCTTTTCACTGAATAGTTTTCTAGTTGGTCGAGTCAATTGGAAAAGCAATTTCCCCGTACACTTATCTCATACTTTAAAAAATGAACTGAATTTGCTGTTAAACATTTGAGTGTAGAGTTTTCCTATGTGCCGGTGTGATTTGTCCAGGACAATAATACTTCTGGCCATAAATTTATTGTTGTTTTAGATATGGCGATGTCTATTGGTAAAACTTCCTTTTATTAAATCAAGACGCTGGGTTTTTATAAATTTAAAATTGCAGCTTTTTCATTAAAAAAACAAACACATTCTTTTTTGTTTTAAATTCCGCCTTGTCATTAAAAGAGAAGCATCTTTTAAAATAACTGCTGATATTTAATATGTGTTTATTACAGTTAGCTACCTTCCAAAGCTCTTTTTTTATTCATGGTATCGCTCCTAGACCACGATCGAGTCTTGAGAAACTAAAACTCATTACTGGAACCATGAATTCGACATTGCCAACAATTTCATGAGCGCCATGGACGTAGATGGTTTCCATCCCATAATTCTAAACCAAATTTCACATTCTCGTGAACCACTCTCTCTGTCTTTTTTCTATACACGTACACAAATGACATACAAGATTGTTTAGCGCTAGATTGAAATCGTACATCGATAATCTTCTGTACCGTCAAGGGGCGGGGGGAGGGGTTATGTGTGTAAGTGAAGGTGAAACGCTAGTGAGACCGTAGTGAGACTCTGCTGTACGAGTGTAAGACGTTTTCACATCATTTAGTCTGGATCCAATTTGATCTCACTTCAGCGTCTTAGCGTCTAACGGAGCAGAAGGACACATTCCACTGGCCAGGCACCGTACCTCTGCCTTGTAATAGTAAGGAAATAATCGAATCTCCTCCCCCCCTTTTTTTTAAAACCACAACCCCAGTCTCAGAATCCCCCCACACACCTTCCCACACCATAATTGTCACGCCTCGGGGGCAACTCCTGCTAATAACGTTCTTAATAATACCGCCGCAGTTGCCCAAGTGGGAAAGGCCCAGTGTCCGATCCAATTGAGATGAGGGTAAATTAGCACGGTTAGGTCTCACGGTGGGGAGAGGAGTAGTAGGTGAACTAAGGAACAGTCAGAGTCTTAGAATCATCCATAAGTGTTAGGTTCAATCCTCAGCATTTACTGTATTGTATGAAATAAAACCAGTTTTTTTTTTTTTACAATGAGTTAAATTACAGAAGGTCAACAAATAACTGTTTAGATGAACCGGAAGTGAAAAGGAGAAGTGGGTGTCTCGGTTAATTTCTGTCAATTCTCTTTCTTTTTTTATCGTTAACTAGTATTTATTCATTAATAATCTGCATATCGACTTCCCGTGCTACTATAAGAATACACAGGGCGTTCCGGTCTTCATGATACACACAATAACATAAATAGTAGGTCTCCATATTACAGTAACATGCTAAGTGCTCGTAGGTTTCTTAGTTACAATAGCATGCTAAGTGAACGTAGATTTCTAAGTTACAGTGGCATGCTAAGTGCACGTAGGTTTTTCTAAGTTAAGTAGCATGCTAAGTGCACGTAGGTTTCTAAGTTACAATAACATGCAAAGTGCACGTAGATTTCTAAGTTACAATAGCGTGCTAATTGTACGTAGGTTTCTAGGTTACAGTAGCATGTTAAGTGCACGTAGGTTTCTAAGTTACAGTAGCATGTTAAGTGCACGTATGCTTCTAAGTTACAGTAGCCTGCTAATTAAACGTAGGTTTCTAAGTTACAGTAGCGTGTTAAGTGCACGTAGGTTTCTAAGTTACAGTAGCATGCTAAGTGCACGTCGGTTTCTAAGTTACAATTGCCAGTCAGTGCACGTAAGTTTCTAGGTTACAGTAGCATGCTAAGTTCATGTAGGTTTCTGAGTTACAGTAGCATACTTGGTGCAGTCAGGTCTCCGACACTCCGTGTCACAGTAACAAGTTCAATTTGATCATGTCCTATTTTGCTTGTGTAAACATCTAACTTATGGTTTTTAAAATCCATCACGTTTTCCATTGTATTTTTAAAGTATCATCAAACACCAGCTTAAAGTAAATCTAAAATAAAACTTTCCAACTCTTGAGGGACTCAGTTTTTCGACTAACCCTTAATCTTGATCTTTGAACATCACATGAAGGAAGTCTTTTGGTTACATTACATAAAGCAAAACCACTAGCCTCACTCACTAGTTCTGTCTTAGGGTTAGAGTCCTCGAAAAACAGGTGTGGAGATTTTGTAACCAGCTCAGATTACTTTCATCCAGGAGTAGACAGCATTCTCATTGACTCAGGTGAGTCTCAAGAGTCCGAGACCATTCTTCATAGAAGGCCTGAACACTGAGCTCCAACGTCACAACCTGTGGACAGTTTAGACCAATAGCTTGTTGACACGTCCTACTGACCTGTGACCTATGAGGCTTTTCTATAACGATTCGTCTCGCATGGTCCCGACTCTTATAAACATCTATAATTTGGTAGGTCACTGGAAACTACCCAGCGATGACCACTGATTAAAAAAATTAAATGACGAAGTCAGAATGTAGAGTAAAGGGCGCTTGTTAGTATGAGGTCAGTTGATATTATGTGGGTTAAACACCTAAGATAGGTAGGTGGTAAGGAAGAAGATGTGTGGGCAGTTAAAATTGCATTGTAGGAAGGTGGAAGTTGAATTTAAGGAGAGGATGAAAGGAAGAGACGTGTGTCTATGGGAGTGTTCATATTGAGTGTTCATATTGAGTGTTCATATTGAGTGTTCATATTGAATGTTCATATTAAGTGTTCATATTGAGTGTTCATATTGAATGTTCATATTAAGCGTGCATATTGAGTGTTCATATTAAGCGTTCATATTGAGTGTTCATATTGAGTGTTCATATTGAGTGTTTATATTGATGTATGATTTCTGCCTCGAGAGATGATCTTTTCCTTTTACAACTTCTCATGTGACTAAAGAGGCCAATCCTTAATACACATCTGCGGTCACAGTTTGGGTATCTGCCATAGCAGATGCTGTAGCGCTTTCAACCTTCTTTCTTCTGGTGCGTAGATCATCTGCAAACCAGGACTCTTCCTTATGCTTGCTCTCCATGTGGATCTACCTAGTACTTCTTTTTCCTTACTGTTAAGTGTCGATTTTGAAAAGATTTATGTCGCGTTTGCGTTTGCATACACAGTGAAAGTGGACGACAGAATGTCTTGTGGTAGTCGACCTTGTGGCATTCTATGAACATGTCCAAGCAAGTCAAGGCGTCAGCTACTGATAATAGAGCGGATGCCCTGGCACCCTGATCATGACCTGAAGATAATTATTCAAACGCTGTATCGAGTTTTTTTAAAGTATATATTCCGCAAGGTTGTTATCGCCGGAAGTGGTAATGGTTCTAAGCCCACCAATGCCTATAAAATGCTTCCAATGGCACGCGTCTCAAATGGCCTCTGACAACCAGTCCAACTCCTGGCCTTCACGTGTCGTTCTGATACTGAGCCCGGCGGAACTGTTATCACTAACAGAAGAAGGGGCAAAGGCGAGCAACTGGAGCCTAAACCAGTAAGCTTCGGGCAGGAGGGGCTCGTTAGCCTTGGTTGGCTACCCATCTAGGATATTATTTTGTGCATACAATTTCAAATCAAATCATAAATTCAGAACTGTATGTCTAAAAGAACTTAACCAGAAAGAGGCTAAGGAGGCCTATGGAATTTATCCAGAAATCTAAGGGTTAAATGTATGAAATTCCTGATGTAAAAGACAAAACTAAACTATAAATAATTTTTAAGAAGATCGATAAACCGATAAAATGAATCTGATTTGTTTCTTGAGTTTTTAATAATCCGAATGTTTAACTTGGGCTTGACCCGGATATTGATATCTCATAAACTCTAACTGAACAAACACGTCCTCATATGTCTCAGTGTCATCAGACTTTGTCAAGAGGGAAAAAAAAACGACTATCAAATTGATTTAAAACAAAACCAGAAACATCATTTGACACATTTCCGGTTCCGGAGGCTTCTTCAACACACACGTAGCGAAACTTCAGTAAAAAGCTATTTTTAGTGTTAAAAGAGTTTCAAGGTGAAAGTTCAAAATGCGACCCAAAAAAAAAAAAAAAAAAATTAAAACAAAAAAAGAAAAAGAATATTCCTCCCTTATACAGCTGACCATCTTTGATAATAGAGATTATTTTGCTATATAATAACTAAAGATGACAGATTTACCACAAAAAAAAAGCAAAAAAAACAACACATTAGATCTAGTATATTTTATGTACGCTTCATCATCATTGGCCTCCTTCAGTCGTAGGACGACCATGGTTCATCTCAGAGCACACTTCCTCATGTGGCTGTGGAGCCCTATTTTGGAGAGACACTCCCGTCCACAGATAGCGCAGGTTAAGGTGGCTTTTGCTTCGGTGGTAGAGGAGCTGGTCGTTTTTCGGATTGTGCGTTTTTCTTCCTGGGCTGAGACCCATATACTTTCACTGTCCATAGCTTTCTTGGTCACTGTCTCTCTCCACCTGTTGCGGTCTAGAGCTATGTCTTCCCAATTGTCAGTATTGATGTTCACTGATTTGAGATCACGTTTTATTACATCTATGTAACGGAGGTGGGGGCGACAAGTTTTTCTTGTGCCAGTCGCGAGTTGTCCATAGAGGATGACTTTCAGGATGCGCTTGTCCTCCATCCGGCGAACATGTCCAAGCCAGCGCAAACGGCGTTGTCTGATGGCTGTAAAGATGCTGGGAATACCTGATCGCGCAAGGATCTTAGTATTGCACACTTTTTCTTTTCATGTGACATTCAAGATCCTACGGAGACATCTCAAATGGAATGAGTTCAGTTTTCTCTCTTGCTTTGCGTAGGTGGTCCATGATTCACTGCCATACAGCAGTGTACTCATAACGCATGCCTTGTAGACTTCCATTTTGGTCACCATAGTTAGCTTATGGTTTTCCCAAACTCTTGGTCTGAGTCTAGTGAATGTCGAGGCAGCCTTCCCTATGCGTTTTTTCATCTCCTCTTCTGGAGACAGGTCATCTGTAATTGTGGATCCCAGATAGCAGAATGTACGCTTACGAGACTATTATCCTACTATTTCCAAACACCTCATGGGCAACAGAAAGCAGGATCAGATCATTTCAACCTAAGACAATAAAATGATTTTATCACTAAATCTTGAGCAGACAGACAGGATCTGACAAGGCATCAAGTCTTGTGCAACACATTCCTTCTGACCATCTAAATCATGTGCAACACACAATCTCTGACCATCTAAATCTTGTGGAACACACACCTTCTAACCATCTAAATCTTGTGCAACACAAACCATCTGACCATCTAAATCTAGTGCAACACAAACCCTCTGACCTTCTAAATCCTGTGCAACACAAACCTTCTGACCATCTAAATCTTGTGAGACACAAACCTTCTGACCATCTAAATCTTGTGCAACACAAACCATCTGACCATCTAATCTAGTGCAACACAAACCCTCTGACCATCTAAATCCTGTGCAACACAAACCTTCTGACCATCTAGATCTTGTGAGACACAAACCTTCTGGCCATCTAAATCTTGTGCAACACAAACCATCTGACCATCTAATCTAGTGCAACACAAACCCTCTGACCATCTAAATCCTGTGCAACACAAACCTTCTGACCATCTAGATCTTGTGAGACACAAACCTTCTGGCCATCTAAATCTTGTGCAACACAAACCTTCTGACGATCTAAATCTAGTGCAACACAAACCATCTGAACATCTAATCTTGTGCAACAAAAACCATCTGACCATCTAAATCCTGTGCAACACAAACCTTCTGACCATCTAAATCTTGTGAGACACAAACCTTCTGACCATCTAAATCTTGTGCAACACAAACCATCTGACCATCTAATCTAGTGCAACACAAACCCTCTGACCATCTAAATCCTGTGCAACACAAACCTTCTGACCATCTAGATCTTGTGAGACACAAACCTTCTGGCCATCTAAATCTTGTGCAACACAAACCTTCTGACGATCTAAATCTAGTGCAACACAAACCATCTGAACATCTAATCTTGTGCAACAAAAACCATCTGACCATCTAAATCTTGTGCAACACAAACCCTCTGTCCATCTAAATCTAGTGCAACACAAACACTCTGACCATTTAAGTCTTGTGCAACACAAACCATCTGACCATCTAATCTTGTGCAACACAAACCCTCTGACCATCTAAATCTTGTGGAACCGAAACCCTCTGACCATCTAAATCTTGTGCAACACAAACCTTCTGACCATCTAAATCTAGTGCAACACAAACCATCTGACCATCTAAATCTTGTGCAACACAAACCCTCTGACCATCTAATCTTGTGCAACACAAACCCTCTGACCATCTAAATCTTGTGCAACACAAACCTTCTGACCATCTAAATCTTGTGCAACACAAACCTTCTGACCATCTAAATCTAGTGCAACACAAACCCTCTGACCATCTAAATCTTGTGCAACACAAACCTTCTGACCATCTAAATCTAGTGCAACACAAACCATCTGACCATCTAAATCTTGTGCAACACAAACCCTCTGACCATCTAATCTTGTGCAACACAAAACCTCTGACCATCTAAATCTTGTGCAACACAAACCCTCTGACCATCTAAATCTTGTGGAACCGAAACCCTCTGACCATCTAAATCTTGTGCAACACAAACCTTCTGACCATCTAAATCTAGTGCAACACAAACCATCTGACCATCTAAATCTTGTGCAACACAAACCCTCTGACCATCTAATCTTGTGCAACACAAACCCTCTGACCATCTAAATCTTGTGCAACACAAACCCTCTGACCATATAAATCTAGTTCAACACAAACCCTCTGACCATCTAAATCTAGTGCAACACAAACCCTCTGACCATCTAAATCTTGTGCAACACAAACCTTCTGACCATCTAAATCTAGTGCAACACAAACCATCTGACCATCTAAATCTTGTGCAACACAAACCCTCTGACCATCTAATCTTGTGCAACACAAAACCTCTGACCATCTAAATCTTGTGCAACACAAACCTTCTGACCATCTAAATCTTGTGCAACACAAACCTTCTGACTATCTAAATCTAGTGCAACACAAACCCTCTGACCATCTAAATCTTGTGTAACACAAACCTTCTGACCATCTAATCTTGTGCAACACAAACCCTCTGACCATCTAAATCTTGTGGAACCGAAACCCTCTGACCATCTAAATCTTGTGCAACACAAACCTTCTGACCATCTAAATCTTGTGCAACACAAACCCTCTGACCATATAAATCTAGTTCAACACAAACCCTCTGACCATCTAAATCTTGTGCAACACAAACCTTCTGACCATCTAAATCTTGTGCAACACAAACCATCTGACCATCTAAATCTTGTGCAACACAAACCTTCTGACCATCTAAACTTGTGCAACACAAAACCTCTGACCATCTAAATCTTGTGCAACACAAACCTTCTGGCCATCTAAATCTTGTGCAACACAAACCATCTGACCATCTAATCTTGTGCAACACAAACCCTCTGACCATCTAAATCTTGTGGAACCGAAACCCTCTGACCATCTAAATCTTGTGCAACACAAACCTTCTGACCATCTAAATCTAGTGCAACACAAACCATCTGACCATCTAAATCTTGTGCAACACAAACCCTCTGACCATCTAATCTTGTGCAACACAAAACCTCTGACCATCTAAATCTTGTGCAACACAAACCCTCTGACCATCTAAATCTTGTGCAACACAAACCTTCTGACCATCTAAATCTTGTGCAACACAAACCATCTGACCATCTAAATCTTGTGCAACACAAACCTTCTGACCATCTAAACTTGTGCAACACAAAACCTCTGACCATCTAAATCTTGTGCAACACAAACCTTCTGGCCATCTAAATCTTGTGCAACACAAACCATCTGACCATCTAATCTTGTGCAACACAAACCCTCTGACCATCTAAATCTTGTGGAACCGAAACCCTCTGACCATCTAAATCTTGTGCAACACAAACCTTCTGACCATCTAAATCTAGTGCAACACAAACCATCTGACCATCTAAATCTTGTGCAACACAAATCCTCTGACCATCTAATCTTGTGCAACACAAAACCTCTGACCATCTAAATCTTGTGCAACACAAACCTTCTGACCATCTAAATCTTGTGCAACACAAACCATCTGACCATCTAAATCTTGTGCAACACAAACCCTCTGTCCATCTAAATCTAGTGCAACACAAACCCTCTGACCATTTAAGTCTTGTGCAACACAAACCCTCTAACCATCTAAATCTTGTGCAACACAAACCTTCTGATCATCTAAATCTTGTGTAACACAAACCTTCTGGCCATCTAAATCTTGTGCAACACAAACCATCTGACCATCTAATCTTGTGCAACACAAACCCTCTGACCATCTAAATCTTGTGGAACCGAAACCCTCTGACCATCTAATCTTGTGCAACACAAACCCTCTGACCATCTAAATCTTGTGGAACCGAAACCCTCTGACCATCTAAATCTTGTGCAACACAAACCTTCTGACCATCTAAATCTTGTGCAACACAAACCCTCTGACCATATAAATCTAGTTCAACACAAACCCTCTGACCATTTAAATCTTGTGCAACACAAACCTTCTGACCATCTAAATCTTGTGCAACACAAACCTTCTGACCATCTAAATCTTGTGCAACAACAAGTAAGTTTGCTGGTGATTTATTTACTAGGCAAACATATTTGCGTTGGGCTGCTAAAGTAGAATATAAAACAATATACAAATACTCTCAACAATTATGTATTAAAATAAATTACAAAGATTAGTGGGCTACTGATGATATCGTAGCAGCAAAGGGAACAAATATACGTAAATAACATAAATTGAATTTTTAGAAATGGTCAATAGAACATTACATAATTGCCTAAATGTTTAGAAACATCCAGACACTCTCTTCTATTTCTACAATAATTCCTAAATTTAAAAATATCTTGTTATCATGTAGAAAACAAAATTAGTCCTCAATTATCAAACATTCACTTAGAACAAATTTCTCGTTGGTGCTCGGTCTCCCGCCGCTCATAAAGTGGTTCCAAGGAGTTCACTCTACGTATATGGTGTGACCTAACCCAGGCATAGTCAGATACTTGGGTTGTCCACACCTATCATTTGAAAAAAATCATTCTCAGTTGTCAAAGGGATGATGTGGATGGACAGCGCTCCGATTCCATAATCGACTTGTTTCTAAGGTGCCAATATCATATTTACATTAGCCATGACAAGTAAAGCTGATTAAATCAAGTGTATTCGCTACTTTTTTTTTTGTTGCAACTATTTTTTAAGATAGAGAAATAAAGTATATAGGTATGTGAGCAGCACCTACCTAGTTACATTCTCCTAATTTTATTTCGTATATTCAATTAGGGAAATTTGGGTCCAATTTAGAGTGACACATATATTTTAGACTTCAGGAAAACAGCCTATGTAGCCCATTCAATTTTATTGTTTGAGAAAGCAAGATCTAATTACTTGTATTGCTCTTACTCTCTAACCTTGTATCCAGTGTCAACAATTGAAAGCTAACAGCTACACAAGATCATTGTGTCAATAGCTTCCAAGAGTGCTGTATTGATAGCTTTTGAAATGTTTTTTCAAAAAAGAAATATAATTTTTCCTTTCAAGTAAATCAGGGGTTCTCAGCCTGTGGATCGCGACCCCCTTGGGGGTCGATTGACGATTTGCCAGGGGTCGCCAAAGACCATCGAAAAAGTTTATTGTTTTTGTCTATTCCTCTATTGCTATGTGTGTGTGCGCGGTGGGGGATCGCGGCAGAGTGGGGGATTGTAAAAAGGGGTCGCCGAGCTTAAAAGGTTGAGAACCGCTGAAAAAAAAATATTGTTTTTGAATGAACACATTTAATGTTCGTCTCTTGTTACGCCATCAGGACGCTTTTTTTAAAAAATGTTTAGAAATATTCTAACTAGATTTAGATTGCTTTGAAATTGTTTGGCCACCTTCACTGGTATATCTCTTCATCTCATCTCTGCCTGTGGTCCCTTCTGGGGCATAGGCCACCAACCAGCTTCCTCCAGGCATCTCGGTTCTGGGCGAGCCTCTCCAACCGTCCCCACGTCTTGTCCATCTGCTTAACATCTGCTTCCAAATCGCGGCGCCATGTATTCCTGGGCCGTCCCCTCTTACTCTTTCCTTGGGGGTTACAGGTTAGGGCTTGCCTAAGAACATTGCTTATTATGGCCATAGAGGCCTATTTTGGAATGGTATACTCGCTCATTTTAAAATGCTTATATCACTGTTTGTCTGGTACAAGTTTTGTACACTTTATTTCTCTCACACTCATTTTCGGATACAGTTGGAACTTTACACAATTATCCATTGCATCTAACCAAATATGAACCAATAAAAGAAAATAAACAATTATTTTATTAATTAGTGGTAATAAATTATTTGAATTGATATCAAGAAAAGAAGGAAATAAATTCTACTTTTTTTTCCTAATTCTTCTGTATACATTGTATGTTACTATAATACGACGTATAGTTTTTAGAACTAACTTTTCTGCAACGTAAATGAACTAGTTAGTTTGAGTACAAGTTGTTCATTTCAATTTATTTCATATGTACCAGAAAGTAGCTCTTGGTTTTGTTTTGATTGTGTACTTAGGCCAGCGATATGGAATAGTTGACCACCAAATCTAGGCTGAAGATAATTGTTTTCCATTGATTAGACATACACGTGCTGTACGAGCGCTAATCGTTCAATGGTGTAGAAATGAGAAAGCAAAAAAAAAAAAAAATTGGTGGAGTAGCCGTACATACAAGTCCTGAAACAAGCGCAACAAAAGTATGGGCACATCTTCTCTTAGGTATGCTAGCCTGGGACATAAAGATGCAGGATATTTGAGCCCAAAATGTTCAATCTTCACCTTCTTCCATCTCTTAGTCTGCTGAACCGTTGGGGCACAATATAAGATCTGTAGACCGCTTTTTTTTCCCTTTCCCATCTGTCTTTTGCCTTGGGTAGAATTTCTTTCAATGACATACCTGTTCATGCTTTTATGTTGTCTTCCCATCGCTTTCTCTGTCTTCTTTTTTTCTGGTACTGTTCCCTGCAGGAATGTCTTTGCGAGCCCTGAGGACCTTGTGATATGGCCATAAAGTTTTAGACAGCGTTAACGAATCATAGTGGGGCCCTATTACCTGTTTGTAATATCTTCGTTTTGTGTTGCGGTCTTTGTATTTGCCACCTAGAATGCTTCTATAGCGTCTTAAATCCATTGCTAGGATCCTCCTCTCTAGTTTTCAACATATGTGCAGTACATTTTTTATGACTTATTTAGGGTTTGCTTGTACAACCTATTCTGTGAAACATTAGTTAATGTTAGGTCCGACAAGCGGTTGGATGGCATCGTGTGCGCAGCAAATGTTGATACTGTGTCCAACAAGTGTTGATAATGTGTCCAAGAAGTATCGATAATGTGTCAAACAGGTGTTGATACTATGTCCAACAGATGCTGTATCTCAACATGTGTTGATATTGTGTCCAACAGTTGATAGTCATGTGCAGTCGATACTGTCATTACTGTGCAGTTGATACGGTGTGCAGCAGGACTTGATGAGTCCTTTAGGTGTTGATGTTGTATACAAGTGTTAATATGGTATACTTATTAATCTTTTGTCTTAACTAAGTCTATCCCCAGTCGTTTTCTTATGGAATTGTTTTTTTTTCTTTAGTCACAAACAGGAATCGATTTTAACGTTCATTTCACCTTAGACTTTGAATCAGATGAAGAGGATCCTCCGTATGGAATAATAGATGTTTGCTAGAGAAACAAAAGAATAGGTCAATAAAATGACTGGAATAGACAGATGCGAACTTGTCATAGAAAACATAAGCTACAATTTTTTCTATACTAAGGAATTGTCCCAGGGAGCTCCTTTCATTCCAATTCACCCCCCCCCATAGACACATACCAGGTCGAAAAACAAGCATGTTCAATGTGCAGATTTATAATGAAGCCTTTTGCTCTATGGATAATTAAAAGTTTATTTTTCTTTTCTGACGTTGGTGGAAACAAAGTGAACATTTATGTGTGGTGTGTGTGGGGGGGCGTGGGAGGTGAATCTGTGTGTGTGTGTGTGGGCATGTGAGGTGAAGCTGTGTGTGGGGGGGATGTCAACTTGTTGTCCATTTTGCTATTTCTGCTCATGACGTCAGTAAAGACATAAATATCTTAATCAAGATTGGTCAAGCAAATGTACCACAATCTGCCACGCGGGGAAATGGTAGAAGTCTCAAGTGTTTACGTTGACTAAAAAAAAAATTGTACTTAGCGCTGACGCATGCGCGCTTGAGATTGAAGATCAACTGCAGGAGAAAGGAAATCAGGGACTCTCAATTCGATGATGAGAAAGGAACAGTCCAATAATTATTTTGTTTCGTCAGTCTGTCTGTTCTAAATGTTGAGCACGATATTTCTACCATTGTCCTGTCTCGATCAAGTTGAAACTCTGCACAACTATTCATATTCGATAACAACACATGAATAGACAACAAAAAAAAATTTTGTTAATTAAACAGAGGTTATTAATTAATTTTATTTGATATCGAAAAGCAGAAATAAACCTTCTAGCATTGAGATATATAGCTGTAAATATAATTTTGTTCCTCTTAAATAAGCTTTGTGTTTTTTTATATTTTGTTACCTCCTGACAGAACCTGCGACCTGACAGAACCTGCGACGCTGCTGATCTCAAACTGTATCGAATACCTGGCGTTTCTTTAGACAAAGAAGCCTTGGATCAATTTGGTGGGCTACAACATTCAGACCATAGCTAATGCCCAGCCTTTCATCTCATCTCTATGAGATGGTTGTTAATGAGGGTTTCCACAAGTTTAGCAAGAGGATGATTTCAACTTACCTGGTTACCCACCTTGGCAGGCTAAGTATTGATCAATGCATAGTACAACGTTCTTGTGCTAGACAAACATTGAACATGAGACAAAAGGCCAATGCTAGCTTAACAAGTTAAATTTTAATAACGTAATATGAAGGATCGTGGATATGAAAAGGTATTATGCTACTTAACAAATGTGACTGGCTATTTATACAATAATAACTATGAATAGGTAATACACCCACGCCCACTCCCACTCGGAATCATGACTCCGTACTAATCAATGTTGCCCGAGACATGGCTCAATACAGGCCCCATACCTAGCACCTTAAAACAGAATAAGCCGAGAAGGTAGCTATGCCGTTAAACCAAGAAACTTCATTCACGACGCGCAAACTAGAATATCAAACTTGATAAAAACATCTGTTGCTTACGTACCCGTTACAATGGGGAAACAGTGGACACAGTAGTACAGGAAGAGCCCACAGCCAGACCATCTTCTTCACTAGAGGAAGTACAAGAAACTAAGGCATGAAGTTTCACACACAGACACAAGATTCATGACTACAAATCGCGCAGAGCACACAACTAGTTTATAGACCAAACAAATACACAACTGTGCAAAAACAATCACGCGCACGCGACCATGATCCTTAGTCATTCCAAAATTACAGGAGGCTGAAAAAAAAAGTTTTCAAACTCATTCTTATATAAGCCACTTGATGGTCAAACACAAAAAAAAAATAGCAAAAACATTAGACAAATGATAATCACCTTCAATCTAGAGTCACAATGTTAAATTGGAACCTCTAATGGAGTTTTAAAAAATACTTAGGCTCAAATACACAGCAAAACTGTGGGAATTTTTTTTTTTTTTTTGGCCTTCATCAAGGAATTTGTTAAAAGATAAATGTAGAGAATTGGTTTTGTTGCTTGAAGGGAGAGAACCTCGTGAATAATGAAGCAGGTACAAACAATGGGGGGAACTTGTTCTATTCGCTGCATTCATTTCTCCTTAGGACGCGATCATTGCAACAGCAAACCTTTAGAAGTGGCAAGCCATTAAGAAGAACACCAGAACTATGGCACGTTTTAGGTGTTGATGTTTGGTGGCGGACCTTTTTGTTTTTTGGGGGTCGTCTATCAAGCGTTACATTATTTTCTTATAGGAGAAAAAAAAATGGGGCTAAATAATTAACAGCTTTCCTTCATTATACCATGCCAGAAGGTATTATTAAGTATTGAAGACAACATCAAAAACATTTTTTTAGATTAATGGCGAGACTATTGAACACATAGAATCTTAAGTTCTCAGTTTTATTAGATGTGGTTTCAGAGAGAAATTGATAAGGTGACCAGCTCGACCTCAGAATTGTGTAAGGATTAGTTTTGCCCAAACATTTTGCAAATATTGCTTCATGACGATAACTGCTGAATCACTCCTAGAGCTGGGATATGTAGGTTAAAGGTTACTTATATTATTTCGTGACACCCTAGTTTTGCATATTACTGCTGGCTCTGCACTTAGAACTTGGAATCATGGGACATGTGAATTCAAATGTCCAATAAGAACACAGACATTGCAAACACAGCGAGATTGTCATAGTCAGATGGATGGCTGCCTGGTCGTGCGATTTGCGCGCTGGATTGTCGTTCGGACTTATTTGATGGTCCCGGTTCATACCCTGCCCGCTCCCATCCCCCGTCTTCTTGCGGGATGTTTGGACTAGGAAGTAACTATCCTCAACTAGGAAGGAACATCCGAAACATGTAAAACATTTTACAACACATAATCAATTCGTGCCAACTCATTGATTCTCTTTTTTTTTTTTAATTTTAACATTTTTAATTGAGAAACTTATGCATTAATAAGCTCATGTATCTACACTATCTAACATAATCAATCATTAATCAAACACCAGGACAAAATAGATCAATAAACATAATTGTTTTCTTTGATAATATTGTACTGCTTTGTTTCTGTCAGTCCCAGAGATCAATATGTAGATCACCTTTGATAGCAAGAGTCAACCAATTCTGTTGGTAAAGGGAAGTGGATGGAAGCGGAGGCCTTATGTTGAAATATTTAAACGCAAGTCATAAAATGAAAAATATCCATGAAATTTGAATGATATCTGTACTTTCTACTAGTCGCTTATGTCAGAGATTTGAGGTCCCTACAAGAATTATTTGGATAGTTCATTCATTTGGACTAAAGAAAGTGCTTTTGGCGTTTAGATAGAAGAACTTGTATGTGCATTCGTACTTGCCAATCGGATCATAAATGAAATTTGTATATCATCTCTCAGCTGGCTTTGATCTAAAGCAGTGGTTCCCAAACTTTTTCCTTAACGGAACATTTCGAACATTCGGAGAACTTAGCGAAACACTTTGCTTATTTTTTTTTAGAGATTTATTCATGTGGTGGCCTAGTAATTAATTATTCCAGTAGTTCAAGGGATATCTTATCAGGCCTAGGGTTCCGCGGAACACAGTTTGGGAAACACTGATCTAAAGATTCTAAATAAGGAACAATAAAAGCTATATTCTGAGTGCCTATGATGTGATTGGTTTGTCTGTGTTATATGTTCTGTGTGTCTTGGCTATGTTCTTAAGCATAAAGACAGGTGTGAGACAGTGGCACAGCTTGTCAAAAGACTCACAGAACATATGATACACACAGAACATATCGCAAGACACATAGAACATGTAAAACATATACAACATATAACATGACACACAGAACATATCATAAAACATATAGAACATATGATAACATTCACAGATCATAGAACAAGACACACAACACATAAGACACGCAGAACATATAGGATGACACGCAGTACATATCATAAGACACACAGTAAATATAATAAGACACATATGTTCCGTATGTCTTGTTATATGTCCTGTGTGTTTTCAGTAAGTTGTGTGTGTCATTAAAAAGCTATCTGTTGTATGTGTCTTCAATGGTATAGTGCCACATGAACTAGGGGAAATAATGCGCTAATTCCCACACAGAACTAAACATTTTAACAGTTTGAGCTCAATCATTGCTCCATTCTTCACCCAATCTCACATGTTTTTACACAGAATACAAGTCCTCTATCTTTACTTTCATTAATAAAACACATTTATCTGTAATAAAACCCAGATGTAAAAAGTCTTGAGTTCAAGCGAAGCATCAACTCGTCAAGTTCACAATGTTTCAAAAAATGTATTAGAATGAATTCTTTCATTTCCACAAAACGTGATGGCATTGGGGTTTTTATTTTTCCTTTTTGGTTTTGAGACATTCAACTTAACGCTTCATTTGTTGAAGCATGCTACGTTCTAACCCAAGTTAATAGAAAGAAAGTCTTGAGAAAAAAAAGATAAATTAAATTAGAAGCAATTAACAGGATCCATTTTGTATTTTAACACATCGTTTTAAATGTATATTCTAACAGAGTGCAGAATATTTCCTGTTTCTTTTAGAGTCCAAACTGGCAATGCTGTGGATGCTAGGTCGTCTTAAAAGGAAAGATTTGTTGAATGCATGTATTTTAAAGCAAAAACCAATGTAGTTGTTAAGATAATGACTGCAAACAATCAAGCAATATGGCTGAGTGGGAAAAGGTTTGGATGCCAAACCCGAGGAAATCAATCAAAATAACAAGGAATAATAATACTAATAATCCGTATTTCAAATACTCGCCACAAGAGGTTCTCGAGTCTACTGATCATCTGCTGTACTGAGATAGGCCTATTCTGACCGACAAAAACGGTAGATTGTAATAGCCCGGATCTTCTGTTCGTTGATAAAAAAGAAAAAACCGCTACCATTATTGACATCGCCGTACCACTGTCTCATAATTTAAGAAAAACTGAATTGGGAAAAAAACAAAAATATGGGCACCTAGGCTTAGAGATAATGCGTTTATGGAAGTTATCCAAAATAACAAAATAGCCCATTGTTATGTCAATCGAGGGGATAATAACAACTGACCTCACAGATGCCATTAGGGCTCTTAACATTAATAGGATCATTCTCGTTGTCAGTCAGAGGGCGGTACTGCTGCAGACCTGCAACATCAGTGGAAACTGATAAAGGGACTACAATGAATGTTGTTTCTCTTTAACGGAACTCGACCCTGGCAGCGCCAGAGAATGAATACTCGTTCGTCTCTAATGTTATAATAATAATCTATATTATCCATGACGACATTTGTCTTACAATTTGGGCATTACACCAAACAAAACATACTAACTATAGAAAACCAAAATATACATTTACACCAGACTCACTCATAATTTACATGCGAAACGTTTATATCAGATAGTCCACTTTATTTAATGATTAGACTGCCAACGAGACATCTCTCTTGTCATTTCTGCTCTAACGGCTATCTGGGATTAGATGGGGGTCTCAAGCTGGTAACGTCAGTGTCTCAATTTCTGAAACATGGGTACACAGCAAACAATATGGTGACATAAAGGCAATTTTTATTTGTTTCTCTAAGTAGTTAGATCTAGACCCAGAGCCGGCCTTAGATAACTGGAGGCCACAAAAAAAAAAAAGAAAAATAAATAATAAACAGTGACAAAATAAAAGTACGCAAATTATTATAAGACTATTGTACTCCAACATAATTGTTTTAAGTCTCACAAGACCCCCACCAAATGGAAGCCATGTGCGGCTGCTAGTTCCCCTATCCCTAAGTCCGGCCCTGCTAGCCCTATAAACAACGTTCTGATATTTGTCACATAAATGTACAAATTATTGAATACGTGTACTTTTGTGTACTATCTACTTATGGCCTTCTGAAATATGGTGCTTTTGGTTTAAACATTAAAAAATGTGTATAATGTGTACATAAATATAGACAGAGTTTTAAAAACTAAATTAAATCATTCACCATATATATCATATATGATATACATTATATCAGCATTATTAAGCAGAATACACTTTACAATGTTCGAAGAGTTTTGCATCTGACTTATATAAAATATTAGGTGCGTTTATTTTACAAAAAAAATATGTGCCTATATATTTGTATCCCTCCCCTCTTTTTTATGCACACAATTATTAAAGCGAGGATTTTAAACTGAAACTATGACCTCCCCGGGACTAGTATCTCCTTGACACTTTTGGTCATTTTCCCTCATTTTATTACCGCTGTCTGGTGGCCTACTTAGCCAGCCCAAACAGCGATGTCCAATTTCATTGGCCCTTAGGTCAGTTTTTTTAAGTCTTTAGTTTCTTCCGCTTCTCCCCCACTCGTGTCTAGACTCATCTGACCAGGGGCTATCTTCTTAACCGAAAAAACAAACAAAACCAAAATCAAGTTAATGTTTTTTTTTAATGCCTTGTAATCTTTCGATATACTTATAAAAGTGAAAAGAAAATCGTCGCGGCCCTCGGAAAGGGAAATAGCCGCTATTATTTTTGTGTGGTTTGTCTTTCCGTTCGCCCGTCCGTCCACCGCGTTTATAGGCTATCTCAAAAAAAAAAAAACCATAGAAAAGATATTGAAAATCCGATATCATGATACTAAAGTTCTGAAGCATCAGCTGCTTAAACAAATGACAAACCTTGTAAAAAAAATTAAAAAGAAAAACCCCGGAAAACCTTCTTCTTTGAATGAAAGATTGGTCCTTTGCAAAACCATCAATTAGATGACCACTTATAATAAAATCATTTCATTCACACCAAACTATATCTTCATAACAACCTGTTCATTCAATGGGTATTGCAATACAACAATGAAATAATAAATATAATATTAATATATATCCATACCTTGTGGTATCATGTCGTCAGTTTGCCTAATGATAGACCTACAATAGCATCGGCGAGACTTTCGACACGCACACGTCTCTTCATTTTGTAAGGATGGAGTTAGGGTTATGTTTGTTGATAGTTTTGTCTTTCATAGTTTCTAATATTCATGGCGAAAATATGCCTTTTTACCTACTCGAGTAGACCACTTTAGGGGCCGACTCTGAGTTTGCGTTTCAACACAAACTATCATTGTTATATAGTTTTTCTCCAAGAGTTTTATTTTTATATTTAATGTGGGGGCAATACAATAAAGCTTGAAGGAAAAAAAAAAAGAAAGGAAATAAAAATGACACAGTTAGTGATATGCAAATAACTAGATAACAATACAATGTCATGTCAAGAACGCCTTATCGTAAGATGACTTTATGTTACAATGGAAAGAACTCTAAACTTTGATTTTACAGTGATTAAGAGCACACCAAAAAATATCGTATTTATTTTGATATATCTTATCAATATTATGTTTCTGTACACCGGATACGCCACAAAAATAGTTAGTCGCCATTTACGGAAATCTCCAATTCTTTTCTTAGATTGCATAAAAGCATTATCTCCCGCTCTTTATCTTGATTCGAACCAGAGACCCCGATTGAAAGCCAAGCGCTTTACCATCGCGCCTCCACGACTTGTTCTTACTACCAGTCAGGTTAAATTTCCCTCTTGGCTAATCAACTGCAAGTTTGACCCAAAGACGACCTCAGAGCCCGAATCTGAAATTCGAAGCGTCCACTAGGATCCAAACATCCTGGCTAGATATCGCCCTAATGATTTACAGTATGTGCCCAATAGGTCACTGGATCCTAAAGGAAAAATTGACTTTCTTATTTATAGTCCATTATTTAAATTTTAATACACATTTTTTTTTTATAAAGCTGAGACTCCCTGAAGTAAACTGACTGACGCAAAACCTAAAAACAACATAAACATTCGATCTAAGTAGAAAAACCAATATGACAACATGTTATTAGTTAAATCTGAAAGGTGCCCGCCTTTGTGTGGACAACCTTGTCAAATCCACAGAGAAATCAATGCTATGACAACATTCTCAACACGGGGATTGAAGCTTCTAGTTCCTTCATGACATTGAGACTTTTTTACAGTGCCTCTTATCAGCTTGCAAACCAGTGGCGTAGCTAATGATTTGGGGGCCCAAGGGGCTTGATCTCCTTAAGGAATTCTGCATTTTGACATTCGACATCATAACATGAGGGAATGGCGTAATATTTAATGTAAAAACAAATTTCGGAAACTCCTTTGGGGGAACCCTCAAGTTCGGGCCCGGGGGGATTTCAAAATTTGGACCCCGTTCCCCCACCCTAACTTCTCCATTGTTGCCAACTCTTCTTCGGTGGAAACTAAAAACGTCCTGGCTGGACACGGATATCGAAAAAGGCTCTAACGATTTTTTTTTAGAAATTTGACAGTTTATGTAGCCTACCCTGTTTGGCCGTTATAATTTTTCAAAATATAGTCATCTTGAAATGAAATATGGCTTGTCTTTTTAGCTTGAACACACGTCAGTTGAAACTTTTGCATGCCATAAATATATCAGTAGACGTTGAGGAATATTCTGACGTCACCGTCATGTGTAGAAATCAGTAGCCGGAAATCTAGAATTAATTTGTGACAATTTAAACACGTAATTAATACTTGTACAATTCGTTCGTTAATAATGGTTTCATAAAGAAATTGATAAGTTGATAATTGATAAAGTTCTTCACGTGTGGCTTGGGGTGGTGCCGTGTTAGTTGCAAGATACCCACACATTTGCAGAGTAACTGCAGAAGTCTAACTACTGTCTAGCAAATATACGTAAAGTCCAGTACAGAGCGCAAAACATTTCAAAGGTTAAGAATATAAATTTAACCGCAAGCACTTCCGAGATATATATATATTATGTTGACCTAAACATATTGTTATAAACCTGGTGGTGGTACAGATGGGGGTAGTGGTGTGTGTGTGTAGTCAGCCGACGCGAATCGCCCCAGGCCAGCGCTATACGAGCGGTCAACCGTGACGAGTTACGACGGTCAGCCGAGACGAGTGTCAACATGGTTCGGGAAGGATCGGCGTCGTGAACAGAGCTCAGGGGTGTCACAAGGGATGTAGTCAGCTAGAATAGTCTAGCGACGTTCTGTCCGGTTCTAGAAAGCCAGCAGGGACCCTATATAAAGATCGAAGGTATCAGAGACAGGAGGACACAACTTCCTGATCTACGGTTCGTTACGACGGCTCAGTACAAGTCCGAGACGAGACAGAGAGACCAGTGCAAGAGTTGATACGGCGGTACGGCTATCAACAGAGAGATATTTGTACAGTCTTGTGTTACGTGCTGCCAATTGTACAGTATTGGCTGTTATTTATTGACATTAAACTATTACGTTATTTTGGAGCCCTGAGTTGTCAAATTCTTTCAGTTTGTGGTGTATGGTGCAGTTTACAGAGAGTCTGGATAGTGAGATTCGTAACAATATCTTGTCATTATTTTGCACTATATATCTGTCATTGTCGAGCTTCTAGACTTCTAATGTAATCTGATTTCTACAGAAATAAAGTCGTACTTAATTCTTTTCAACTAATTAAGGTGATTTTACCATCACAAAAAAGATACAAGACACCGATAGCAAAGACAAACAGACACAAACACTCTTTTGTTCCCCTGGCAATCAAATCATTAAATAAGAACAATCTGGTATAAACTTTGTCACATGTAAAATATGAGTGTGTCTGGTGTGAATGTACACTTTGGTTTCTTATAGTTATAATGTTTTTTGTTTTGTGTAATGCACAAATTGTAAGACAAATTTCCATACGGACAATAAAGATTATTATTATTATTATTATTATTATTAATTATAATGATTATCTGGAGACGTGTAGAAGAGATGTACCTTCTCTTTATAGACTCGCATGTCAACATTCTTATCCTATGCCTTAATTGTCTTGTATCTTAATTCTGTTTTTCTAACACGAAAACAATGTTTGTACCTATGTAACGAAATATTCTATAGCTAGTTGACTAAATAAATAGATACTTTGTTTGCTGTTAACTGTTATATAATAGAAATCATCATTATCATCTGTCTATTGACTGTTTTTTCGTAGGGGTGCTGTGACAGCGTAAACGAATGGTGACCGGTAACTTCATCCGGGTTACTTCATCTCCGGTAATTTCATCCCCAGTCACTTCATCCCCGGTCATTTCATCCCCAATCACTTCATCCCCGGTCATTTCATCCCCAATTAAAAATTTTTCTTAGTCATTGTATAACTGTGTTGTTAAGACTTTACCTTTAAGCACTCATTTCATTATATATTTAAATATGTTTATTTAGAATGCTTATTGATATTTTTGACATGTTATGATACTGTTTATAGTATTCCCTCTATTCTCTTCATACTTGTGAAATGAAATGATATATGTAAATAAGTAGACGCACTGTGCTGCAGGGTTTGTATTTAGTTATATTGTTTCTATCTGATGTAAGGATGTCAATATTATTCTGTGCATATTGCATGATGTAATTATCAAAAGCCAAGGTGTGGTGGAAGTAGACTAAATCTTTAGAGATATAATAATAATAATCATCTCTACCCTGAAACTGAAGGCTTTGTCACAGCAATACAGGACAGAGTAATTAGGACGAAAAAATTACGAGAAACATATCCTAAAACTCAATATTGTTGACAAATGCCGAAAATGTGGGTGAGTCAATTGAACACATAATGGCAGGGATGTTCAGCCCTATCGGAATTTGCCGACCTAGGTCGCCATAACCAAGTTGCAAAGCTAATACACCAGCACTTGGCTTTGACACACAATTTGATCGGTAAGGGTACTCCTCCATGTTACAAATACTCACCCTAAGAGGTTCTCGAGTCTACGGATCATCTACTGTACTGGGATAGGCCTATTTTGACTGACAAAACGGTAGATTTTAATCGCCCTGATCTGCTGCTCATTAATAAAAAAGAAAAAGCCGCTACCATTATTGACATCGCCGTACCACTATCTCATAAGTTAAAAAAAAACATCGAACATATGGGAACCTTGGCTTGGAGAATAAGCGTTTATGGAAGTTATCTAAAACAACAATATACCCCATTGTCATATCAACCGTGGGGATAATAACAACTGACCTCACAGATACCTTCAAGGCCCTTGGCATTCCTAGGAACATTCTCGTTGCTTGCCAGAGGGCGGTACTTCTGCAGACCTGCCACATCACCAGAAAATTCCTCGGTGGAAACTGATAAAGGGACTACGATGAATTTTGTTTCCCTTTAACGAAACTCGAGCCTGGCAGCGCCAGAGAATGAATGCTCGTTCTTTTATAATAATAATATTAATCTTTATTATCCATATGGAAATTTGTCTTACAAATTGTGCATTACACCAAACGATTAAAATACTTATGGTCATGCCGCTGATAACCTGACGGCCATCTTTCACTCTATTAGTCGGTCGTTCTCTCTCTTGCATATAAGCGTGTAAACAATGACTTTAAGAAATACGCAACACTGGCCAAGAATGCACAAACGAAATATAGCAATAAGAAGAAGTGGACCGTCTTCTGAACCTGTCTATCTTATTGAGTTCAATTAACACGAAAAGAAAACAACAGATTTTACATTAGCTCTATATCAATAGATGTTAAATGTTTATATTTTTAATGATATTATATACTATATTTAATGTCACTCTTTTTGTCATGTAAATGAAAACAAATATATGAAGCATTGTTAGTTTCATACTTTTTTACCATCATTATTTGATGGATTAGAGGATAAATTGGCCAGTGGATGAAATGACCGGGGATGAAATGACCGAGGATGAAAACGACCGGAGATGAAGTGACCAAGAATAAATGGATTAAAGGTGAAATGACAGGGGATGAAGTGACCGGAGATGAAATGACCGGGGATAAAATAATTAAATAACCGAGGATGAAGTAACCGGGGATAAAATAACCGGGGATGAAGTGACCGGAGATGAAATGACCGGGGATAAAATAATTAAATAACCGGGGATGAAGTAACCGGGGATAAAATAACCGGGGATGAAGTGACCGTAGATGAAATGACCGGGAATGAAATGATCGCCCTTATATTAATTTATATTATATTATATTATATTATATTATATTATGTTATATTATATTATATTAGATTAGATTATATTGTTACGAATCTCCCTATCCTGACTCGCTGCAAATTGCACCAAACGACACCACCAACTTAAAGAACTTGACAACTCTGGGCTTCAAAAAAACGTAATAGTTTAATGTCAATAAATAACAGCCAATACTGTACAATTGGCAGCACGTAACACAAGACTGTACAAATATCTCTCCACCGTATCAACTCTTGCACTGGTATCTCTGTCTCGCCTCGGACTTGTACTGAGCCGTTGTAACGAACTGTAGATCGGGAAGTTGTGACTGACTCGTCTCTGATACCTTCGATCTTTATATAGGGTCCCTACTGGCCTTCTAGAACCGGACAGAACGTCGCTCGACCATTCTGGGTGGTCAGATGACTACATCCCTCGTGACGCTCCTGAGCTCTGTTCACGACGTCGATCCTTCCCGAATCATCATGTTGACACTCGTCTCGGCCGACCGTCGTAACTCGTCACGGTTGACCGCTCGTCTAGCTCTGGCCTGGGGCGATTCGCGTCGGCTGACTACACACACACACCACTACCCCCATCTTTGCCAACACCAGGTTTATAACAATATTATATTATATTATATTATAAATCTAGCTTTTGAGGTCTAAATAAAAAGAAGATATAAATGCTACATTTTGTCTCTAGTAAATTGTGTGTCTTCATTGCTTGACAACAATAATTTTGGTTATTTTGGTTCTTATCACCTTGCTCTGAATAATTTATTTGATACACGGAACCGTAAATGCCCAATTTAATCGTGGTTGGGCGTCGGTGACAACGGACAAGTGGGTCACTAATGCTCAGACTAGATGATTTACGGCCCGCCTTCCTGGTGGTGCTGGACTTGTCAAAATGCGACTTCTGCTCTTGAAATATTCATACACAGGACTGCTGCAAATTTCATTTTATGTTGTTGTATTCTCAAGACCGTGTGTGCACCTTGAGTGCATTGATTTTGTTTTTGTATTTCTTGTGTGTGTGTGTTTGGGGGGGGGGGGGGTAAGTGTAGTATTTGAAAAGAAATGGGCTGAGGGTTTGATTTTAGAACCGCTGTTTTAGGGGATAACATGAAAATACATAAATTAATCGTAAACATGTCTGCTGTCTGTTTTTTTTTTTTAGAAAATATATTTATTTTTCGGATGTTTGTATATGTATATACAATAGGCCTATATACATTTGCCACATTCAGGGCAAGCTTAACCGTTGTCCGCCGGTGGTCGATTTGGATTATCTTTTCTCCGTCTGCGTCTGTTCTCGGCAGCGGATTTTCTTTGGTCTCAAATGCGTATCTCGCGGCCATTGTGAGTGACCTCGAGCTGTCTTGTTCTGAGGTTGCATGCAACCAGGTGCTCTTTTCTATGTCAGCTAAGGCAAATTGGCCCCTAAGTTGGTCTTTGAAGCGTTTCCGTGGGATGTTTGTATACAGTTTAAGGAAATGCCTGTCCTCAGGGGAAGTCACTGCTGTCAAGACTCAATTAAAACACAACATTATTATTTCTTTTCAATAATTGAACTTTAAATAAAAGTATGATTTTAATTTATTAGAGATTTTTATACATTTCAGATAGTCTTTAAATAGAAAAGCGTCTTATTGTATTCGGTGTACAAAATAAAGGATGATTTGATAAGCTACGATGTTAAAAAGCTAAACGAATATTATTTTATATATTACAGCACTGTAAAATCAGTAGATCGTCTAACCCTTGTTATCTCATCTCTGCCTGTGGTCCCTTCTGAGGCATAGGGCGGCATAGGCCACCAACCAGCTTTCACCAGGCATCTCGGTTCTGGATGAGTCTCTCCAACTGTCCCCACGTCTTACCCATCTGCTTGGCATCCTGGTAGAGATGATGGTCTTCGGCCAGTCGGCTTCCAGATGACTCTGGCTTTCATCGACATGCGTTATAAACCTTCGAGCTGGATATCCATCTTATCCCATGTCCGTGACTTCTGTTGATTTGCTGTTTGGCGTTTCTGTAGCTATGCCCAACATTCATCCTTTCTCAGCCGGGCTTGGGACTGTCCTATAGCGAAATTAGATTGTCTATTCCATAAATCATTTAGGGTCCCTGAAACTGATGCTTTTCTCTTATGCTAGGACGAATTCAAACAAATCCTCCTTCTTCTAAAGGGGCAATAAAAGCATGCCTGAGTCAGCAATGAAAACCAATGACTTGTCAGAGTTTAAGTCATCGATAAACATGCATGACTAGATTGACCTAGGGACACACGTAGGACGCAATCATTTTCTTTTTTGAATTAACGTCTGTATTTATAAGATAAGAAGAAAATATAACAGGAAGAAAATGGGATAGGCCTATTCTGACCGACAGAACGATAGATTTCAATCGCCCGGATCTGCTGTTCATCGATAAAAAAAAAACGCTACCATTATCGATATCGCCGTACCACTGTCTCATAATTTAAAAAAAAAAAAACTGAGATAGAAAAACAAAGAAAATGTGGGAACCTAGGCTTGGAGATTAAGCGTCTCTGGAAAATTGTCCAAAATAACAATATACCCCATTGTTATATCAACCGAGGGGATAATAACAACTGATCTCACAGACACCTTCAAGGCCCTTAACATTCCTAGGAACATCTTCGTTGCCTGTCAGAGGGCGGTACTGCTGCAGACCTGCCACATCACCAGAAAATTCCTCAGTGGCAACTGTTAAAGGGACTACGATGAATTTTGTTTCTCTTTAGCGAAACTCGACCCTGGCAGCGCCAGAGAATGACTACTCGTTCACTTCTAACATAATAATAATAATAATAATAATGATAATAATAATAATAATAATAATAATAAATAATTATAATATTTATCATCTATAAGAAACTTTGTCTTACAATCTGTGCATTACACCAAACAAAATATACATCCACCCCAGACTCACTCATAATTTACATGTGAAATGTTTATATCAGATAGTTGAATTGTATTTAATGATTCGATTGCCAGAGGGACAACAGAGTGTTTGTGTCAGTTTGTCTTTGCTATCGATGTCTTGTAGCTCTTTTGTCACGCTTCCATTAATATAAAATTGTAACAATGTCCTTAACTGACTGACCACTGACACTAATATAGATTGTGACAATGTCATTAATATAAGTAAGATTAAAACAAGCCCCCCCCCCCCCCCCAATTGTAAGATTATAACAATGCCCTCAATGTAATATTATAGTACAATATAACAATCCCCCAATGTAAGATTATAGCAATGCCCCCCACCCCTATGTAAGATTGTAAGAATATCACTAATATAGATTTAAACAATTTCCATGATAATAAATTGACTTATGTCCCCAATATAAGAAATCAACAAAGACACGTATATACGTTTGCACGATGCCATATATGAAAGTCGTTTCGAACCGTAAGGAAACGTTATCTAATCACCGATACGTCGAGTAATTAGAACCGCTGCACTTGAAGTGTGACACTTTAATCCTTGGAAACCATCAGAAATGAATCAATGAACGCAATGGAATTGTTACTCCATTCTGACTACGTCTACAGGCAATGGGATTGTGCGTACATTGTCTTCAATCTGACCAGATGCCAGGCACAGTAGTCCCACAAAGACCGCCTCATTAGAAATTAACTAGCGCGCACCTACATCCCTGCATGCAAGGCACTGGTAAAGAACTTCGGTAAAGATGGGGGAAGTAGATGCTCTACAGGCACCCGGTGGCACAGTTGACAACTAAACGTGTACACGGTATTACTGTCACCGCTGGTGTGTTGAACACATTCTAAATGAAGTAATACAATGTGGCTTTCACTATTACCAAAACAGAGCTTAAATCTAGGTCACTGATGCTCGCGTAACCATTGTAAACAGTTAAAATTGTATTTCATACATGGGAAGGGAGAGACAGGGATTAATATCACCATTGAATGGAGCAACATATCTTCCTAACTGATCATTATTAGTGTATATAATCTCAGTCGTTCATGTTGTCTGTATGTTTGTCAAGATTATTAATAAAGTTAAGTAATTAGTAGGCCTATCTTTTTTTTTTTATGATTCGGTAGGAAAACAAACAACAGTGGTACTATGTTCTATGTCAGGGTATAAATCTGAGACCTTCGACACCATCAGCACAACTTTCCTGTATACATCCCTGACGACAAGGCAGCCATTCAAGTGAAAGACATCGTTCTATCTTAAAATAATAGAATCAAACCGGTACATTACCAAGAGTTGAATGTGAGCTGACAAAACGACTAACAGATGAACACTTTGTCTTTGCCGAATTATGAAATGCTTCAGTATGTTTCACATGCCTTTACATTTTTTATTCTATATCTAGGTTGGTGCGTTCTTTATGCTTCTGAACAGGTTATAGACACTTTTAATAAAAATAGTTTCCTTACAAATAAAACATATTAAAAAAAAACAGTGGTGCTCAACCCTTTCCCACCAAGAGGACCATTTAAACATTTGACATACGTGCAATGTGTCGCATCTCCACGTCTTTTAGAACTGAATCTCAGCAAATTCATTTAGCACCGTTGAAATAAGATTCGAAGGGCCGCAAGTCACGGGTAGGTGGTTGTCCTCGGGAAATAGTTTCGGCATCACTGTTCATAAGCATTTCCAGAAAAACTTGTGAAACTTGTCAAACTAATGTTTCTTGAAAATATTTGACATGTTTCCAATGTTCCTTCAGATTTTAAGACAAGTTTATCCTAGCACAAACCTCCCTAAGGGTCGTCAAAAGTTTGCAGAGGGCAGCGCTCGAACGCAGGACCAACAAGACCACCGCACCATCAGGCAGCTCCTTGCTAGATCTAGACCAGTGTTTCCCACAGTGGGTTACGCGTACCCCCAGGGGTACGGAAGAGTTTGAAGAGGTTACACGTTGTACATTGTTAGCTATGCTGATTTAAAAAAAATAGCCTAGTAGTTTATAAATTAGTATAAAATATCATAAGTTTCAAATCCTTTTATTATTTATTTTAAGTTTTTACAAACTCAATTACTACGCTATTTTTACATTTAAAGATCAGGAAATGGATAAGGATGTTACAACTTCCGTCGACACGTCCACTTTTTCAATGGGAAAACTGTTTCCATTTTTTGTTAGAATGAATCCATTGTGTCTCTGAAGCATATAAAAAATAAACTCACTAATTGAATACTTAATTATAATAGAGTTATTATTATTGTGTGTATGTAATCGTAAAAAAAATAATTTTGATTAATATTAAAATAAATCCTTTGGGAGGGGGGGGGGGGGAGAGAGAGAGAGAAAGGCACTTAGCGTTACGAAAATTCTATGTATGTTTAAGGTTTGGGTAACACTGATCTAGACCATTAGTAACTAATTATATATTCAAGTGAGAACTGGTAACCAGCTAAAACAATTGAAAACCAGATCAATTATTCAAAGCATACCTTAGACAATTTGACAAAAAAACAACACTAAACTGATTGATTTCAAGCAATAAGGCAGGGCCGACTTACATATTTAGAAGCCTTTGGAGAAGTGAAATTCCCAAATACAATAAAATAAAAAAAACAAAAACAAAAACAAAAATATAAATAAACAGCAAACAAACAAAAATTTGCTCAGTTTATTTAAATCCCAGTGTCCTCCAACATAAAATTGGGAACAAGTTTCGCTTATTCCTTTCTAAGAAAAATTGTTTCGAGTCCTGTGCGAGGCCCTACCAATCAGAGGCCCTAGGCAGCTGCCTAGTTTACTTATGCCTAAAGCCGACCTTGAATAAAACAAGGCTACAAAGACAGTTTGTGTGGAAACACAAACTCAAAATCGGCCCCCTGATGTGGTCCACCCAGGCAGGCTTCAATATTTTCAGAAAGAACATCCGAATGAAATAATATCAAAGACAAATGATAGATAAGAATGGAGAAAGAAGTAAGAATGGAGAAAGAAGGTTGGCAGATGTTTTGTAGTGCCCAAACGGTCCAGCAGATCAAAAGATAGGTGCAAGTGAATGCAAAGTTAGATGTGAACCTGGCCTAACTAGTTCCCCTTTCAGACCTTGTGGTCTATAGGGCAGATGATGTAAAGTTCATCTGTTTTTGTGGCCTACGGTAAACGAGGGTGTCATGTAGCCAGCACAACGATCAACCGCCTTTACTTTTCCCCAACTAATGTCAGGTACCCATTAGAGCTGGGTGGACTCAGAGGCGCCCAAGGATTCCGAAGTTGAAAATCCCAGTCTTCACCAGGATTCGAATACGCGATCCTCGATTCGGAAGTCAAGCGCTTTACCGCTCCGCCACCTCGGCTCCAATTTTACATTTAAGTTGAATACAACTTTCTGGTCTTATAATTTTGTCTTAAATTTTGTTTCTTGGTTTTTTTCTTTTTTTCTCTTTCTGTATTCTCTTTACTCTCAGTCTCTCTCTGTGTCTCTCGCTTTCTCTTTTTGTCCTTCTTTCCCTCTATCTCTACCACTTTCTCTTTCAATTCCTTTTTTCTCTCCTTTCGGTAGCTTATCATAGTGACTAATATCTCACATGGATCCTCCACTTGTGGGTGGGATACTAACAAGAACACTGCCACAACGAGGCTATACTCCATTTTTTTTTTTTATTTCCCAGCAGGCTTTGATCGATGATCCGGTGTAAAAGAGCAGAAGTGAAGATGTTACAAAAACGTTTCAGAATAAAGTACGAAACAAAAAATATTAAATTGAAATATTTTCATTTCCTGAGATCCATAAAATGAAAATAAAATAAAAGGAAGGAATAATTATCGATCTTCTTCTTGTTTTTAACTTTGATAGCAAAAGATTTTCTGTTTGAAAACCATTCTATTGGTCAGTGGAATCTTTATTTCTCATAGCTAGAGTGAAGATTGCTTGGACTGTTTTGTTTAGTGAAAAGATAGAACGAATCAGTAACTCCTACAAAGAAGTTGGTAAAAAGTTTTTCCTCTGCAAAAGAAGGCACAATGGGCTCCCAGGTCTGTTTCTCTCACTGTCTCTCTCTGTCTCTATCACTCTGTGTCTCTATTTGCCTCTGTCTCTCACTGTCTCTGTCTCTATCACTCTGTGTCTCTATTTGCCTCTGTCTCTCACTGTCTCTGTCTCTATCACTCTGTGTCTCTATTTGCCTCTGTCTCTGTCTCTCTCTGTCTCTATCACTCTGTGTCTCTATTTGCCTCTGTCTCTCACTGTCTCTGTCTCTATCACTCTGTGTCTCTATTTGCCTCTGTCTCTGTCTCTCTCTGTCTCTATCACTCTGTGTCTCTATTTGTCTCGGTCTCTCAATGTCTCTCTCTGTCTCTATCACTCTGTGTCTCTATTTGTCTCGGTCTCTCACTGTCTCTCTCTGTCTCTATCACTCTGTGTCTCTAATTGTCTCGGTCTCTCACAGTCTCTCTCTGTCTCTATCACTCTGTGTCTCTATTTGTCTCTGTCTCTCAATGTCTCTGTCTCTATCACTCTGTGTCTCTATTTGTCTCTGTCTCTCTCTATCTTATTAGATTTTTTGACAAAGTTCACCACCATTGTCCATTGCATCAGTGGATTAAGGATTTTCTGATAGGGAGAGAACTAACTGTAATAAATGGCTCTAAATCAATACCAATAACAGTAAACTTAGGTGTACCTCAAGGAAAAGTCTTATGTCCACTACTAATTTTAATTTACATAAATTAGGTCAGGAACAAAAGTCAGATTATTTGCAGACGATTGTATAATATATAGAAAAATAAAAACAACACAAGACACAGATATTTTACAAAGAGAATTAGATGAATTACAGAAATGGGAATCAAATTGGAGCATGTCTTTCCACCCAGAAAAATGTCAGTTGTTAAGAGTAACAAAAAAACTAAAACAAATTCCACTTAGTCATGGTAACTCTATAACACAGACTAAAAATACCTAGGTGTTATCTTAAATAAAAAACTGTCTTAAAATCCCCATATTGATGAAACTGTAAAAAAAATCAAACAAAACATTCGAGTTTATTAAAAGAAATTTCTATAAATCAAATAAGAACATAAAACTAAAATGTTATTTAACCTTGATTAGGCCAATAATAGAATATGCATCCTCTGTTTGGAACCCCTCGACTAGTAAAATCACTAAATTTAGAAAGCCTTAAGGACAGAAGACTCAAAAGTAAAGTGGCAATTATACATAAAACACTCAACCATAGTCTTCAAATACAAAACAAAACCTAATAAAATACTCAGAAAGACACAAGATAAAGGTACATTCCTAGTTCCACATGCTAGGACAAATTTGTAGAAATGCTCCTTCTTCCCTAGTGCTATGCTGTAATTGGTAGTTCTGTGAGTCTTTACTTATCTAAGACAATTTTTTTATTTTACTTTTTATCTTATTAAGCAATGGAACTTATCAAACCAACATGTAGAGGGCCTGTTTTAAAATCATGTGAATTTCTCCGTTAGCTCAAAAATATTTTATATTTACACAAGCGTTGTGGAAGCAACCTAGTAATGGAATTGAGAGGCAACATAACTATTCTACCTATCCATTTCAAAAGACCATCACAAATAAAGAGATTAGAAGCATGATTATACAATTGGATCCAAAGATAATGTGCTAACTGCTTAAAAAAAACTAAAACTCTATGGCCACATCTCAAGGTCCTCAGATCTCGCAAAGACCTTCCTTTAGGGAACAGTACCAGGAAGAAGATGAAGAGGAAGACAGAGAAAGCGATGGGAAGTCAACATCAAAGAATGGACAGGTGTCTTTGAATGAAATTTTATCTAAGGCAAAAGACAGAGGAATGGAGAAAGACGGTCAACAGATCTTGTGTGGTGCACCATTGGTTCAACAGACTTAAGCGTAGGTTCAATTGAAGGTGGGGAAATCGCGCACAAACAGTGATAATGTACGTAACGCCGTCTGGGAGTGCTGTCAATGTAAGGTCGCGTAGACAGCTCACCCGCGTCAACCTCACGTCACAAGGGGGCGCTTAGGTGAGCCATTGCCAGATTGGTGGATATAAAAGTAGAAAGGGATATAAGGGTCCCCACGAAATTATTCCACAACTAGGAAGAACAAGAGGCATTTTAGACCCGAAAGTTGTTAAACATTAGAAAAGTAACCGTAAAGAAACTAATGGTACTCGTCTGCTATCAATCAAGCGGAAAGGCGGGCAACTAAATTCATTCAAAATTGGAGCCGTCAGCGAAATAATAGTGGGAAATTGTTTACAAGAAGAAATAAGAACTTTTGCTGGAACAAAACACAAAAATCTGCATGTTCCGTGAAACTCTTCAGCAATTTGAGATTTGATTATTCCACCGGTGATATTTGAAACAGATACGCAAATTTTGTTAGCTATCAGGTGAGTTCAGTAGTGTGTTAATGTTTTATAGCTTTGTCATTGTTGTCATTTGATATGTGCAGTGTAAGTTATCATTATAGAAATCTGCATGGGTGAGCCGTGTGATTGAGCCGTCTAAGTGAGCCGTCTAAGAGAGCTTTGTGGTTGAGCCGTCTATGTGAGCCCGTGTGGTTGAGCCATCTAAGTGAGCCCGTGTGGGTGAGAGCTTGAGTGACTCCTTTCTTTTAAAAAAACTTGAACAGAAACCTTACAAATACACGAGGTGAAAGATTTTTTTTTCTAACTAGCCAAGTACAAATGGCTTCCCCGACATGTCCAATCGGTATTAGGCAAGTTTGAGACAGGTATAAAACACACTATAAATAGTATTTCGTATTTTAATGTTGGTCATCAAAGATGCACTTAAATGAAACAATCATTCAATCATTAAATCACATATTTGTTTTCAGTTCAGTCCTGACACTGAAGATTGGTCAAGATAGTTTGTTTCGCCGATTATAAGTATTTTAAAAATATTAACTTACGTTGTTGGTTTTCTTTAGATTCTATTTCAAAGATAGTGGTTTAGTAGCAGCCACTTTATAGATTTTGATGTTTTGTTTATGAAAAAAATAAAAAATTTTAACGGTGAGGGTCATTTATGGCAATGATTAAGTCTCTTATAGAGCGCAATGGTCACTTAGTAGCCTTCCATGCGGTGAGTGTACGCAGTAAACATAAACTCAATAGATTGAACCTTTTTTTTTTTTAAAAAAAAAAATTAGGAAATAAATGGATTTTCAGAAAGAAAACAAAACACAAGGTAAAAGAGAAACTATTTTTAGTTTAATTCATTTCTTTTCCGTTCCCTTCTTTTTTCTTTTTCTCTCTTTTTGTCTTTATTTCTTTCTTTTTTCTTCTTTTTAAATTTCTTTTTTTTTTTTATATGTTTAAGGAAACCTCAGCATTTGTGCTTTTTGCTAAGCTTTTTCATCATGGGTATCCTTGGGCTCAAGGCCTCTTTTCTTTGCATCTTTTGAGGGCTCCCTTTTTTTTTTAATTGAAAAATGATCACATTTTACATACATGTTAAGTATGGATGGAACTATCAATAGTATTATATGATTAAATTATACATAAGTAGTAGATTATAGTAACTTGAAGATTAGAGAAATCATGGTTGATCTAGGGAGGATTAATCTCCGCTCTTTGTCGTATGGTGATTTACTTTAGTTCTTTGTGTTGAAAATCCAATGTCAATTAAAGTTTGTTTTTCTTTTAGGGAATCTTTTTTAATTATTTTTTTTTTGCTTAAGGTTAGGGCTATTTATTAATTTTGTATATTCTGTCAGTTGTGCCTCCCTGAGCCTGTTCCATATTCATTCTAGAGATGGAAGAATGAAAAATTGGGATTTTAATTAAGGTAAAGAACCGGTCTCATAATGTACTACTCCATTTACAGCTCATTTTGATTTCAAAGATATTTTCACAGATTTAAACAATTTTCATAAAAAGAATTTCATTGACCAAAATCTCTCATTTTAAACTGTCACAAGCAGCAAGTTACATGCGAAACTTTCCAGAGAAATGGCAAGAGTCCTTTGTACATTTAACTTTGCCAAGAAATGAATAGGGCTTTTAACACTCTCCTGAATCCCTAAGACATTTAGCTCTGTCAAATAACTGGCAGAAACTAATGTAGCTTATTGTCGTTTTTTTTTATTTATTTAGCCCAAACCACATTTAAGTTTGCAATGAAACACATGAAAAAAAAACAACAAAAGAAACATCTGAAAATACGGGATAAAGTGAATTTCTTGGCAAAAATTACAAATTTATATCCGAGATTACATTGTCCATTGATTTTAACATTCAACATAGAAATAATCCAAATACATTTTTTTTTTCTCATTTTAAATTTTCGATGTTTGATTCATTTTTTTTTTGTCCTTTTAACTTTCAAATAAATTGTGGGGTTTTTTTCCCGCCTATTTTTTCCTTCTGCGTAACAAAAGGGATTAAAAGGGTTATGAGAATAAATGATCTTCACCAGCCGGGGTGAAAAGGCATTAGAAGTTAAGATTGTATTATAAAGTCAGTAGAATTATTAGAAATTAGCTCATTACGTGCGTAGTAATTAGCTTACAACTTATTTTTGATGTCAAACAATAGAGATTTTCAGACTTCTGTTGGGTCACAATAATCTCCTCTTTGTTCTACATTTGAATTTCAAGTTATTTTCTTTGTTTAAGCATTAAAAGCAATTGCTAAAACTAATAAACAAGCGATTTTGGAGATTTCGACGGCGATATAATGAGCCTAAATAAACACCTCAGAAAATAAGATGTTAAAATCGACAAAAGAAACCATTGTCAAAAGAAAAAAAACAATAGGCAAAATATAAAATAGTCGGGTGAGAGAACATTACTTTGTGTTATAGGAAATATTGCTATGGATTTCCCAACATTTATGAAAATCCCTCATACTTTAAATGAATCTTGATATATTTTGATGTATAGATATTCACAGATATACCCACCTGAAATTATATAAAGCATATTTTCATATAATATTAAGATGCAATTTGATTATAACAGCCATGTGCGTTACACACGAAACTATACGGCCATTCCAAATTAGCAGCAGACCATTGTGTGTCTCTTTTAATTTTTACCCATCGTCCTTATTGTAAGACGAACTTTGACCTTTATTAACAACAGGCCATAAAACATAAGTGTAGACAAGTGTAGACAAGAGAATCAAATGTAAGCGAAGAAGATTAACGATGCCCAAGTATTATTAGCATGGACGCTGAATAAATTTCCGGCACGCATTTCATTGGTCGCACGACCACAAAGAACTGAGCTTCTGCTGTATCTATGAGAAGGATTTACGTGAGTCAGGAACATGAAGGGCATCACTGAACTAGACATACTTTATTAGTTCTGGCAGACAGGGCCCTATGCGAAACGGATTGTGCGGACCCCAATTTATAGTAGGGATAAGGATAATGTTACGTATCTAGGTAACAATGCCCAGATACTATTATTTTTTTTCTTGACCTGTAGGTTGTCTGCCCCCTTGTGTAATAAGTTTTTTTTTTCTTTTTTATTCGTCAAGCCACACAGACAGTGACCGGTCCTTGACCTGTGTGTGTACCTCTGGTTGAAAGGAGGGTGTTTTTTTTTCTGTCTCTTTGAAGAGCGTTCTAGATCTGGGAAATTGATGACGTATTTGGTTCGAGAAATTCCTAGATTTGTCTTGAGATCGACGCGCGGTAGATTATATAAAGACCGCCCGCGTGACGTTGACGGACAGACATACGGAGACAGCCGTGGGACAGAATAGCGGAGACATTGCGCGACCCGTGCGTGGTATACCAATTGATCGTGTAAGTTAAGATTTTTCTTTTTTTCAAGGCCTTGCTTGTATTTGTAATTATATTTTCAAACTATTGTATTGTAATATTTTTACATGCCATTTTTGTAAAAGGGTTTTGGTCAACCCTTCCATTTTGTATTGAGTTATATTATGATTAAACATTAAGTTGATATTTTACCTTCCGATTTCTTGTGTCATTTTTTTTTTGTTATTCAGTGTAAGTCTTTGATTAAATTCAGACTTAAGATAAGTGACACAACTACCTTTTTCTATTGTCACGTTCCCCTAGACAAGCCATTTAAAAGTAGAATTCAATTTGTAATACGTGACAAAAGAAGTTTGAGGGCTTTCGTCCCGGATATTTTTCTGAACCTATTTTCGTCTTACTTGAGTAATTTTGTAAAGGCGAAGTTGACTTTAACAAAATTTTTTTTTGTTCAAAGAGTCGGAAGTAAAGTATCAATAGTATTGACCAAACTCTCTTAAGGTTTTTTTTGTTGTACTGATTTTGTACTGTATATTTACATTGTATACATATTTTTTGCTTGTAATAGTTGTTAGTTAGTCATGGATATTCAGGTTTTTCTTGCAAATCCCTCTGTGGAAGAGCTTGATGCTTGTACTAGGAAGGAACTGGTCCTTATTTCTAAACAGTTAGGGTTAAAAATAAAATCAAATGCCCTTAAACAAGAAATCAGAGATAACATTGTAATCCATTATGTAGACGAGGAAGTGTTTTCTGAAGACCTTTTAGAAACCCTTAGACCCGATGAGGGTAAATCAGATTTAGAACTTCAGATAAAATTAAAACAAATGGAAATAGAAGCCCAGAAGGAAATGGCTAGAGAGCAGAAAGAAATGGAAATGAAATTACAAATAGAGTTAAAAAAATTAGAGTTAGCTGCTAATGTAAGACCAGATTCTTCCCCTGCCAGTCATACTGCTGAAGCAACAAAATTTTTGAAAATAATTCCACGCTTTAATGAAGCCACAATTGACAATTATTTTCCACAATTTGAACTTGCTGTGAAAAATTTTAATGTACCTGAAACTTTGTGGCCCACTTTGCTGCAAACAGTTTTGACTGGTAGAGCTGCAGAGGTATTTTGTTCTTTGACCATTGAACAACAAAAGGATTATAATGTTGTTAAGGCCTTAATTCTTAAGGCATATGAACTTGTTCCGGAAGCTTACCGAAAGCAGTTCAGGGATTGTCGCAAATCAGATGGCCAAACCCATGTAGAATTCCTGCGGGAAAAGGAGCGACGCTTTGAGAAATGGCTCACTTCCAGGGAAATCGGCACCGACTTTGCAAAATTCAAGAACCTAATGCTGATGGAAGAGTTCAAGAGTTGTGTGCGGCTGGACGTCCGTACGCATATAGCTGATCGTGGCGAGGAAGATGTGCACAAGGCTGCAGTGTTGGCAGACGATTATATAATATCACATCAATTTGCCAAGTATACGACGGATGTCAAGCCAAAACAAGTCAAACAGCCTGAGTCCATTGCTAGCAACTCCATCAAGAACAGCAGTACAAATGACAGAAAACCTACTACAAGTAAAGCTACTTGTTCCTACTGCAAACGAGAAGGCCATAAAATTGACGATTGCTGGAAATTGAGGAAGAGAAACGAAAAAGCTCCTTCAAAAGTCAGCGCTTGCACAGTACAGTGGTCGGCGAGGTTTACTCCCTCATCATCAAGTCATATCAAGAATACCTCGACACCACCTGTTTCAAATGTATTGACTGTACAAGACTCTCCGAAAATGTCTCCACGATGTTCAAATGACTCAACAGTGAGTTCTTCAAATTCATCTTTACGATGTTCTAATGACTCAAACAAGAGTTTTTCAAATACATCAAGCCGATGTTCTAATGACTCAAACAAGAGTTTTTCAAATACATCAAGCCGATGTTCCAATGACTCAAACAAGAGTTTTTCAAGTACATCAAGCCGATGTTCCAATGACTCAAACAAGAGTTTTTCAAATACATCAAGCCGATGTTCCAATGACTCAAACAAGAGTTTACCTAGTACATCACACCGATGTTCCAATGACTCTATCCAGAGTTTCCATAATACATCACCCCGATGTTCCAATGACTCTATCCAGAGTTCCCATAATACATCATCCCGATGTTCCCATGACTCTATCAAGAGTTCCCATAAGACATCACCCCGATGTTCCAATGACTCCATCAAGAGTTCTCCAAATACATCCAAAAGATGTTCTACTGACTCAAGAAAGAGTTTCTCCACTGCGTCTCCTAGAGATGTCAATGACTCCAGCGAGAGTTCGACCCAAGTCCAGTCTGCATCAACCAAAATTGATGTTTTATTAGAGGATTTTAAGCCTTTCATTTCGGAAGGATTTGTATCACTACCCGGTGATTCTACAAGTCTACGACCTATCACCATTTTGAGAGACACAGGTGCCTCACAATCGCTACTTTTAGAGGGTATCTTGCCCTTGTCAAAATCATCATCGACTGGGAAGAGCATCCTGTTACGAGGCGTAGAGCTTGGATGTATAGATGTGCCTCTACATCTAATCGACATAAAGTCAAATCTCATTACTGGACCGGTTGTTGTAGGTGTCCGACCAACATTACCATTGGAAGGCATCTCGTTGCTGTTAGGCAATGACTTAGCAGGTGGAAAGGTGATAGCCGAACCCATCGTCACTCAAACACCCGACTTATCTGCCACACCCGAGGAAGACCTAGAGTTATATCCAGCGTGTGCAGTAACAAGGGCAATGAGGTTGAAAGCATCTCAAGAAGAGAACGTCATCAAAGCCAACAGTAACCAAGATGATGTGGACTTGAGCACCACATTCTTTGCTTCTCTTGAAGAAGAACCAACGCCAAATTCTGAAAAGCCGGCATCAACTCGAAAACAGTTGATTGAGGACCAAAAGAAGGATCCAGAGCTCGCCAAACTCCGAGAAACCGCAATGACATCACAAGAGGCAGAGCTAGCATCAACGTGCTACTACATCCAAGATGATATGCTCTTCAGGAAATGGAAACCTCCAGACGCATCCAACGAAGAAGAATGGAGAATATGCCATCAAATCGTGTTACCAGAAAGATACCGAGCGTACATCATGAATCTGGCTCATGACACACCAATGTCAGGTCATCTCGGCATCCACAAGACATATCACAAGATTATGTCACACTTCTTCTGGCCACGTTTGAAGAAAGATGTCATCCAGTACTGCCGATCGTGTCATGCCTGTCAGATGGTTGGCAAGCCAAATCAAAAGATCCCTGTTGCTCCTCTGAAGCCGATTCCAGCCTTTGAAGAACCTTTCAGCAGAGTACTTATTGACTGTGTTGGTCCTCTCCCAAGGACAAAAGCTGGCAACCAATACCTGTTGACCATTATGTGTGCTTCAACTCGTTTTCCTGAGGCTATTCCTCTAAGGAACATAAAAGCATCGAACATTGTAAAGGCCTTAATCAAGTTCTTTACTCTATTTGGTCTACCAAAGTCCATCCAATCGGACCAAGGAACGAATTTCACGGCCAATCTTTTCAAGCAAGTCATGACTCAGTTGGGCATCAAACACTGCATGTCGAGTGCGTATCATGCCGAGTCGCAAGGCGCTCTTGAGCGATTCCATCAGACTCTCAAGAACATGATCCGAACCTATTGCTTTGAGCACGAAAAAGACTGGGACGAAGGAATCCACATGCTGCTGTTTGCAACCCGTGAATCCGTCCAGGAATCATTGGGATTCAGCCCTTTTGACTTAGTCTTTGGCCATTCGGTGCGCGGTCCCTTGAAATGTATAAAAGAGACTGTGTTGTCACCAACAGCCACTGAAGGACTTTTAGAATATGTAATTAAGTTTAAAACTAGACTTTATGATGCTTGTGTTCTGGCCAAAAATAACTTACAAAACACCCAATCCAGCATGAAACGCTGGTATGATAGAAAGGCCCGTGTTAGAGAATTTTCTCCCGGGGATAAGGTGCTTGTATTTTTGCCCATACCAGGTCAACCCTTGCAAGCCAGATATTTTGGTCCCTATGAAATTGAGACCAAAATTAGTGACCTCAATTACACAATCAAAACCCCTGACCGTAGGAAAAAGACTCAGCTATGTCACATAAACATGCTGAAGCCTTATGTATCTAGGCCAGATCACTCAGAGAAGAGTAATTGTGTTTTAAATACAGTCAAAAGTTGTTCAAATAGCCATGTTTCTCCTATTGATGATGATATTGTAAAGGAGAAATTTGGACAATACAAAATACCTAATTCTTTTGTATTACAGAATTTGGATGTAAAACTGTCTCATCTGTCTTCGACAGAAAGGCCAGTTATCATGAAACTCATTAATGAATTTAATGACATTTTTTCTGATGTACCAAAACAGACTAATGTTATAATGCATGATGTAGATGTTGGCGAGGCTACTCCAGTCAAGCAGCATCCTTACAGGGTTAACCCTGAAAAACTTGCCATACTTAGGTCAGAAATCAAGTATATGCTTGAAAATGACATCATTGAACCAAGTTCCAGTAGCTGGAGCTCCCCATGTGTCTTGATACCTAAACAGGACAAGACTTATCGTTTTTGTACAGACTACCGTAAGGTAAATGCTGTAACAAAGACCGATTCGTTTCCTATCCCTAGGATAGACGATCTCATAGATCGTATTGGTGACGCTAAGTACATCACCAAAATAGACCTACTTTCAGGTTATTGGCAGGTTCCCCTGACTGATAGGGCAAAGGAAATCTCCGCCTTTGTCACCCCTGATGGTCTGTACCAATACAAAGTGATGCCATTTGGCATGAAGAATGCTCCTGCCACTTTCCAGAGAATGATAAATGCCCTGCTTGCTGACATGGAGAATTGCCACGCATACATAGACGATGTAGTAATTTTTAGCCAAGATTTTTCTAGCCATTGTAAACAACTGCATTGTCTTTTTACTAAACTTTTACATGCAAAAATTACTGTAAACCTGAGTAAGAGTGATTTTTGCCAGGCTTCCATCCAATACTTAGGCCATATTGTAGGACAAGGCCAGGTGAAACCTGTAATGGCCAAAGTAGAAGCTATCCAAGCTTTCCCTATTCCTGCTGATCGGAAACAACTCCGAAGATTTTTGGGAATGTCTGGATATTATAGAAAGTTTTGCGAAAATTTTTCTGTCATTGCCAGTCCTTTAACAAACCTCCTGAGAAAGAACGTCCGATTTACTTGGACGGATGAATGTCAGAAAGCCTTTAACCAAATTAAGCAGATATTATCTAGCTCCCCTATTTTGATGGCTCCTGACTTCGGAAAACCTTTTAGGTTAGCTATTGACGCCAGTGACACAGGTGTTGGGTCAGTCCTTTACCAAGAAGATAATTTCCAAGTAGAGCACCCTATTTGTTTCTTTTCCAAGAAATTTAATAGACATCAAAGAAATTATTCTACTGTGGAAAAAGAATGTCTTGGGTTGATTCTTTCTATACAACACTTTGATTTTTATATCAGTGGGTCCAGATGGCCACTAGTTGTATTTACTGACCACAATCCCCTTACATTTATCCACAAAATGTCTGGCAAGAATCAACGACTTCTCAGGTGGAGTTTATTTTTACAAGAGTACAACCTAGATCTTAAACACATAAAAGGCAGCGAAAATGTTATCGCCGATGCCTTATCTAGATTGTAAAAAGTATTTTGATGTATATATTTTTTTTTATATATATCATGATAAATACATTCTGTAAGGTAAATATCCTTTTTTTTAATTATTCTAAAAAGATTTCCATTTCGTGGAAATGTAAACTTTTTATTTTTAGGAGGGAGGTGTTACGTATCTAGGTAACAATGCCCAGATACTATTATTTTTTTTCTTGACCTGTAGGTTGTCTGCCCCCTTGTGTAATAAGTTTTTTTTTTCTTTTTTATTCGTCAAGCCACACAGACAGTGACCGGTCCTTGACCTGTGTGTGTACCTCTGGTTGAAAGGAGGGTGTTTTTTTTTCTGTCTCTTTGAAGAGCGTTCTAGATCTGGGAAATTGATGACGTATTTGGTTCGAGAAATTCCTAGATTTGTCTTGAGATCGACGCGCGGTAGATTATATAAAGACCGCCCGCGTGACGTTGACGGACAGACATACGGAGACAGCCGTGGGACAGAATAGCGGAGACATTGCGCGACCCGTGCGTGGTATACCAATTGATCGTGTAAGTTAAGATTTTTCTTTTTTTCAAGGCCTTGCTTGTATTTGTAATTATATTTTCAAACTATTGTATTGTAATATTTTTACATGCCATTTTTGTAAAAGGGTTTTGGTCAACCCTTCCATTTTGTATTGAGTTATATTATGATTAAACATTAAGTTGATATTTTACCTTCCGATTTCTTGTGTCATTTTTTTTTTGTTATTCAGTGTAAGTCTTTGATTAAATTCAGACTTAAGATAAGTGACACAACTACCTTTTTCTATTGTCACGTTCCCCTAGACAAGCCATTTAAAAGTAGAATTCAATTTGTAATACGTGACAATAATAAGTAAAAATTAAGATTTTTGGTTAGAAAATAAATTCGTCTTTGCATTTTATTCATACGAATTGTTTACTAAGCGCAAAATCACGGCCAAATAAACTTTACGAGCCATCTCCAGTAGAAGGTAGTTTTCCAACATAAAGCCGATAAACATTCAGATCTGACTTTTAGATTTACTATCGACTAGCAAAATATCGCTTTTGTTTTTTTTTAAGAGATCGAGATAGATTTAGTTCTATATATTTTTAAGCCATTCACTTTTACAGTAATATAAATATTGGAACTTCCTGATTTGGTTAAAATTCGCCCTATTATTACATTTTTATTGAATAAAAGCTGACCATGCCGGTTTTTTTTTATCGCGAGTAGGATTTGAGTTTTCCATATTGAATAACACCCCAAAATGACAATTTTGTCTATTTTTCAGGACATTTTTATGAGTTTTCTGGAAATTTTAATAGTTTTAGAAGATTTTCATGACTTTTTCGTATATTTTGCAATTTCAAATTTCCAGGAGCTCCTGGAAAATCAGGAGGCCGCGGAAAACCCTGTTATAAGTTAAAATGGTTTAATTTACAACTAGAGTTAGCGCTGGGCCTATAAAAGTGGGGGCTCATTGCGGCCGCATAGGTTGCAGTGCCCTAAGGCCGGCCCTGCTGGAAGGGATGCCGCAGCATTCACTGACATGGAAATTAACTTCTCTTCATATCACCTTCACCTATCCCTTAGTCTGATGGACCGTTGGGGGCACCCCACATGATCTGTCGAACGTCTTTCTCCATTCCTCTCTGTCTTTTGCCTTAGACAGAACCTTTTACAACCGCTGGCCCGTCCATTAATTTAAGTTGTCTTCCCATTTTTTCTCCGTCTGCCTTTTTTTCTTTTTCCTGGTACTGTTCTCTGACTCTGCATGAAGATCTTTGCGAGTTCCGAAGACCCTGTAGTATGGTCAACAGTTCTACTTTGCGTTTTTAACAGTAGTTAGCAAGCCATCGTGGGTCTAATCGCTGTAATAACCCTGTCTCTAATCTTCTGGTTTGTGATGTGGTCTTTAAATGTGATACCTAGGATCCTTCAGTAGCATCTCAATTCCATTGCTAGGAGCCTCCTCTCTAGCAATGCAGTCAGCGTCCAAGACTCGCAAGCATATAAGAATGTGGCAATTGCTGAAACTATACGAACATAGACACCCACCGACAGCAAGACCACTCATATGTTCTTACTTACACAAACACTCACATCGAAACAGGAGCACAATTAACAACACTCACACGCTTAGACATACTCACGTAGACCCTCTAAAAGTCAAACACGGCTGTAACTAAAAGCAACCGTTAACTGCTCAGGCTGTCGTTTGGTCACGTCACTGACCGGAAGTTCATTAGTAGATCCATTTCCCAGGTAGCAGTTTCACAAGTCTAATGTGACAGTAGGGCGGGTTAGCTTGATTGTTGCTGATAGCCCCCTTGCCGCCTCAAAGATTTGGGGAAGGGGCAGTAACAAAATGTAAGTCATGAGATTTTCGTGGGCGAATAGCTGCAAAATAAATGTCCCTCCCCCACTCCTGTAAACTAAGACTTATATTTCTTTGAATAGCCTGCAGTGTTGGCGGGTAGAGAATAGGGAGCTGGCACACATTCAGTGGGGGGGGGGGGATATTTTTATATCCCCAGAGGCGACACATCTATAATTAATGGACAACGTACAATAGAAAATAAATCACAAGAAATTGAACATGGCAAAATAAAAGACTTTGTGGACATTTTTAACTTAAAGCTTAGTTTTAATAATTAACTCCAATCATAAAGAGGAACTATGAGTGGAGAGAATGCTGGTAGCGAAATAAATGAAATGTCATAGCCTTCCCCTTGTCACACACACCATGTTGGTAGGTTGAGAAGCAGCCCATTGTTGTTGACCTCCTTGTTGATGCCACATCTCCAGGTTACCTTAGCATGTTACTTTAGCGTGTTACTTTAGAAAGTTACATTAGCTTGTTACTTTGACATGCTACTAAGCATGTTACTTTAGCATGCACTTTAGTATGTTACTCTAGCATGTTACTTGGCATGCTTCTTTGTCATGTTACTCTAACAATTTACTTTAACATGTTTCTTTAGCGTTTAACTCTAGAAGGTTACTTTAGCGTGTAAATTTAGAAGGTTACATTTGTATGTAATTTTGGCATGTGATTTTAACATGTTATTAAGCATGTAACGTTAGCATGTTGCTTTAGTATGTTACTTTAGCATGTTACTTTAGTATGCTACCCAAGCATGTAACTTAAGCATGTTACTGTAACATGTTACTTTACCATGTTACTTTAACTCGTTACTTTACCATGTTACTTTAGCTTGTGACTTTTCCATGTTACTTTAGCATGTTACTTTACCATGTTACTTTACCATGTTACTTTACCATGTTACTTAAGCATGATACTAAGCATGAATCTTAAGCATGTTGCTTTACCATGTTACTTTATCATGTAACTTTAGCATGTTACTTTAGCATGTTGCTTTATCATGTAACTTTAGCATGTTACTTTATCATGTAACTTTAGCATGTTACTTTAGCATGTAAATTTAGCATGTTTCTTTAGCATGTAACTTTAGCATGTTACTTTATCATGTAACTTTAGCATGTTTCTTTAGCATGTAACTTTAGCATGTTTCTTTAGCATGTAACTTAAGCATGCTACTTTATCATGTAACTTTAGCATGTTACTTTAGCATGTTACTTTAGCATGTTACTTTAGCATGTTACTTTAGCATGTTACTTTAGCATGTAACTTTAGCATGTAAATTTCGCATGTTTCTTTAGCATGTATTTTTAGCATGTTACTTTATCATGTAACTTTAGCATGTTACTTTAGCATGTTGCTTTATCATGTAACTTTAGCATGTTACTTTATCATGTAACTTAAGCATGTCACTTTAGCATGTAAATTTAGCATGTTTCTTTATCATGTAACTTTAGCATGTTACTTTATCATGTAACTTTAGCATGTTACTTTATCTTGTAACATTAGCATGTTACTTTATCATGTAACTTTAGCATGTTACTTTATCATGTAACTTTAGCATGTTACTTTATCATGTAACTTTAGCATGTTACTTTATCATGTAAATTTAGCATGTTTCTTTAGCATGCTTATTGCGCTCCTTCACTTAAAATCTTCAATTTCAAATCCTTCTCAATCTGGATTCGAACCCAAGCCTCCTATTATGGCCTGTGCATCATATGTAACGAGAATGTGTACACACGTTTTATTATATAACTTCTGTAGTGATGTGTTTATCTCCCTTGTCCACTTAAAAAACTAATGTCTAGATATGCTCAGCGGCGTAGCAACCCAAGTGCGAAGGGGTTCATTGCGCCCGGGCCATGAGAGATGGGGGCTCATTGGCACCACTGAAAGAAAAATAACTAAATTGCAAGTGCTGCATCAAGGATGACTAGATTAATCTTGATCTCGTTCAATCTCGTTGCTTAAAGGCCCATTATCGTAACCCAGGACCATGATGACCTCGCTACGCCACTAAATATGCAACATATTACAATAAAATACAACACAACTGGTCAGATAAGATGTTTGGGGGGAGTGCCTTAAATTCACTAATTCTTCTTCATTTCTGAGCTCCAGAAACTCTTTCTCGTGACGTCTACATAATACAACCAAATAGAATAAAATTAAGAAGTTTTGGGATATGCTGATACTAAATTCTGAGAGACGTTCGAGGCAGTAATTTTTATATTTAAAAGTTGGATTTGAGAAAAGTGCATTCTTCCCACTTGGGTGTCACGCCACTGCATAAGAGTCTATACACAAGATGTAGGTATATATTTTTTCTTGTTCATTGTAATCGCACTATAATTAATATAATAATGAATAAAACAACATTCGAAAGTTATTGTATTGCAAAGGTTAGACACTAATTGCAGTTATAGAAAATACACAATTATAATTTCTGGAGAGAGAGAGAGAGAGAGAGAGTGAGAGAGAGAGAGAGAGAGTGTGAGAGAGAGAGAGGAGGAGATAGAGGAGAAAGTACGACCTATTATTATTTACGAACAGTTTTTATAGTTGGAGACATGTACGTCAAATTATGTACTGGCGTCAAAACAAAGTGGAATGGATCAGTGCAGTCTCAACAGTAGGCCTAACCTTTTCTGCTAATTTGATTATCATTGAATAATGGCATTAACTTGTTCACAATATTCTAGTAAGAGATACTATTTAATTATTTAACAGGTATATTATTCATTCATTTATTTGATACCTGTTTTATGACATAATCTAAAGGGTAAAAGCGTGCTAAACGATGGGTAATTATATTAGCACTTGAGGTATCACAACTTCTCTTTCGTTAGTCCCAGAAACAGATATCACAAAACCAACATAACATACTTATAGCAAGGCCGATTGGACCGATGGCTCCTAATTGAGCCCCGCTCCTGGCAGGTTCCACGCAATTTATATTTAGCATATCACTGTGAGCCATATTTCCTTTCACTGGCTTTTAAAAGTGTGGGACTTTAAGGGTTAACGTATTTGGTGTATAGTACGATTGAGTAATTAAATTAAACCACTTGCGCCTGTGGCGTTTGAGTTGCTTGCTGTGCTTGTTGTATTAATAAATGTTGATATATCTAATTAATGTTATAGTTTTATATTTAAAATAAAAATTAGAAACAGGTGCCTCTCAAGCATCCATTATATTGGGCCCCACAATGTGTAAGGCCGGCCCTGCTAATTGCTACTTAATAGAAAGAGTAACTTTCTCTTGTTTATTAACTCTATCTCTCCGTAATTATTTTCCGCGCTCAGAAGGAATTATTCATTTTTCCCATTTGTATTTCACTAGCCTGTTAGGGTTAAACTTCAATAACCTTTTCCTTTAAATCAGACAATGTTATAATTGGTATAGGTAGTTTTATATTCCTTTTATAGAACACGAATCAAAGTTTATGAGCCCAAAAATTAAGTTAATTTAATGGGGTCAAATCAACGATGGTATCATAAATCAGGAGAGAAAGAGTTAATGTGTCTCGGTTACCTTTCAAGACTTCTTCTTGCTTCTTAAATATACATTCAAAGCTATTTAAACAGGTCTTTGTGATAAGCTTTTATTGGAGAGTTAAATAGTGGTGGAATATTCAGGTGTAACCAGTGTACAAAATGAAGGATGTATTGATAGGATTTGTGTAAGATCTAGTTCATCCGTTTTGTGCACTTTTTTATTACCATGCTTATCAACTCACTCTGTCTGTCTGTTTGTCTGTCTGTCTGGTAAAAAGTTTATACATGTTAATTCCCCCCACACCCAGTTTCGAATCGAGCTGAAATGTTGCACAAATTTTAACCAGAAAAAAAAATCGTTTTTAAAAAAATAACCAATTAGTTAATTAACGATCGGTAATTAATTATTTTTGTTAGGTATCGAACAAGGGAAAGAAATCGTACTTGACAGATGTGGTGGTATAAAATTGAATTAGTCCTATTTATACTTTTGGAGAAAAATAATTCGCCGCTCTAAAGTTTTAAAGCTCACGAGAGATAACAATAAAACCCTCTTCTATTTTCACAAGCGTTTCTCTGGCACAGTGGTTAGTCGTAGCGTGTTGGCATGAGGAGGCTCGAGCCCTCGAATTTTAAAAACAAATATAAATGCATTTAAAAATCGATCACGTAATATTTACGCAGATACGCCCCCCTTTCTTTCTCCCACCCCCTACCTTTTCTCAACTGGTTCAGACCAGTGCGAGAATCATAGCGTGTTAAGAAAGCTAAAAGCATAAAATTGCGCTAAACAAAAACAAATGGTAAAAATATTTCTATTCGCACAGATTTATTATTGTTTGTCTAGATCTATTGAAATTGGATGCAAACTAATCGATACAAATACACTTAATATAACTTTTTTTTCCCTTTTAAATATATTGCATTATGTCCTTGTTAATCTGTGTAAATGATCTCCCTTAATGGAGATAAGTATTTTTTTTTCTTACTTATAAAAATTTGCATTTTTTAAAGTTTCTTTTTCCCATTTCTGTAAACCATCTAATTTGTCTACTTCACAATTATATTGTTATTTTGTTCTCTATATTATGCAAATTATATGCAAATGGTCTACCTTTTTTTTCCTGAACAAAGGCAATTTGGTAAATTATTTAAGTCTATTAGAAACAGTAGTTGTTCTAAGACTGTTCCATGAGGTACACCTGAGTATACTTTTAGTTGTATTTATTTGGAGACATTTATTACAAGGCTGGCTGCCTGGTCGTGCGGCTTGCGCGCTGGACTGTCGTTCGGATTTATCTACAATCGAGGGTTCAAACCCTGCCCGCTCCCATCCCCCGTCGTCCTGCGGGAGGTTTGGACTAGGAAGTAAACTATTTTTAACTCTGAAGGAACATCCGAAACATGTCAAACATTTTACAAAGCGTATTTCAACTCATTGACTGTCTGGTACACATTTTGTACAGTTTATTTCTACCACTTTCTCGGATCAAGCTGAAACTTTGTACAATTATTCATTTTCGATGATAACACATGAGTTAATGTTAAAAACTAACCAATTAGTCAATTAAAAACAAGGAGTAAAGTTCCTCTTTCAAACCTTGTGATCAATTTGATTGAAGGGACAATCGCTCTTTCAAACCTTGTGATCAATTTGATTGAAGGGACAATCGCACTATGTCCCTAGATTTAGGGCCGAATTTGAATATGTGAAGGCCCCCCACTTCTTCTAAAGCTTTAATAAAAAAAAATATACAAATGACTAAGCCTACAAGCAAGCCATAGTATTAGAGAAAGATAGTACTTGTAAATTACATTAAATTTTACTTCATTAAAAAAAAAATATAATTATTTAATATGTATATTTTAGTAACACACACAAAATAAGGAAAGAAAATGTGTAGGGTTTACGCAATGTAGCTTATTCAGAGCTATCGCTGTATATTACAAGCACACGATAAGCAGACACTTAATAACCACGGCGGTGCTTACCAAATCTAGATTTAAAATATTGTCGTTAAAAAAGGGGATACAAATGAAACACACACTGGATACAATTTTGTAGCCGTCGAGATAGGATTTTTTTTTCTCTATTGTGGGGACCCCTATCTTGTGGAATCCCCTGGGCAGTAGCCCCGACTGTCCTCCCTCAAATCTAGTCCTGCCTAGATTTAGAACATAGTCTAGTGCACATGTATTTATAGCGAGAGTCGTCACTAGAGTTGTCCTTTGTTTGGAGCTAATAATGACAACCTCAGTTCCCGTATGACATTTTTTTCGGAAAAGAAAAATTTCCAATAAAAACTTTCGTTGGTTTATCGTTTTGTTCAAACGTAATACATCTGCAGAGATTAGTTGAGGGGGGGGGGGTGGTGTTGAGGGGGGCGTGGTATTGAAAGGGGGCGTGGTATTGAGGGGGGCGTGATGTTAAGGGGGCGTGGTGTTGAGGGGGGCGTGGTGTTGAGGAGGGCGTTGTGTTGAGGGGGGTGTGGTGGCTAAGAAGAAGAGTGCTTGGCTTCCTAACATTGTGGATCTCAAATTAGAAATTCGGTGAAGATTGGGGTTGGAACCTCGATATTTTTTAATTCAACTGTCTCTACTTGTTAGTTTCTAATTGTTAGTCACTAATTGTTAGTTTCTAATTGTTAGTCTCTAATTGTTAGTCTGTAATTGTTAGACTCTAATTGTTAGTCTCTAATTATTAGTCTCTAATGGTTAGTCTCTAATTGTTAGTCTCTAATTGTTAACTGTCAAAAGATGAGTAAGTAAAGGCGGTTGGTCGTCGTGCTGGCCCCATGACATCCTCGTTAAACTTCGGTCCTAGAAACTGAATAGATTAGCATCGCCTGACTCACATAGATTGCAAGTTCTGAATCGGGTATGCTACTTACTTTCGCTTTTGTAACAACTGCATCAAATCTTTGTCAATATCAGCTCGAGTTCACGTCATTTCTCTCACCATTCTAGGATCAAGTTTAGACTTTGCAACATATTTCATTTTCTCAGACAAAACAGGAAGAAAAACAACAACAACAACAACAAAAAGTTAATTAATTTATTAGAGGTAATAAATTAATTTTGTTTGATAATGTATTGAAGCACATGGCTGTAAATGTACAGTTTTTCCCTTATATAAGCTATGTTTTTTTTTTTTTATAAATCTTAATGTATTGAGGCACATGGCTGTAAATGTGCAGTTCTTTCACTTATATAAGTTTTTTTTTATAGGTATTTAATATATTTTGTTTCTTTTTATTTTTTTTATTTTATTTCGTTGTTACTGTTATTTTATCGCTTTGGTGCCATTCCCTGATGGGTGTGTCCATACCCCCTGGTGACGCCACTGCTTCAACTCTGCTCCAAAACAGATCACGATGAAAGTACCGGGTATTGTCTCTATGTGTATCGAGTACAACTAACTTAACCCATTCCTGTTTCATGGACACTTACACCTGTTTGGGAAAGTAGGCCAGGATGAGGTAAAGAAGGTAATATAGGATATCTCTTAAATATAACATCAAGTCAGGATGGCCGAGCGGTCTAAGGCGCTGCGTTCAGGTCGCAGTCTACTTCTGTAGGCGTGGGTTCAAATCCCACTTCTGACAATTTTTTTTTCATTAACTTTTTTGTTCATAATAAAAATATTTCTATATGGTATTTCTATATTGCTTCATAGTGGCAATTTAAAATAACAAAAAATATATTCAGGATGTGAAAAAAAGAGAACATTTCAATTTCCATGCTCGGATCAAAAGAGATCCATTTATTAAATTAGGTCTAATTATTTGTATTGCTCTCCAATCTTTCTCTTTTCAATTTCTTTTATTTCCCTTACTGTTCCTAAAAATTATCTTCCCCCATTCTTTTTATCATGCCACTAATTCATCAAAGATCAATGAATCACTAGGAAATAATTTAACATAAAAATCTTTTATCCAATTTGTTGTTTTTTTCAATGGCGATTTTTTATTTCTTTAAGGGAAAAACAAACCAACACCACACCACTTTTCTCACAAATTTCCGCATAATAGTTCGCTGATCAATGAGGAAGATTTCCACTCTCGGTCGACACGCATCGTTTGAGACTTGAACTATTTCAATAAGATGAACAAGCTGATAACATAACTGTTTCGTCGGTCTACTTTTGTTTTTAATGTGAACAACTTGAGTTCATACCTGACAATGGGATTGTAAGTTCATAGAGAAATGCTAACAATAGACTAGAGGCGGTCTAGATCATATACTGCCTCGAGTAGGAAATTGTGCTTTAGATCGATGACGAGGCTGAGAATGACGTCATTTGCAGAGTGCTATGGATGGCTGAAGAGAACAAGTTTGTACAATTTTAATTACGATCACATGAGAATGTGTCTCTTCCTATTCTAATTTTGTTACTACTTTAAAATTTAATAAGAATAATAAAAAAAAATGTTTAATATGTGTTTATCGGTAGCTTCATTTTTTAACGGTATAATTTTTCTTCATGATTAAAAAAAAAAGGGGGGGGGGGGTTGGAGTTGCGAAAAAGTAAATATAAATATTTATAAGCGATACCTGAGCTTGTTCTGTGGGAATGTTTCTTAATTTTTATAAATTACTGCAAGGGGAAATTTAGCCGCAGTTAGTTTTGCGTGGCAGGAGCGAATGTTTGTTTGTCTATCTGTCTGTCCGTCCGTCCATAGACCTAAATCCTTCAGATTTAACATCTCAAAATATAAAAACGCTATTGAAAATTCGATCATGCCTTTTTTTGTGTGTTTCAAAACAGGAGCAATGCTGCTTTTGTTCTTCTGGAATCGAACCTTTTACATATAGGTATATAATTCAATATGAAAAACCTTTTTTATTTAAATACAGACACACCCTTTATAAAACAAATTTTAATAATCTTAGAGACAAAAACAAATATTAATAGACACACTAATACACAGGGTACACATGTAAGACTAGTATATAAAACCTATAGAGTGTTTTTTTTTATTTGCCATAATGGTGAACACCCCAGGGTCAGGGATGTGCCGAAGAAGTTGAAGACAATTGATATTTAATGCACAACTTGTGACCGTGCAAGGGACACAAGGATTGGCCGCTCAAGATGTAGATGAAGGACACGATTTGTCTTTCCAGACGGAAAATGATCTAAAGTAATGGCAGAGAGACTTATTTTATACTAGTCGACCCACGGCGTAGCATACGCCGCTATTTTGCAGGGCCGGCCTTAGGCCACTGCAAACTATGCGACCGCATTGGGCTACGCACTTTTATCGGACTCCGATAAATCCACTGAGAGCATGGAGAGGTCAGGATGATTTATGCATAACATCGAGAGTTCTAGTCCTTTATATCAGCATGCTCATTAATTAGTTAATGAATCTGTCTTCATGTACAAATTCCTGCAATGTTCGGACTTGTCGTGTTTAGGCAGACGTCAAGCATTGGGTGTGAGTGATGTTTAAAATCTTCATTTTGTATGGATGAAGATAAGAGTGTAGTTATTGATTGTTTATAGTTCATAGTGTTACGATCCTCTCCTAATCAGGCATTCTGTAAACACTGCTAAACACAACACATCACATCTAACACATCAAGAACTTGACAACAAGAGCTCTGGTTAATCTGGTACTTTAATAATGCCTTATTAAAACAGCCAATATGACACAATTGGCAACACATCAACAACTAAAATGTTACATTGTATATCACCGTACAAAACTCTACTGTCTCTATCTCTTTCTGGACTCGTACATAACACTGGAGGACTCAACCAGGACCGACTTCATGGCCGACAAACAGTCCCGGTCTCCGATCCTGAACTGCCGCTTTCTTACAGACTGTGTCTCTGGTTCTCGCAGGCTTTCGATCACATGACCATAACACGGTCATATTTGTGTGTAATAGCAGTATTGTCCCTTGTCCATCGACAGCCGTTGATCTGAGTGATTAGCCTGAGTTCACGTGTGTCGACTGAGCCTAGAGTTAACCCTCTCGCGCCACCAATAGGGTTACAACAATAGTTTCTGATATCCATGCATCAATGTTCGCTATGACTTTTCAAAAAAATAGCTTTTGTAATCTGATTTCATCCTTATGTTCGTTTTGCTAAAAATATTATTCCTCTCCTTTCGAAACCACTGCTGACAAACCTACAGGGGCCATCCTGGAGTTTATGCCCATCTTGGTTTTGTGCGTGTGTGTGTTTATATCTTTGTACAATTTTGTTTGAGTGTCGAATATTTTGACTATTCTAACAAACGTATTTAAAGAAGAGGCCTCCCTTGCCGATTTAAACAGGCAACCGACTTTCCAATGTCCGGGCTAACTGCTACTAACTTCATTACTGAATATTCCTATTCCTAAAGCGTAGATACTGAGGTACTGTTAAGATTTGGTAGAATTACTGGGAGAAGCAAAATGTACCATTATCCATTTTGACCCTGATCAAGTGTATGCAAGAAGTCAACAGTAAAACCATACTTTCGTTGGATCAATAAACCATGGCTCCAAACATTGAGTTGGACTTAACTTCAGTTTTCACATCTCTTATAGCGTACATTGCCATTTAATTGACTGTAAACATTAAAACTCAACTCGAATTTAGCTTCACTTTTAAAGTTGTCTCTGAAACCTGGCCAGAAAGCTCCAAAACATCTGCCAGAGTGGAACTTCAATAGGCCGTTGTGATCTCTGAGCTATCTTCCTCTTTGAAGCGCTATCACACGATCTTTTAGGCTACATAATTGCCAGATTTTGTAAACAAATTGAATTTAAACTGACTGTCACGTCACGTGTTCCAAATTAATTATAGGGCACATACAAACAAACACATACATGTATATACATAGGTTCATGTGTGTGTGTGAACGCGCGCGCGCTGCATGTGGGAGAAAGAAGAGATTCCGTTTTCTCATAGAAATAATTTTTGCAAAGTTCAAGCGTGACTCCAGAGCTGTCGTGTTTGTTGACCATAAAGCAAGCTTGTTTATTGGTGTGATGCGTTTCACAATCACAGCGTGCTTATCACGTGACCATCTCATTTGAATGTAAAGTCGTCGTCTAGTACATTTTCGTCTGCTAAATGGCGAATAACTTGTTGATGATGTTTTTTTTTAGCTTAATTTTTTTTTTAAAGATTTCATTAGTTATTCTTAGAAAACGACAAAGAGACAGAGAGAGAATTAGAGAGAGAGACTGAGAGAAACAGAGAGAGACTGAGAGAGAAAGAGAGAGAGAGACTGAGAGAGAGAGAAAGAGACAGCGAGAGAGAGAGAGGCAGACAAACATATATATATATAGAAAGAGAGAGAGAGAGAGAGATAGTGAGAGAGAGAAAGAAAGACAGAGAAATAGAGAGAGAGAGAGAGAGAAATGGACAGCGAGAAAAAAGACAGTAAAAGAAATAGTTTGTATAAGCTTAAATGCCTAATACAAGGTGCAATGTGCACCTTTGGAGATACAATGGACTCGGGTGTCAGTGGTTTTTTTTTATTATTAGTGCGTTGATTATTATCAATGGTAAGTTAGTGTTCAGATACAAGACAGCTCCCCCCCCCCCCTTTACTTTTTGCGAAACTCGCTCTTTTTTTATTTTTTTTCCTCGATTATTTGTTGACCTCAGATTACCGCACAGCCCTTTAGAGGCGTGCCCTTTTCCCTCAGAATTGAATTATGTGCAGTATTGAATAAAATATGATCGATTGTATCCAGCTATTCCAGGCCTCTGGGACTCGCAAGGTTCTTTGAATCATTGAGGAATGTTGTTTTCTTTGTCAGCCACAAGATACCCACAATACATCATCAAAACAGTCACAATTCATTCCTTCCCATTACATTCACTTTCTTTAATTGTCATGGTCCTTATTGTAATAAAAGAAATCTTCAAAAATTACCAATATCTGGCTGTAGTCAAAAAGATCACAGTAAACAAGTCCACGTCTCACATGTCTGATTGTACATTCGACACACAACGGATGGATGGCTGCCTGGCCGTGCGGAATGCGCGCTGGACTGTCGTTCGGTCGTCTCGATTGTCCAAGGTTCAGACCATGCTCGCTGCCACACCCTGCGGGCTAGAATGTAGATTATCTTCAACTTTGAAAACATTTTAGAAACATGAACTTCTGATACCATTGACACAAGCAGAACATAAAGAAATCAGTTTCACTACATTTATATTTCACTTTACAGGATAAATGTTGAAAAAAGGATAACGATTTTTTTAAAACTGTGAGCTTTAGGCATCATCATCTTTATTTCAGGGAGAGATTGAGAGGTTCGAATCCTCCCTTTGATACAAATAAACTAAATTAAAAACCGTGACATCGTACGTAATGCTCTGATCCAGCAGAGATAGAAGCTTCCGTATGTGTCCTTTTGGATTGGATTGTTGGAAGGCTCCAAGCAGATACCAGGAAAAGAAGATAAGCGAGTTTGTACTGTTGAAAGTCAACACTCTGGCTGGCAAAATGGAAGAACACCCAAATACTGTGAAGAGACAAAATCTGAGCTGGTTTGGTCAAATGGCTCACTGTCTAGAGACCTTTTTCAAAGTAAGTGGAGGGATAACGAAGGAGTCGTCCGAAGAAAAGCAAACTGGACAATTTAAAAAAAATGGACGGGCCTCTCTCTTGATATCCTACTAAGCTGCTGACCTGAATGAAATGGAGGGATTTGGTTACTTGAACTGTCATAGCGCCCCTACGACGAAAGTCAAGGGACAGATGATGCTAACTAGATGGGCAAGACGTGAATACAGAAAAACTGATTCCTTGACGCATAATGGAAGCTGTTTGATGGCCTACGCCCCAGACAAGACAAAGACAGAGTTGAAAACTACCTAGCAAGTTTAAACTTCGACCTTCAACTGTTTATTAATAACATCATTGTTTTACATTTGAAAATTTTTTTACGTGCATCATCCTAACATTGAACTGACAACGAATTAAATGTGATAGAATAGAAGCAAGATAGGCAGCTGCTACTGTCTTTAATGGTGAGATACAACGTCAATATTTCCTTACCTTTTGCCAGCGTGATTTACGGATCATCTTCATTATTATTTTTGAATTACTTTGGTATAGCGCAACTTTCAGGCTATAAACGTGATCTGTGCTCTGTTGTCCAATGTCTTTTGTGGATCTGTGTGTGAGGGGAAGGGTATGTGGAGCGTTTCCGTAGTGCCTTTAGGCGCTCAGAAAACACAGCTCTTCTTGAATCGAGATTTGATCTCGAGCTACCTTGATATACAGCCAAGCCGTTGATGCAACTCAGCCACACATCCTACACATTTGATAGGACCTTTAGTATAGGTTTTATTTAACGTCTTAAGAGACGCTATTCTCCCCTTGTAAGTTCTCACATGACTAGAGAAGTCAGTCGCTGGGACACATGCAAGGTCAAAGGTTGAGGATTTATCATCACTTGAGATGACAACGGTTTCAACATTATTCCTGCTACTGGGATGTTCATCATCGGTAACCTAGAACTCCTCATTTAGTCTTGATTTCCACGCAGACTACTTTGTGCTTCTTTCTAAAAGACTGTTAGTGTCAGTCTAAAGGTGCTGGGAGTTATCCTTGATTCTGTCTCTTTAAAGTGGGCGACTAGAAGGTCTCATGTCCTCTATTTGACCTCCATTTATTATATCCTATGGAAGGATAGGAAACTGACTGATAACATTATCACATCTTTTATTAGCTCCTCACTATCTCCCTTCTCGAACAATGCCTTGTAATTGTTTCCCTTTTGCAAAGTCTTTGTTTCTCAACAGGTGGTCATATCATAGAGACTCAAAAGTAAAGTAGCAATTATACATAAAACACTGAACCATAATCTTCAAACACAAAAACAAAATCTAATAAAATACCCAGAAAGACACAAGTATAAAGGCACATTCCTCGTTCCATTTGCTAGGACAAATTCGTACAAGTGCTCCTTCTTCCCTAGTGCTTGCAATGGAATGGGTTGCCTGAGACAGCCAGGAAAACCAATGACTTGGCAGAATTTAGGTCATTGGTTAACATGCATGACTAGATGCATGACGCGTAGGACGTAATCATCTTCTTATTTTAAGTAACGTCTGTATTTTATAAGAAAAGAAGATAAGAAACTTTATAGATTGAATGATGATAATTATGTTCTTGATAGTAATTACATTTTGCGAGATATTACCAAATTTTTAAAAATTTAAATGATAGAACCTTATAACATTTCGAAAGTCAAAATCAATTAGCACAATCGTTGGCTAAAACAAAGATAAAAAAAAAATGAATACACAAGACAAAAAGAAACATACAATACAACGTACACCAACTCAGCTTTGGGGGGTTTTAAAGGAAGACAACAGAGAAAAATGGAGACAATTTAATAATGAGGTGGAGGAGAGGCCCTTTCATTCCTCTTTGACACGTGTTGGTGTGGTACATCTCCAGGAATGGAACAAATGAAATCAATAATTAAAAGCAGGTCTATTAGTTTCAAACGCAGGGGTACTATTTTGAGAAAGGTGGAAACGTTTATTGCATGTGAAGTCCGGGATTTTAAAGCGTGGCTGAAGGCCACCAATCTCGATTTTATGCTCCCAGCGTTTGTAAAGCATAGAGTTAGACTTACTGTTAGACGAATCAATCTTTGTGTTTGGACACATAACGCCACCGTTAACACTTTAACATTTTAACAGGTAAACTTTCTTAATAAACTGACATAATCTCTTTTAAGGGTCCTATTACTACAAGACAATCACCAAGCCCATTGGAAACGAGCTGATGGTGCTAGATATCTTTGGTTTACATGTTTTGAATGTTCGTCCAGAGTTGCAGATAATTTTCTTCCTAGTCTAAACCTCCCGCAGGACGACGGGGGACGGCAGCTGGCAGGGTATGAACCTGGGACCACCAAGATGATGGAACGACAGTCCAGCGCGCGTACCGCACGACCAGGCAGCCATATGCACAATGGACATACGTTTCATAGGGCAGAATAGTTTCAGGTCACTTATTTGATGGCACATTGACTGAAGGTTGCTCATTGCTTCACACAACAAACAAACAAACAAACAAAATAACGGACATAATCCTCTTGTGTACCTACCTTTAGGCTGATCGTTTTAGAACATACACACATGCAGCCAGGGATGTCCATCTAATGTTTATTATTACAAAGCTTATATTAATTCACTCCGTCTGTCTGTCTGTCTGTCTGGGTGGATTCTTAAATTTCTCATACACTTTTCTCCCACTTACCAATTCAGGGCCGGTCCTACAGATTGCGGGGCCCTATGTGAAACGGATTGCACGGGGCCTAGTCTGGGTTGGGATAAGGATAATAAGTGAAAATTAAGATATTTTGTTAGAAATTCGTCTTTGCATTTTATTCATACTTTACTAAGTGCAAAATCACAATCTAATTAACTTTACGAGCCATCTACAATAGAAGGTACTTTTCCAACATAAAGCCGATAAACATTCAGATGTCTTTTAGATTTACTATCGACTAGCAAAATATCGCTTTTGATTTATTTGAAGAGATCGAGATAGATTTAGATCTATATTTATATGCCAGTGACTATTACAGTAAATTTAGTATTGGAACTTGCTGTTTTTGGTTAAAATTCGCCCCATAATTTTTATTAAAGGAAAGCTGACAATGGCGTTTTTTTTTAATCGCCAGTAGGATTGGCGTTTTCCATATTTAATGACGCCACAAGATTACAATTTTGTCTATTTTTCAGAACAAGTTTTGAGTTTTCAGGATATTTTAATAATTTCAGGAGATTTTCATGACTTTTTATCGTATACATTGCAAGTTTAGGAGATTTCCAGGAGCTCCTGAAAAATCAGGACACCGCGAAAACCCTGTTATAAGCTAAAATGGTTTACTTTATTTAATTTACAACTAGAGTTAGCGCGGGCCTATGAAAGTGCGGGGCCCATTGCGGCCGCATAGGTTGCAGTGCCCTAAGGCCGGCCCTGCTTACCATATCCAACTCAAGTTGAAACTTTGCACAATTAATCATTGATGAGGACATCACAGGAATCAGTCAAAATATAAATCCAATCAGCTAATTAAATAGTTAATTAACTACTTTTGCTTTATATTGAAAATGGAAATAAGTCTGATAGTATTGAGAGATGTCGCTGTAAATGTTGATTTCTTCCCACCTCAGAAAAGCCTTTCTTTTTTTTTTTTACCATTTTTCACACTTTATGATTTGCAATGATTTGTCTTTTAAATGTCAACTGGATCACAGAAATTAAAATCCAACCAAAGTGTAGGTAACTGATGAACTGAGAACTTATAGTTGACGTGTACAGCTGTAACTATAGTAGGCGTGCTAGAGAATACAATGTGGCGTCTACACTCACTGCAACTTTTCATTTTTTAAATAAAAATACGATCGTGTTCCACGTGTCAAACTAGCCGGAGATGACCAGCGGCCTGTGGGACTTAGTTTTGGTATTACTGATAGTCTGGATCAAAGCTAGATCTATGTCAAACTTAGAGAATATTAGCTTCACATTTTTTTTTAGTTTGACACGAAAAGAAGAGTATGAAAATGGGTTTACCCGTTCAGCCGATATGTTCATTTCCAATAAAATTACTGTGAAAACGGGTTTACCCAATTTGATAAAAAGTTTCGTTCTTTTAATAGAGATACAATTAAGTACTTTTTTGGGTCAGTTTTTAGGGAGGGACAATAAATATACCCTACAAACTCCTCCATGATCTAAGGAACTTTTATACCAAGTTTTATCAAGATCGGTCAAATGGTTTTCATTTTATATTCGAGACATATATACATACATACTCCCTACTTTCTAATATTTTGACAATATCTGCTCTGCAGTTTTTTATTAATTTTTTTTTATTTTAAAGTAGTTTATAAATTGTAAATCGTTTAGGTAGAGATCAATAGTATTAAGAATTTTGTTTTCTATGATTACTATACTTTTGAAAAGAAAGACAACTATTTTAACATAAATAATTTGAACAGTTGAATGGCTTTCATTTTTATCATCATTCAACTCCATGCGAGAGCTTAACAGGTTTAGATCTTTATTGCCCAAAGCCCTGGACAAGAACTCAGCAGTTGTGTGTAACGTGCGTCTGTCAACATAGAGGTCACGTGGCGTTCCAGACCTATCGAAACGGGACCCGACAAGTCTGGGACATTAAGGAAAAAAGTCGAAGGTTGACCTGAACAGAGCGAAGTATGAACCAACGGGACCTTTGATTTTAACCATAAAATATATGAAAGTTTCAATTTAGAAAAGAAGTGAAAAATATGGTCATGTGTGATAGTGTAGCCAAGGACAATAATCATTTGTCTCATCGAGAAGTACATAAAAGTCTAATTCATAAAGTGTGTGAATGCTGTTCGTATTTGCATCTATTATGTTATTGTTACAATAGTACGCTGATGTGGTCAATTGTAGTCCAAATAATTTTCCATTCGAATGGACCTATAAAAATTATCTTATCTTATTTGAAGTAACGTCTGTATTACATAAGAGAAGGTAAGAAGATTATCTTATCTTTAAAAAAAATTTGTCAAACCCACAAAAAAACACACAAAAAAACAATACAGAACTTAGAAGTTGTATTCAAACTTTCGATAAATCATTTATCTACTTGTAACTGATTGGATTAATTTGTTTACTATTAACGTCTATAAAAAAAGTTCGCATGAATTATAAACAGAATATTTTAAGTACAAAAAGTTCAAACAGTGTCATTCCACTACTGACCCTTTGAATGTATATCGAAACACACCACGCAATCTGACCCACTTTGTCACCGTGAATTGACCACATTATCCAATGGAATGTCACGAGCGTGACCTCTGCCAGATAGGCCGTCCCCGAAGTCTTGCTCTCCAGTGTGTGGGACAGATCAGGTGATGTAATTGAAAGGCTGATTCTCTATTTACACAATGTCTGATAAGGTGTGGATTGTCTGATAAATTGTCTTTCCATGAACACGTCAATAGAAAAGTGTTACTATTTGAAGCCTAGCGTGTCAACAAAAATGTCATCTTAGAATAGACAAATGCTTTTGTAATGATATTTGACAACGAATATATATATATATATATATATATAGCCACAGCATCCCGCAGGACGACAGGAATGACTGTAGGCAAGATTCGAACCGGGACGATCGAGACGACAGTCCCGAACTCATACGATACGACCAGAAAACAGCCCATCAGCTGTAGTGGCTACCAAACTATCTATCATCAGCCAACATCTTCTTTCACCACTGTCCACACTAACAAGTGAATTCTACATCGTCTGCCCCAGGTACACTGTTACATGCTTAGCTGAAATTCTAAGAATCTCACGTGACCCAAAATTCTATTAATCTCACGTGACCAGACAAACCGATGAAAACTCAATGACTGTAGCCAACTTTTCAGGAACTCACTCTATCCACAGAGCCGGATTTAAGGGAGGGCAGACGGGGCTCCAGCTCCGGATTTCCACAAGAAACTAGCCTCCAAAAAAGAGAAAAATAATTCGGAATTTTTACGGGTCAGTAATTTTTCTCATTTTAACGCTTAAAATCTTACTTCGAGTAGCAACAATGTTGTGATTAAGAAGTGTCGCTTGTAGTTGTAGAATGCTCAGAACATGTAAAAAAGTGAGATTAAATTTACAAGGATTTTTTGTCTTTTTTTAAAATCTAGAATGCTTTTAAATATAAGTATTTTTTATTCATAAGTTGATCTTTATTAAAGCTTTCGAAAGAGTGTAGGGGCCTCTACAAAAATCTTGCCTTGGGGCCTCCACATACTTATATCCGGCCCTGTCCATCTACATGTGTAAATAACACACACTAAAAGTAGCTTCCGTCATGCACTTGACTTAGTGTTTTCCAAGGCTTCGTGTACAGTCAAGTACACAGTTATGTACACAGTCATGTACCCTTTGTTACTTGTACTTCAACAAATAACAAAAAATACGAACGATAGTGTATGCTAAACAGTAAGCTAGTGTACAGCGTAGACTTACAATCTTGTATTCAAAGATTTAAAGAATTAAAATAGTGATATTGTAGCTACTTCTAGGCAGAGGGTTTAAAAAATTATTTGATGCTATTCCGATGAAAAGTAAAATGCACAAAAAATGAAATTGGGTTACAATCAATATTGTAATTTCAAAATATTGTTTTTGCGATGTTTGACATTATGCAATACGCCATAGACTTCCATTTTGTTAAATGTAATCTAAATGTGGGTTTACTATCTACTGCATATATTCTAAATCAGTGTTAAATGAAGGATAAATGTATGTTAATGTGTATTTTAAAAATCTGTATTTTATTATTATTATTGTTATTATTATTAACTATTATTATTGTAATTATTATTACTATTTTTATTATTTTTAATTATTATTATTATTATACAAATTTATTTAAAGCAGTTTTACTTCTAACTTTATTTTACTAAATTGATTGACAAATGAACCTTTTATTGGCGTTACAATGCTAAGTACTTACAAATAATTCTAGCTTGATCTATATATGTATAGGTCTATGTTGATAACATAATCATGTTATGCCAACCCAGTTATGAAACTTCAAATTGACATATTTCAATAGTTGTAAATCTCAACAAATAAGAACAGAAATACGTAATTACAAAACTCCAACCCGAGACATATACTTCTAACCCATTTAACTATCAATATTAGTTATGTTGGCTTTACTAATATAAGAGCTGCACATTTCTATACACCTGTAGCACCTAACGACTGGTACACAATTAAACCACTGTTAGCGTATTAAATTTTAACTTATAAAACTTTAAATATTCTTGTGAACAAAACTAAATATAACTTTTATTACATTAAAGACTAATTCGATTTGAGATGAATCGAAATAAACCAATGAATATATATATATATATATATTCTAAAAAAAATCTAAATGACAATAAAATTATGTTTTCATATTCTGGCGTCCTGGAGTCGTCTCTCCTTGTACATTACATTATGCAAAACCCAATATAGTAATTTCATCATCCTCACTGCATCGCCACCAACCAATTGCTAACTTCTTCTCACCGTCACCTTAGAAACACACACACAGTGCCCGATTTAAGAATGTGAAGGCCCCAACCACAAGTTTTTGTAGAGGCCCTTACAATTATTAGTAAGCTTTAAGACAGATCCACTTTTCAATAAAAATAGTTACATTGCAAAGCATTTAGATGAAAGAAAGAAATATATTTTTTTTCTCTTTTGTGTAGGCCTCTGTCTTGTGGAGTCCCCATGGCTGTAGCCCGCCTGCCCTCCCTTAAATCCGACCCTGCACACAACTCCATAACATTAGGCCGTTAAAAAATGCACATTGGCCCTTATTGTGTATTTATTTGTCGAAGCTTCGAACAGTGTCATACAACCAATGATAAACTTTCGAGTATTTATATTCTTTTGAGAACCATAAGCTCATGAGAACTGTGCTGTTAAAACTCGACTACAGTACGATGACGAAGACCTCCAGTAATCCTGCGATCACTTAAGCTAATTAGAACAGGAGGTGCTTGTGTGTGACTGAACTTCCCACAATTCAATTGGCAGAAATATTGGGTGTCTTCCGTTAAAACCAAACACTGGGCTGTAGGGGAGAAAACACCAACGCTACGAAACCAAATAAAGAATGCCAGAACTGAATTGGGAAAGTAGTCGAGGTGTTAGGAATTGAAGGAGACAAGGTTAAGATGACCTTGTAGATGTGTATAAACTTAATATGGTCATCCTGGTAATCTGCGAACTAGTCAAATGGATAAACGAAGAGCTAGACAAAATGGAATGAATTCGAGCTGATCCCTTTGCCAATGGGGTGACATGATTAGGCCTGCTGAGCTGATATGTGAGGGGTGACATGATTAGGCCTGCTGAACTGATATGTGAGGGGTGACATGATTAGGCCTGCTGAACTGATATGTGAGGGGTGACATGATTAGGCCTGCTGAACTGATATGTGAGGGGTGACATGATTAGGCCTGCTGAACTGATATGTGAGGGGTGACATGATTAGGCCTGCTGAGCTGATATGTGAGGGGTGACATGATTAGGCCTGCTGAACTGATATGTGAGGGGTGACATGATTAGGCCTGCTGAACTGATATGTGAGGGGTGACATGATTAGGCCTGCTGAGCTGATATGTGAGGGGTGACATGATTAAGCCTGCTGAACTGATATGTGAGGGGTGACATGATTAGGCCTGCTGAGCTGATATGTGAGGGGCGACATGATTAGGCCTGCTGAACTGATATGTGAGGGGTGACATGATAAGGCCTGCTGAACTGATATGTGAGGGGTGACATGATTAGGCCTGCTGAGCTGATATGTGAGGGGTGACATGATTAGGCCTGCTGAGCTGATATGTGAGGGGTGACATGATTAGGCCTGCTGAGCTGATATGTGAGGGGTGACATGATTAGGCCTGCTGAGCTGATATGTGAGGGGTGACATGATTAGGCCTGCTGAGCTGATATGTGAGGGGTGACATGATTAGGCCTGCTGAGCTGATATGTGAGGGCGGTTATTAGCATTACAAATATACGAGGGAGATATTGTTTACGTAATGGAGATACATAAAAGTTGCACATGTATTAGTGTTTATAGATATATGTGTGTAAGTTAAAATGTAGGTGATTGTGTGTGTTTGAAAAAAAAAGAATTGCCCTTATCAAAATATTTCTCTTATTTGACATAATTTTTACAACAGAATCGCGATCAAAATGCAACCTTTATATATTATGCTGTATATTGAAAACTCAGTGACTCATCTGGACGCATCCATTGTCTTACGAGACAGGAGCCTTATATATTGCAAAAATAAATGCAATGAAAGGTCTATAGTACCCAATGTGAGCTCTATAGTATCTAATTTGCAATTTATCAGCTTCAATAATTTGGTAACTGTTATGGAGTGTGCGTGTGTGTGTGTGTCTGTGTTTCTATGGTGACGGCGTGTTGTGGAGTGTGTGTGCTTCTATGGTGACGGTGGGAAGACGTTAGCGGACCGTAAGCGATTGGTTGTGAATGATGCAACATAGGTGGCGTTATTGTCACTTGCTCTTAGTGAGGGGAGACGACTCTAGAACGTAAGACTGAAAGGTTGTTACAAAGTATTGTTACTTAAGTCTAAAGTTTGATTTTATGTATACTGCGAATATAATGTTCTTTAGTTTGTTCACAAAAGGAAGTTGTTCATGTTCTTTGAAGTTTTGTTGTTAAGATACATGACGCCAAAAGCGGTTTAGTTGTCTACTAGCAGTTTGGTGCTACAAGTCAACGATAGATAACTGCACGATGGGAAGACGTTAGCGATTGGACCGAAGTGACGTAAGGCAGTGACATTGTCGTCATCGGTCCTTGTTAGGGGAGACGACTCCAGAAAGTGAGACTGAAAAGACGTGTTATTGTAGTGAGTTAGATTTTGTTTAGAATACCATGTTATAGTATAACTAAAGTCCAGTACTTTGATTTCATTTTATCGCAAGCTGAATTTGTTTATATTGTAATAAAGTTCTATTTAGTTTTATTCACAAGAGAAGTTATTCAAGTTATTTCAAGTTTTATATGATAAGATATAATACGCCTACAGCGGTTTAGTTGTCTACCAGCGACGAAACACCAAAATCAACGACCGTAAACATCAGAAACACATTTCCGAACTCTTTTGACAACTTTTTTCGCTTTATTATCTGGCAACTTAATTATCTTTATTTCCGTAAAGCTACATTTAGCACTTTTCAAAAAGCAACTTTTATATTCGAATATCTGGCAAGTTAGTAAGTGACTATAGGGCGACTTATTTATTTTACCGATGGGCAACCTATTCACTTCACTATATGTGTCTTGCATCAAGAGTGGATAAATAAATCCCATCTTGAACCAATAATAATGCATTCATAAAGAGCTTGAGACAGAGACCAGAAAGAGAACAAAAAAATGTTGATAGAAATTAAAGTTGTGTATCAATTTTACAACTCTTAGAGTTTATGTATGCTTAGACATAGTCTTGTAAGTGCCTCTAGAGCATGGAGCGGGTTGCCTGAATCAGCCGAGAAAATCAATGACCTAGTTGACTTTAAAGCTTCATTTAACATGCAGGAATAGATGGACACACGAATACCCGTAGGACGTATATTGCAATTTAGAAGGAACATCTGTAATTTATAAGATTAAGATAAGATAAGATATAAGCTCAATGAAGAAAAGTTGAACTACATTGCTGTGCTCTCATTCAGGACTCTCTTTGCTTATCAGTGCACGTTTGTGCAAAAAAAATTGTTCTGTTTAACCCTTAAATCTCAGTACTGCTGTAATACCTCCAATAGGTCTATAGATACTAATATCTCGCTAAGCCACTTTAGTTCTATAAGAGTTAAAAACCATGTGAGATTTTAACATCAACCAGAGCTGCACCAATTGAGTGGCAATGAATTTAAACATATTCAGTCTTATTTCATCGGCAAGATAATAGAGCAGCAATTGCCAGAACTTTAAAAGAATCCCCCAGGCGATGGCAATTTTAGAAATCACAACCTCACTTCCTATACTGGTATAAGAAACAAAATTAAAGTTGGCAGATAATAGTTACACAAGCTAGGAAGACATGAAAAGTTAGGTCTGAAGAAATTGTACAGTTTTAACAGCATCACAATTGTACGTAATAGATTTCTGACAGTTCCCCATGTCTGAAATGGCATCTCAGAACGTTGGTGATAATGATTCTCGTTTTGTACATGATCTGATACCTGCTGCTGCTAACTACAAAATGAATACATTGGAAGGAATGAGGTTTGTGGAACAAAAAATAGTTGTGCTGAATTTTGGAATGCTTGAGCATGAAAGATAACATCGTGGTTAGCCTTTGGCGTAGGAATACGGTAGGATAGTCCTTAGTTTCTGTAGATCTACATAAATCTAATTTTAAATGAATCTGTTGAGTTCAAGGGTAGTTTAGCTGTGTCATCCTCTAACATTGTGGGATTTAGTGTGTGTCAATGTCAAATAAAGAATTTTCATGTAAAGCGGATAACTATAAATTAACGTTTTGGTGTATCCGTGGTACAGAAAATAGAAAGTCTTGGTAAGCTATGTATTTAAAAATATTAGCGCACTTATTTAGCGCTGGAAACTCAATATCAAACTCGTTTTTTTCTAGCCCGAGCTTATTGTTATTATTTTGTTGGCAACAGCGATCTTTTAATATAGCGTCCTTGACATTGCTTGGCTTAGCTATCCATTGCTAAATAATTTCTTCCTCTTTTTATTTTATTATGTCTTTCTTCAAGTTACCTTATACCGCCTCCACATTTCTCCATATTAAAAAAATATCTTCTTCCCCCCCCCCCCCCCCCCCCCCCCCCCCACCTTATTGTATTTTACTGCAAACATTCTGTAAACCAGGTCTTAATAGTCAAGAACTAAACAAAGAGGAAACCACTTTGTTAAAAAAAAAACATATACGTTCCCAACATTAGGCAATTTGAGTTCTTAATCTAGACTCAAGAGAATGTTTGATTCTGCGAGTGGTTATATTTATTCATTTATTTTTTGGTCTTCAAAGATCTCAATGGGGGATACTGATTCTTCTTTTTTACATGATTTGAACACTGCAGCATATTATATCAAGAGGCCAGAACAAGACTCTGGCCCCAAAACCCTCCTATAGAAGAAAAACTATACGGAGAACTGCCTGATCTGGAAACCACTGTGCGGTTTATCTCAGCTATAGGAGTGACTGATCTGAACCCTCCGACTTATAAAATGTGAACGAAGAAAAAGAAAAGAAGAAAAACCCTGATGCTGCTACTTCTACAAAAAAGAATACATTGGAAGGAATAAGGGCCGGATTAAAGGGAAAGCTAGCGGGGCCTCCATATGAAAAGGGCCTTCACAAAAGAGATAAATTTATCCAAATTTTGACATATCGAAACTTTTATGAGTTTTGCATTTCAATGGCTGGCAAAATGTTGTGATGAAGAAGTGTGCGGTTGTGGCATGCTCTGAATAAGTCAATACACCTCCAGTTTTACGACAGTGCGTCTTAGAAGAGCCTAACTCTCAACAAACTCAAAAATATAAAAAAAAAATAAACTTAAAAATGCATTTTAAATATTTTTTTTAAAGGAAATTGATATTAAATTTAGAAGAACTATTTCTTTCTTCTAATATATATATATATATAGCTCCTCCTTCGTGATCGAAGATGATCACATTTTTTTCTATATTCTGTGGACTCGAAGATGACAGTAAATTTCAATATAGCATGCTTTCAGATACAAGTATTTTCATTCATAAGTGGATCTTTATTAAACCTATTTAATAAGCTCCACATACTTAAATCCGGCCCTTGGTCTTAGCATGAATTAAAAATATATTTGTTTTTAAATAGCCGAACTCAAAGAATCTACTGCATAGCGTTTATAATCTTATAAAACAGATATTAAAGAAAAAAAAAATTATTTTCAATTCGTAGGCGACCAAAATTCGAGTGTTCTGAAGGACATTGTTCTCTGGTTAATAATCCGATCAAATCCATATGCAGAGTTAATTACCAAGTGTTAAGGCCAGGAATATCAAGGGAATAATAAGAGCAGACGTTTTTTTAAACATGGCGAGCGTTGAATGAAAATAGTTGGGCGTGGCTTCGAACATGGAAGCATACAAAGTCGGGCAATAGAGGACGCATGCGTGACCAAAAAAAAAATAATTTAAATTCCCCTTTCAGACCTTGAGATCTATAGGACAGATGATGTAAAGGTCATCTGTTTCTGTGGCCCATAGTTAACGAGGATGTCATGTGGCCAGCAAACCGATTAGCGGACTTTTCCCCCCAACTAATGTTAGGTACCCATTAGAGCTAGGTAAGCTCAGAGATCCTGAAATTTAAAAATTCCAGTACTCACCAGAATTCGAACCCGGGACAACTCGGTTTGGAAGCCAAGTGCTTTATCACTCAGCCACCGCCCTTCTGAAGGCGTGACCACTCAAGTTTTTTTTTTTTTTCTTTGTTTCCTTGGAATTTAAGATTATTATTTTGAATATGGCGCCCTTGACATTGCTTCGCTTATTTCATTCTTCCAAAATCTCTCACAATCTTACGTCTTTAGGTTCCATATCGCCGACACATTTCTCCAGATTGCTTTGTCTTCTTCCTAAAATGTTTTTGTATTTCTTAGCTTCAATAATGTTACTCGGATCTTACAAAATCTAAACCTTAATGTAGAGATGATTACTGAGTTTAGAATGTATCTAGATGATCCCCAATTAATTGTGAAATCTATGCAATAAGATATTAAATAATATTTATTTGCTATTCTATTCTTTTTTTTTTCTTTTATATTTTGTAATGTAATAGTTTGACACGAAAAGAAAAATGCGAAATAAAAAAATCTTCAAGGTTTAAAAAAAAATACGCATTTCAGCTCTGAAATAAATGTATTCAACACAAATTGGGAATTCTCCATTATTTTTTATGGGGGGGGGGGGGGGGTGGTGAACTTCAGAGCTACGAATATATTAGTTCGAACCGGAATGAACAATTGTGGGGCTTATGTTTCGACTTGTTATTTGCTGGCCGCCGAAGCCTGCCCTTAGGGCTGTCATCAATAGGAACTTGGGTCAGCGACGATGACTGGGCGGTGAAGGGTGTAGGGGGGAAGCGGGTGGCCAGTGTCGTAGAGGTTTCGAATTTCTTTTCTAACCATTAATGATCTGACTTAAAACTTGTAGTTGGCCTTATGTAATGACCATTCACTGGACATTTCCGAGCCTTAGGGGGGAGTTCCACGAACAAATCAAAGAAATCAATTGGATAAAGTCGTAGGTTTGAAGGCAGTCAAGAAGTGCATGGACTCGTGTCACTTTAAAGATGTCGGAGTGCTAACTTTTAAGTTAATACAACTAGGCTATGTTTTTTATTTCGTCGATATGTCACATCCGGTAGTTAACCTTTAAAGTGATATAGTCATCGAAATATTACTTTAAAAAGTAAAGTTCCTCTTTCAGACCTTGTGGTCTATAGGGCAGATGATGTAAAGGGCGACTTTTTTGTGTGGTCTACTCTTAACGAGGGTTTCATGTGGCCAGCACAACGACCTCCTACCGCCTTTACTTTTCCCCAACTAATGTCAGGTACTTACCATTGGAAATCGAAGGTGTCGATGGGAGATGTAGGAACACGATCAGTGACAAAATGTGAGACAATGACGCAATGCTAAAGGTCATCTAAAAGAAACGTGTATGGCTACTTTGAAATGTTATTGATGAAATTCCTGACAAGAGGCCTTTGCATTGGAGGAGCTTAGGTGTTTCAAAAATGTCAGAGTACAGCACAGATTATTAAATATATAACAGAATAAATGAAAATTGATGTGATCTGAAATTAAAACCAGTTCTAAGCGGCTTGACTGCTAACCATTAAAGAATGCTCAAGAAGGTTGTATAATAAATTCTCCAAAGGCAAAATGTCGTCTTATTTCTCTGGCGATAACTTTGTTTCTAAAGTCACTTCCTAACACTGTAGAATTATCAGTTTCTTTCCAATACAGAAATATTTTCATTTTAGACTTTGTCTGAATAATTATTATTCCATTTACACGTCATCCATTTCTGTCGTGTACACAAAAAAAAGTTGGCTTTGAGATTAACGTCTAAATAAACAGAACCAATCCAGAAGCATCGTACATTGACACTATGCAGTGCGTCACGTTGACACTGTGTAGATTCATGTTCTGATAATTCTAGATCTAGATGTGACGACACAAACACCTAGGCGCGATGGGAGATCCGTTGTTTGAATAGAATACACCGTACAAAAATCCTATTTAGAATATTCAATAATTTAATAGTAGGCCCATAAACTTATATCATAGAAAAATTAATCACTCGTGAAACTAAGTAAATTGTAAACACCATATACCCGACCCCTATTAGTCCTAGATTTTGGTACTATATAAGCCAGGATACTTTGACTGTGCTAAGGTATAAATGGTACCTAAAATCGGTGGGCACCAGCTGGTCATAGACCGTGGAAGCTACTTATAACCAGGGCCGGTCTTAGGCCACTTTAACCTAAGGAGCTGTAGTGGGCTCCGCACTTTCATTGGCCCCGCGCTAATTCTATGTGGAATATGAATATATTAAATCATTATAACTTATAACAGGGTTCTCGTGGCCTCCTGATTTTCGAGGAGCTCCTTGAAATCTGAAATTATTAAAATGTCATGAAATCTTGAAAACTCATTAACAAATCTCATGAAAAAATAGACAAATTTTGGGGTATTATTCAATATGGAAAATGAATCCTAAGCGCGATTAAAAAACAAACAAACAAACAAACAAACAAACAAACAAACAAACAAACAAACAAACAAACAAACAAACAAACAAACAAACAAACAAACAAACAAACAAACAAACAAACAAACAAACAAACAAACAAACAAACAAACAAACAAACAAACAAACAAACAAACAAACAAACAAACAAACAAACAAACAAACAAACAAACAAACAAACAAACAAACAAACAAACAAACAAACAAACAAACAAACAAACAAACAAACAAACAAACAAACAAACAAACAAACAAACAAACAAACAAACAAACAAACAAACAAACAAACAAACAAACAAACAAACAAACAAACAAACAAACAAACAAACAAACAAACAAACAAACAAACAAACAAACAAACAAACAAACAAACAAACAAACAAACAAACAAACAAACAAACAAACAAACAAACAAACAAACAAACAAACAAACAAACAAACAAACAAACAAACAAACAAACAAACAAACAAACAAACAAACAAACAAACAAACAAACAAACAAACAAACAAACAAACAAACAAACAAACAAACAAACAAACAAACAAACAAACAAACAAACAAACAAACAAACAAACAAACAAACAAACAAACAAACAAACAAACAAACAAACAAACAAACAAACAAACAAACAAACAAACAAACAAACAAACAAACAAACAAACAAACAAACAAACAAACAAACAAACAAACAAACAAACAAACAAACAAACAAACAAACAAACAAACAAACAAACAAACAAACAAACAAACAAACAAACAAACAAACAAACAAACAAACAAACAAACAAACAAACAAACAAACAAACAAACAAACAAACAAACAAACAAACGGTATTGTCAGGTTTCGTTGAATAGAAATGTAATAAATGTCGAATTAATTTTCTAATAGAAATCTAAATTTTCTTATCCCTACCCAAACTAGGCCCGCTCAATCCCTTTCTGGGCCCGCCATTGTTAGGGCCGGCCTTGCCTATGACCGATCTTTATGAAGAAGGTGTGAGGACCTAAGTAATGAAGAAGATAACTAAGTAACCAGTGTCTTGCGTTTTCGGTAAAAGTCTTGATTTAAATAGTTCCTCTTACTTCTTTCTTGTGTTACTCCAGACGCTTACATTCCACCTCCCTAGACGTTTTGAAGCTCTTATTGAAAAACAAAACACTAAAATAAGTACTTACAGTCATATGTATCATTGATTAATAATTCAGTTCCCTCCCCTGCTTTTCAGTATAGTAACGTTGTCTGTGACTTACGAGTTTTAAGAATTTACCCTCGGGTTTTAAACATAAAGCTTGGTGTTTTTTTTTAATGTATTTTTTTTTTTTTTGTCTTCATTTCTGCTACTAGCTTGAACTTGGAGACTTCCTGGAGATTATTCCCCTTCAATTTTAGACTCCCTATTACAGGCCAGACCATTTTATTTTCCGGTCTTCCGAAGGGCCGTAAATTAGAAGGGTTTACGAGGCTGTTAAAAGTCGATGTCCTGTGAGCTGTTGATGATGACAGGACATGAGAAGTGAGACATCGCTAAACCAAAGAGACCAGCTTTAAACGTATCCTCTGATACTCTTTAGCCTAGGGATTTACTAGTTCTTTGACCCGGCTTTTAAATAAACGAATCGAAAAAAACAAAAAAACTAAACAAAAAAAAAAGGGGGATCTGAACTATTTAAATTGTATATTCCTCTATGTAGCCGCTGCCCCCCCCCCCCCCCCCCCCCCCCCCCCACCTTTAACTCCCTACCAAGTTTTACGAAAGTTCTGTAATTTATATGACATCTTTTTAAAGACGCTTCTTCTGTTATAGCTTGAAAAGTTCGTAACAGCCAGCTACAATTGTATATTTCTCGGTAAAATATACAAAGAAAGTGTCAAAAGGTTAAATACTATTTAGAAAACTTGTTTTAGAAGTCGACTAGAAGACTATAACAAACTACAGAACGTGAAGATATGAGACAAATAAACAAACCATGAATGAAACATCATGGGAATAGAGTAACAGGAGAAAAATATTTTCTATCTATCTATCATTTATCTATCTATCTGTCTGTCTGTCTTTCTGGCTATCTATATCTATCTATCCATATATATATATCCATCAGCCTGTCTGTCTGTCAGTCTGTCTATCTATCTATCTATCTATTAAGCAATACGTTTTTTGTTTAAAAAGAAGTAAAGTAGTTGTATATTGACCAGACAAATTAATACTTGTTTTCTTCCCTCACAATCTAACTTATCCCCCCCCCCCCACACACACCTATTTTTCCATCCCCAGGTTAGCTGGTAAAGTTTATTAGCTCCCCCGATGATTCAGTAAAGTTCTGCAATCAATATTAGTCAATGTATAATACTGTGACTTTCACCGCATACTCATGTTTCCCACAATGGTCTAAATGCTTCTTTTCGATTGGTTTACAAGTGTGCCCGTGATGGAAATAGAAGACCATTAGCTGAATGAGTTATTTCGTTTATTGACTTTTCTTAATCTGATCTTTGAAACCTGCTGCCCCTTGTGCTAAGTAATGCACTCATCCAACAGAAAACTATTTTGATTCATTATTAGAAACATTTGAAGATTTTTAAAATTTTCCAAACCTTAGTCATGTCGATAACACGTCAATCATATTTACACACAAACCGGATATAGAGATACAAATACATATCATCTTATTGACTTATTGACTGTTCCTTATTTGTTTCTTCTGATGATGGCAATTCATTAAATTAATTTCTTTGCCAAAAGACTTCGTAATCACCTATTCTATTAGATATGACGTAATTATTTAGCGTTAGGCTTAGTCGTGCTATTAAGAAAGTTATATGTATGTATGGCTTTTTATAAAGCGCTACTTTCATGCTTATAGCATGCTCAGAGCGCTTTGGTCCAATCTCATTTGTGGACCAGTGGGGGGGGGGGGGGGGGGGAGGGGGTATCTAGGAGTTGGTTTTCCGTGCTGCCTTTAGGCGCTCAGTAAACATAAATCTGCTCGAGTCGGGTGTCGAACCTCGAGCCCCCTTCTAGGTAGCCAAGCCAAGCCAAGTTCGCGCACTTAGCCTCTCGACCACGCTTCCATCTATCTATGTATCTATCTATCTATCTATCTATCTATCTATCTATCTTACTATCTATCTATTTATTAGTAATATAATTACTAATAAATTACAGATTGTTCCGGTTAATAAGAACCCCTGTTAATCAGACCAGCCGCTCATTCAGACCAAATTCTTAAGTACCCAAACATTTTTTGTAGCACAGGACATGCTTGTGTAATCGGACCAGCTGGTTATTAAGACCAAAACTATCTCCACTCGATGTGATGAGCTGGAATTGGGTGAAAACGGTTGTTCAAAAAGGTTTACGTGTTTTCAAGTTTAATTTTGAGTCTTTTGTCATTTACAGTTTGGTAAATAGTTGGCAGCAGCAAATCTCCACTCGGACACGCATTCGAGAAAAGCCAAAGTAAATTTTAACTTCAAAGTAAACAGAGACTAATTGTTTTAGCCCCCTGGAGTCGACTGCTGTACCCAAGACTGCTGTACCCAGTGTCGCATATCTTGTACGAGTGTCCCCAGCTCCGAGAGCTAAGTGGGGGGCATTACGCCGAACGCCCAGTTTCCTGCTAGAGCACTACGGGAGGACTGAGACCACCCTGTTCTGATTTTTCATTAGGAGTTCATCTCAGGTACCCAAGACGAAGAATTAAGCCCCCGCCGTTTCAGCGTGGCACATCCGTGGAAACGTCTAGTAGTGGAACTAGATAGGCTAAAAACGGAAACCGAACAAGGCTCCGGTGGGATACCTGGGTGAGCTTTTTGTTTTATCTCACTAGGAGTGGGGATGAAACAAAAGCCAGCTACCCAGTCCAAAAAGTCCGCAACACCGTTCCCCAAATGGGGCCGACATAAGTGTCCCGTTAGCTGGAGTGGCGGAACGTGGCGGTTACAGTATAGGAATATGAGGCAAACTCCCCGTGGTTAGCGCTGCCCTCGGCAAAGTGGGAAGCAGGAACGAGGATCGGGGGCTGTGTCTCGTAATGGTCCCCTTACTCGGTTTTTGGCCGTTACTGCTGGGATCCATCAGACAGGACAAAGTGAAGAGCTCCCGGTCCAGGCCTGTTCGTTGGATAAAAGCCTTTCCAGCCATCAAAGGGATAATGGCACCTTAGGCGCCGATTGCCTATTGGACTTAATCTAAGACAGACAGATTTCGACCGTGCCGCTTTTAATGTTGCATCGTTCTCACCAACCAATGGCGAACATCTTCTCACCATCGCCATAGAAACACACACACGCAAACTCCATAACTAGCCCACAAGCCTGAAGCATAGACTCTCTCACTCCATCTATCAGTTCAGACTCTCTCACTCCGCCTATCAGTTCAGACTCTTTCATTCCATCTATCAATTCAACTCTCTCATTCCATCTATCAATTCAGACTCTCTCATTCCATCTATCAATAGTTTTTTTTATCCCTAAAGAGAAAAATATCACCACAATGTTGAAACAGTTTAAAAATTACAATTACATATTTAAAAAGTTCCACTTTCAGACCTTGTGGTCTATAGGGCAGATGATGTAAAGGTCACCTGTTTCTGTGGCCTTCGGTTAACGAGGGTGTCATGTAGCCAGCACAATGACCAACCGCCTTTACTTTTCCCCAACTAACGTCAGGTACCTATTAGAGCTGGGTGGGCTCAGAGATCTCGAAATTAAAAATCCCAGTCTTCAGGATTCGAACCCTGAATCCCGGTTCGAAGAATTACATATTAACATTATGCAAAATAGCCAGAACCATTCTTCCGTATGACTTTTGTGTAACACATGTAAAATTATAACCGTTTATTCTAACTGCACTCAATGTAACTTTGGCTTAAAGGACGCTGACGTAACTAACAGACCTAGTCATGCCGCCCAGGGAAGCAAACGTCGACTTACTTATGTGACATATCCACCGTGACAGATCTCCATTTTGAAAACGATCTGGCAGATTGTGCTGGGTACGCGTGTCACAGAGAACATGACAGATGACATTTCCCTAGATCTGGATAACACATTGATCTTCTACAGGGACACTTAGTTTTAATGTTTCTCATCTCAAATTGTCTAATTATATATTTGATAGTCTGGAGTCTTACAAACAAAAACGAGAACATAGATAAGCCGAATTTCAGAGAATTATACATACATAGGCCTACACAGGCCTACACAGGCCTACACAGGCCTACACAGGCCTACACAGGCCTAAAATAGAGGAGGCAGTAATAATAATTATTATAGCTTTTATATAGCACTACTTTCATGCTTATAGCATGCTCAGAGTCCAATCTCATTTGTGGAACAGTAAGGGGGGTGGGGTGTGGAGATGGTTTCTGGGAGAATTTTTTCCGTGCTGCCAGTAAACACAACTCTGCACTAGTCGGGTGTCGAACCTCCAGCACCCTTCATAGTTAGTCAGGCTAAGCCAAGTTCAAGCGTACTTAGCCTCTCGACCACGCTTCCTAATTTACACTTTCACGAAATAATCTGTTAACATAGTTTACTAACCATAATAATATTAATATCTCTATTAGATCCACATCAAGGAAAATCAATCTTTTCTTGTCTTGGAAAAGTAATGTTCTTTAGTTTTCAAAGTTTAGAAGTAATGCAAAATCATTTCTCGGATTTTCACTAGAATGCGGCCGAAGGTTGGCTATAAATCACAGAGCTATATATTCACGCTAATATTTAAAGCAATTTCCATTTAGTTTCCATTGAGATAATGTTTCAAAAATCCTAGATCGAAATAATTCATGTCTGTTGATCATCTTATGTACATTTCAATAGTTTGATTCCCTCGATCCTTCTAGAATATAGATCTAAACATTGCCAGATAATAATTAAGAGAAGAGAGTACTTCTATTGTTGATGTCCAATGACTAGATCTAGATCTAAACATTACATTATATGTTACATAGGTTAGGGTTGGAAACAACAACTTCACTTCTTAGAACTACTTTACAAAACAACGCCTTGTTTCAACTTAAAAAAAAAAAATTCAAGACATTTTTTGAAGTATTAAAAGATCTCCATGTCCAGTCTAGTTATAATATATAGCCTATAGGTCTGTGGTCAAAACATTCCCTATTTCCGAAACAATTAACCTAACCTTAATCGTGCCATAACAAGACCAATATCTCATTGCCACTTCATTGGTTTGTACGACGAATTCCTAAACGTTGTGAATCAAGGATAGGCCTCATTAGTCACATGAGAAGTTGCGAATGGAAACAATCTTCTCTCGATAATTAAAATGCAATAAACTAGTTCAAGGGAGCGAACTAGACTTACTTTTAATTGAATACTTTAATATTCAATATGAGTAAATAAAACAGTAAGACAAAAAAGTCTCTAGGGGCAGAGAACTTGTACACACCCTTCCTCTCAAGCCTGAAGGAGAAAGTTTTCTAAAAAAAAAGGGGGGGGGGGCGGGGAAGGGGTTGGTTGGTAGAATGTCGAGCGTGGGTGGTGGGCAATCAATGCACGATAGTGTGTGCAAATAATTGATGAAAATTAGTTTACCTAAAGTTTAAAGGGTATTTCTAGCGTTTTTTTAGTTGTACCATCTATGTCTATCTCCAGATCTTGGTTGTTATCACTATAATCCAAATCTCTTTAATAACATCACGTTCTTGTGTAACTCAACGTTTGTGTTCCGTACATGTTGAACCAGGTTTATTAATCCTCAGGGCTGGGTTTTTATTACTATTGCCCTCATCTCTGTAATCATTTGACCTTTTTGTTCCAGCTTGTCTTCTGTTCGTATTTAGCGCCAGAATTACTTCATGTATACTAAATTTAAGATAAGATAATTTTATTGATTCTAACAAATAGAAATTCAGTGTGACTACAATTGTCCGTCTCGGCACCATTACTATAAAAATAACAACAAATAGATAGATACAAACACATACACCGTTTGCACATTAACATACACACTAAAGCACAAATGCTAGCACCATTTACACATTGAAATACACACTAATACACAAACACCATTTACACATTAACATACACACTCATACACAAGCATCATTTGCACATTAACATACACACCCATACACAAACATCATTGGCACATGAACATACACACCCATACACAAAAACAAACATCATTGGCACATTAACATACACACCCATACACAAACACAAACATCATTGGCACATTAACATACACACCCATACACATAGCGCTTGCGTTTAAAACTTGTTCCCCATTTTGTTATTTTAAATGACACACCGGCGCAGAAAGAGAAGACATTTCACTTTTGGCAGAATTTGTCTTGGGTGAAGGGACGAACTGGCTTTATGGACCTTCACGCAAAATGCCCAGTGGGCCGATAACAAATGGGCCTGTGAGGCCGAATGGGCTGCGTGTAATGGAAGTGAAGCTGGTATTACATTGTAAATGTTTTATTTTTTAAAATAATATTCTCTTATAAGAGCCACTAATTTATATCGTCTATCATGTCAGTCAATTTCTTATGAAATAACCTCTAAGCGATTAGCATATAAAATAAGGATCTTATTTTACATAGAATTATAGAATTCTTGTTCGTGTGACTATATTAGAATGAATCTATACACATTTTTTTTTTCATTACTACAACCTTTAGACGCTCATCGCGTCACAAAACCCATGGACAAGATTGTATGCTAATGCAAAGGTCGTTTTGGCACCAGGACTATATGTATTTTAGTGTTTTGTTGCCAAAATAAGAGCTGAAACGTTTTTCTGTTCGTGTGCCATTCAAGGGAGGTAAGAGTTGCCCCCCCCCCCCAAAAAAAGACAGGAAAATAATGACTGAGTATAACATACAAGTTTAAACATACACTGTTTGATTGGCACGTAGATTTGAATAAGTCAATATATATATATTTAAAGAATGGTGGAAATAAACATTTGTGTTGACCTTCAATAAATCGATATTTTAACTCTATTTTTCAGTATATGTAAATCTGCCTATAGATCAAAGTAGAGAGGCTACACACCCTAAAAGAAAAAAACAAACAAAAAACGTCAACATGGCGATCTCAAGCGGAAGTGAACGGGCACAAACTTCCGGTTTCGAAACTTTTTTTTTTACTTACTACGTTTCCAGCGGGAGACAAATTATAGCAAGGGAGAGCATCTTTGCTTTCTTTTGAGGAAAAAAAAATGCTGCATTAAAATGACATAGTAAAAACCATTGAGCCGGTTAACCCTTTCACACCCAGACTACATTTTGTAAATCTAAAATCAAAATGTTTCACTAGTTTGATTGTACACTAAGGGAGCTAACTCTCTCTGGAACAATTTTAAACTCGTTTTTGTTTCTTTCTTACGATTGGCTTTTTTTTTTCTTTTTTCACCCTTAGTCTTTGCTTTTTTTCCAAAATTTGAACAGAATGTCAAGGGCAGCAATCCACTGAAACGCATTCACTTGATGTCAGCTTTAGTCTGGTGCCTTCCCCTAGGATATGTGACCTGGTTATTAACGCCATGGCCATTTGGTCACGTGTCATGGTCAGTCGCTGTGAGAGCTACTTGTACGTGAATCTGGTTCCCGAAAGAGTTTGTGAAGGTGGAGAGTCCACTAGTCAACTCATCATGGGATCATTCTTTTTTAAACAAATAAATATCTTATTTGTCAGTTAATTTAAAAAAACAATGAAACAGCCTTGTAACTATTTTGGCTTGTACATCTTATCTTATAAATTGCAGACGTTACTTCAGAGCAGAAAATAATATTGTCCGACGCAAGGCCGGCCCTAAGAATCGCGGGGCCCTATGCGAAACGAATTGCGCGGGGCACAGTTTGAATAGGGATAAGCATAATGTCAAAATTCGTATTTGCAATAAATTTTTCTATTAAATGGATGCTGACCATGTCGTTTTATTTTAATCGCGCGAACGATTGGCACCTCCAAAATGACAATCGTGTTTATTTTGATGGAGATTCATTTTTTCAATAGATTTTAATCATTTCAGGAAATTTCCACGAGGCCCTGGAAAATCAGGAGGGTCACGGATACCCTGTTATTATCTAAAAAATTATAATGGTTTAATTTAATACTCTACACACAGAATTAGCTCGGGACTTATGAAAGTGCGGGGCCCACTGCGGCCACATAGGTTGCAGTGGCCTTAGACCGGCCATGGTCCGACGCGGATATGTTAATCAGTACTTAAAAGGAATTGGTTTTCCTGGCTGATTCAGATTCAGTCTTCCTATGCTTCAATGTCACTATATATATATATATATATATATATTGGCCTCCAATTGACTATGGTTCATCTCGAACACTTTCATATGGCTGTGGATCCCCATTTTGGAGAGACACTCCCGTCCACATATATATTGCAGGTCAAGGTAGCTTTCGCTTTGGTGGTAGAGGAGCCGGCCATTTTCCGTGTGGCACGCTTTTCTTCAAGAGCTTGGGCCCATGTTTTCTCGCTGTCAATAGCTTTCTTGGTCACCATCTCTCTCCAACGAATGGCAATAGGGAAGAAAAAACATTTGTGGAAATTATCTTTACATGGAATAAAAAATGTGCTTTTATGTGTTTTTCTAAGTATTTTATTAAGTTTGTTTTTTTGTATTTGTAAATTATGTCTCTATCAGAAAATCTTTTTGAACAAAAAAAAACACTCATCACAAAATCAATTCCTCGAGTTAAAGGAGAAGTAAAAAAAAAATCAGTTTAAAACAAGGAAATAAAAACAAATGAGATATTTGTTTGTAGATGTATTTGTTGCAATGTTTTAATTCTGTCCTGGCCTGGCATTGACACAGATTCTAATTCAATTGGTGAATTTCGCCAGACAAAGCCAAGTTTTCTTTCCTGATTTCTAGAAAAGAGTGGCTGAAAAAGAGAGATTAATAGATGAAAAATAGCTAGGGACCGCGAAAGTTGCCACTGAAAAAAAAAGAAGGCTGTTTGAAATTTTGTTTGCTTAAAAATTCAGAAACATTAATTGCAGAATTTTTCCTTTAAATTTTTTTTATTAAATTAATTTTAATCATTAAACAATAGAAATAAGAATTATTAAATTATATTCAAATTTCTAAAACGTAACAATATTCAAGGTTATCCTTTTCTTCTATTAATATGACAAGTGTTTCGTGATTATATCTATCTATATATATATATAAAAGTAACACCCAAACGTACTGGGCAATTCGCTCACTCCACTATCCGTACTGTAACACAATTTATTTTTTTGGTTAACTCTCTCTGTTCTGCAAACTGACTCCAGAGTGAGACTGATAAAAGCCTTGACTACAACAGTAACTGCAAAATGCCAAGTCTTGTTACTGGTCAGCCTTGCAGAACTATGCTACAGTTTGCACCTAAAAGCTTTTGGAGTGAGTGCGTGACGTCAAAAACCCTGGTCACGTGGTCTTATTTGTTTTTGTCTTTTGTTTTGTTTTCAGTGCATCTCGACACGTGGTTCCCGTGAGTAGAGCAGCTAGAGCTGTATAATTCAGATGTCACATGTTTTGGTAAATTTGCTTAGTCATTTGACATTTCCTACTCATGGGCGTATCTCGTCTTCTACATTGTTCTTTCTAGCCTTGAATTACAATGTTGTTACACTGAGGGGCCAGGGCTTCTTCAATGTTTTAACCTCCATAACGAGTTCGTGTGATTGTGTGTATGTGTGTTTGGTGAAGGGGGGAGGGGGGTATATATTGTTATTAACTGGATGTCTCTCTCTCTTTTCTCTCTTATTTCCTCTTCTTCTTTTTCTCTTCTTTTTTCTACATTCTTATATCTTTCTCTTTCTTCTGTATTTATTTCTCTCTCTGTTTCGTTGTCCTAGCACCCTTTTTATCTCCCTTTCTCCCTTTCCTTGTCTTTCCCTCTTGTGCCGAGACCAATCGTTATATTAGACGTGAACTCTGACCTTTTGACGTCGCAGCCTGTAGGCGGTGGAGACCAATAGCTCTTTGCCACGTCATGCAGAGCTGTGACGTCTCAACTAGAGATTGGTCTCAACTTTCTCATAGGTTGTGACCTTGCATGTCAGTGTTCAGGCCTTCTATGATGTTTGGTCTCGCTTGTAACCCCTACCCTGTTTCTTTCCATCTCTAAGTTATATCTGACCCGCGCATGTTAAGTAATTATTTTTCTATTCTGCTATATTTCTCTTGTTTTTTTTGCCTTGGTTTACCTTGTTTAAGACCTCTATCAAGGGTAGCATTCTTTTTTGTTGTCCTCCAATGGCTTTCTCAAGGCAAAAGACAGGGAGGAATGGAGAAAGAAAGCCTTGCTTGGTGCCCCAACGGTCCAACAGACTGACTAACAGACTTTGTACAACGCTTTACCCGTTAAAAGCGTATTTAATTTTGTCCTCAACCTTGAAATCTACAACATAAGAATGTGAGCTCTTTAATAAAGAAGTCATACAAGCAGGAACTTATTTTCCTAGCCCCCCCCCCCTCCCCTTTCTCTCCCGTCTCGTAATGTCTCCCCAGCCCCATTTTTTTTTCAGAATTATCTCCTTTTGCAAAAAAATGTCTTTTTTTTTTTTTTTTTTTACCTTCATACGCTGTCATTATGTTATCTAGTTTCACAATGCCGGTGACATCCGGGCAATCACTGGCTCAGCCCGGGGTGGAAGGCAACTTGACATTACGTTGAACTTGTCCGCCATGAATGTCAAGACTCGTGTCGATACATGCCGACTAGAATGGACAGGAAATACGTGTACCTTCCACGTAAGCCCCATAAAAATTATGTAAAATAGTAATACCAAAATATTTCATATTAAACAGACGAAGAATTCCAGAAACAAGACGACTCCATATCAATAACACATGAAAATACTCTTACAGACTTCCTATATACATGGTTAACCAATTAAGTCTACAACAATTGTCTGAGAAATAGAGGAAACAAAAAAGTAATACCTTCTTTATCATATTTTCATTTAGCGAAACTCTCATGCTTATAGTAAGCTCAGTGCGCTATTATCCAATCACTCTTAGGGACCAGCTGGGGAGAGGGGGTATATGGAAGGTTTCCGTGCTGCCATTTCAAATAAAACAAAAAGTTGCTTGAGACACCTTGATAATTGGTGTATGAGCCATTGAGCTATTCAAGTTGTTATTTTAAAAAAAAAATCCTTAATGTTTTCCTCCCATTGCTTATTCTGTCTTTCCTTCTTTTTCCTGGTACCGTTCCCTGTCCTGAGGATCTCATTTTAGGGCCACACAGTCTTTAATTGCGTTTTGGTGAGAAGATCATCAGGGGTTCCAATTCAATCCTATTTAGGATTTTCACATTTGTAATATGGTCTTTGTGATGCTTATGATCCTCAATTCTATGGTTAAGGTCTTCATTTTACTTCTGCAGTAAAGGATTAGCACGCGTTCAGAAATGTCTCTATGACCCGGACGAGCAGTAGTCTGAAATATGTGTTGAGAGCTATGGTAAGTTTTTTGCTACTGTTGGTGTGTAACAATACTAGCAGAAATACCCGGTGTGGCTAGTGTTGATTTTAAGGAAAGGTTAAACAAATAACAATAACACTAAAACTAAAAGACCCAAGAACAATAATTAGGGCCGATATATAATCATCTACTTTTTTGTTGAAGTAACGTCTGTATTTTATAAGATAGGTGTAATAGAAACTCAAACCATGTTATGTTTTTGGAAGACAGAGGCCACCCATCCCATCATAACTAAGTCAAGTCATCGCAAAGTGGGAGACCTCTATCTATCAAGACAAGAACAGAGTGGTACAAAAACTCGTTCATTCCTTATTTGGACAGACTTTATCAACGCCACTCGTTGATCAGAAAACATGAAAAGGACCCTAGATATTTGTGTGTAGTCGCTGAATGAACTCTTTATGTTGTGTCTGTTCTATTTATGTGAATGTTTCTGTTATTTTGTCGTTGTAATCAAACAAATTTCCATAAGGATCAATAAAGCAGTCTTAGTTTTAGTCTTATCTTTTGCAAAGAAAATTTGAGCTATTGTTTAAATAGCAATAACATTTTTGACGCCATTTAAAAAAAAATGACCATGGCACGACTTTCGATTTAAGTACTTTAGGATTTTTTAACATCTCTGAGACACTTTTGGAGCCAATAAACAATAGTTAGACATATTTGGATTTTTGTTTTGTTATGTCTGTGACATCAAATCTTTTAAATAAACCTAGAAGCATTGTCTCTATGTGAACCGACGTGTACCTCAGCTTTTCTAGTCACTGACTTGCTGGCGTGCTGCATACAAAGATCGCGGGACCAATCTGTTACAGACGCTGTAGTTTGCTTCCGTGGACTCGATTCTTTAAAGATAAGCTTTGAACGAGACGATCGTGTGACAGGCAAACATCGAAACCTGATGTTGAGGTCTGGACATCTGAACCATCATCAGGAAATCAGCAGAGTTGGCAGAACATCAAATACCTTGTGAACTCTTTGGAATGTAGTCACTCCTTTTCTATTGTCCTTTTTCAATTAAAATGTCCGATACTTATTGTGTGTCAACCAATGATATATATTAAATATTTTCACTAATTTTGCTGTTCCTACACAATTATAATGACTTCTTTTTCATTCATAAAGTTTATGAGTTTATAGCTTACAAACGTTTCTAGAATGCCTGACAAAATGAACTAAAATATATAGTTAAAAATTGCGTTTTGCAGTGTAATCATTAATCATAGGCATGTATAACGCCGTGTTCAACTTGGATTGCATATATATATATATATATATATATATATATATATATATGAGAGAGAGAGAGAGAGAGAGAGAGAGATGCTGACTATAGATTCATTTCTACACCAGATGGGGGGGGGGAGGTTTATTAAATCTATTTTGGTACAATAATATTACATTAGGAGGAGAAAAAAAAACTGCTCAAAAATGGTGGATAAATTAGAATTTTAATTCAGTTTATGTAAGATATACACACACTCATAACATCTAATTATATTGCAGTGCTCATTTTAAACACAATTTTTGGTATTTCTTAATGGGTATTTGGGGGGTGGTCAGTGTGGATAATGAATGGGCCATGTTTTTGTGGAACACCTATTAATGTGCTCAACACAAGAATCAAAGTAAAACTAAGTATTTCTTGATTAAAGAATCTATGTTGTTTTTAAAATCTACGCTGTTATCTTTTTTTGTTCTGAGACATCTTCGTGAAATTAGTTGGATCATTAGTGACGTCATTCTATCAACGTAATACTTACGTCTGCTGCCAAGTTCTGATCACTAATTGTGTAACCTTGACGTACTAATGGCATTGTTTCCTCACTCAGAAGCATCCCCGCGGGAGGTTGCGTACTCTCACGCAACTATATACCTCATTACTTTAAGAGCTTGGCTTTAAGCACACTTAAATCAGAGAGACTTACTACTTCTCGCACAAATTAATGAGCATCTGTGACGAAACGCATCCCTTCTCAATACAGAACTGAGCAGTGCGGAACTATCCCCCCCCCCCCCTCTTAACCACTAGTTAGCATTGTATAGCCCCTTTTAACACCAAACCGACCAGTGTAGAACACAAACATCCTATTACACCAAGGTTAGATCCAAACCCCAAATTATAGGCCATAAACACACATCCCAAGTTACGCCCCAAACGCCGAAACAAAAGCACGCAGCCGTTAAGTTCAGGAATATTAAATTTTGGTGTCCACGTACATACTTTTGAGTCGACACTCCTGACGCCCAGGGCTATTCAAATCGTTCCCGTCCGCTGTACCATCGAGCGATGGTCCAGCCTGATAATTGTTGCATGGTTTCGCTTTCATCCTCCTTTGTCCTCCCCCCCCCCCCCCCCGGGTCGCGGGTTAAAGAAGTCAGGTGAGTGAACCCCAAATGAAAAGATCGGTCCAATTTGACAATTCTAAACTCAAAAGACTCGCTGGCCATTGGATGGTCACTACTCTTAACATACCGCTCGGGAACCTATAAAAGCCGGAGACGAAAGTTTCAGGTTAATGCCATTCTAGATCAGAATCATGAGAAGTCAGAAGACTCTCAAGTCAAAGATTCATTTGGGAACTTGTGTAAGGCAAAGAGGGTGAGTTGGAAAAACTTTATCATTATTATTTAGTGTGTCTTCGTCTGTAACATTTATATTCATGTATCATTACCATGTTAACACCGGGTTTGCTTCCAAATATTACATTTGTAAATCTCTATGAATATGTGTTCTTCATGTACTCGTCAATGCTGACTGCGCTCCCAACGGTGGACATCCACCTTACAATTTAGTAAATCCTAATGTCTATTTATGCATTTGTTATTTATTCATATCCATATTCATCTGGACCTACTCACGTCTAGATCATTGCCTTACCTGTGCATATATATCCGTATATGCGCACATATATATATACATTATAATTACGCTTGTTTTTGCTATGCACATACTGTGCTGTTACCATGCATCCCTAGGCCCGAGAATCAGTCTCGTGTGCCCACCCCACTAATTTCGGCTTGTTGGCCGGCATAGTTATGTGCCCTTTTCTACCCCCCTCCCCTTCCATTCTTCTTGTCACGGTCCTCTGGTCACGAGTGACCGTGGACTTGTTTACCTGTGGGTCAATGAGGTCACAGGGGCTACAACCCCTGTTCCCCTGTTTCCCTTCTCATTTATGCCCTTGTACATTTATATATGTATTTGTATTATTATTATTGTATTATTTGTAGATCAATTATTACTAGACCTAGTAAAATGTTGTTGACAAGTATCTTAGTTAGCCTGAGGGAGACGCTCCTACCCAGGATGCGCCCCTCGCCAACCAGCCTGTTAGGTTTGATAATTCAGGCTCCTCTCATGTCTCATTTCATAGCCTCCTACACAAGGGCTGGCGTGTCTTGGTTGCCTGAAGGCAGACCTCAGCAGCTCTCCACACATTCCCGTTGAGGGTAAATCACTCATCACCCTCGGCTAAGAACTGAAGTCCCAGGACTGGTCTGCAACTACCACGGGAGTAAGCCCACCGCGTGGCATCCTCATATTCATCACACCATTCCCTGCCTACTCGCAGGGCACCAGCAACTGGCTACAACTCAACGGAGCTTCAACTTACCCAACCCCGAAGGAGAACCTTGAATAACAGATAAGTGAGAGACAGACGAATAATGCAAACCATACACGAATCTTTATGAGCAACATCCCAGTGATGATATTAATTTAAACGTTATCATAAAATCCTAAATCTTCCTGTACATCCCCCCCTCACTCACTGATTGTATTTCTTCTTAATTAATCTTTATTAAATAATTGTTCTTCCACAAAATCAATAAGCTGTGCGTTTTGCTTGTGCCTGTCTATGTGCCTATATAATATCAACCAAATATTTACCACGTTGTGGCTCAAAGACTTTTACCCCTAGGAGTCGCAGGCCATCGTCCCCATCGGGAAGTGCAAACGAACCGATCGGCGGACTTATTCCACAACAGCATCTGTATTTACTGGTATTTTGATTTGTAATAAACATTAATATACAGATCTTTTAACGGCCTTTCGATAGTATTTCATGTCGCCGCCATACACCAAGATTACCTTATGCATGACTTAATAAGTGTAATATAGATCAGTGGTGGTGCACCACATTTATTTACCTTGAAACAAACACATCTCTGAAACTCATGTCACGGGCCACTGCAATGGAACGGATCGTCCTCGGTTTGGTTATGCATTTAAGCCAGAAAGCTCAATGAGCCGGATATAGTTCACTCGCTTGCCAGATGGAAGAATCCTTAGAGACATCCTATACCAGGGGTTCTCAACCTGTGGGTCGCGACCCCATTCGGGAGCGATTGACGATTTGTCAGGGGTCGCCTAAGACCATCGAAAATATGGATTGTATTTTGTCTATTCTTCTATTGCTTGGGGGGGGGGGGGGTCGCGGCTGAGTAGGGGATTGTAAAAAGGGGTCGCCAAGCTTAAAAGGTTGAGAACCGCTGTCCTATACGTTGAGCTTGCATAGGGAGTCAATCAACGTGCTTTCTTTCTCTTTCTGTATATATCATTCTAACTTTTATATAATATATTATTGTAAGAAGCAGGGGTCGCGGTGACTGAGCAATAAAGCCCTTGGCTTCCGAACCGAGGTCCCAGGTTCAAATCCTGGTGAAGACTAGGATTTTTTAATTTCGGAATCTTTGGGCGCCTCTGAGTCCACCCCAGCTCTAACTGGGTACCTGACATGAGTTGGGGGAAATAAATTTGGTCGTGGTGCTGGCTACATAGAGCCTCGTTATCACAGAAACATGACCTTCACATTATCTGCACTATAGAGGTCTGAATAAGGAAGCTTACTGTAAGAAGCATATTTAAACGTCTCTAAAAAGATTATTTTGTAGAAATAATCTTATACTAAATTGTTCAATTATTTCTTAATATCATTCTAAGAATCCAAATGGAACAAAAAAACAAACAAACAAAAGAAAAAACCCATAGAAAACAAAAAACACAAATGCTGCGCGTGCGACTAATTTTCTGAAAGGGCTATTGATGTTATGTGAATTAGTTTGTTTGCAAAAGTAGACATTTTTACCTGGAGGTTGAGTTACTCTGGACAACATCTAACAAGAAGGCTAATTGCGTTTCTTTGCAATTGTTTACAATCTTCTTTGATTGAAAATAGTCTCCCTTATTTTCCGGGCTGTGGGGAGAGGAATCCCTTTAAATCTCCCGTTTATTTTCATTTAATAGTATTGCTTCCGGTTCACATTCTTTAAACCAAGGTTTCCCAAACTCTTTCCTTTACGAAACACTTCGCACAATCTGAATATTTACTGAAACACTTTGCTTATTTTGTAAGTGAGGTTAATTCATGAGTGGCCTAATAGTTAAGTATTCCAGTAACTTGTGGAACACCTATTCAGGCCACGCGAACACTAGGGTTCCCCGGAACACCATTTGGGAAACACTGCTTTAAACAATAACAATAGAGTCACATAGAAAAAAAAAAGAAACCTCGATAAAGAAAACTGTGAAGACAATAAAAGGAAACCTTCAAAAAAAAAGTGGAAGACTGGGATTAATTTTTAAATAAACAGACAGACCCTCCCCCCAAACACAATAATTAAATAGATAATTTTATCCAACTAAATAATACAAATTTTATCTTGTTACACGCGTTAAAAGTTTGATTTTATAATGTTAAAATGTACTCCAAAAAAGATTTATCTTAAACCTTTTAAAAAACATGAATGATCAACACTTCCGGACACCGTATACGCAAAAAAAAGGGAATGCAGCACTTTCGCAAAAATTTTAAAAAATAAGGTAACTATATTCAGTTATTCGCCTTAGATGAAAATCCTAAATCGTTTAAATCGTTTTAGACAGTGCCGAGTTTAAACAAGTCGACACCATGGGAATTTATTAAAGAAGACATTTCTCCTTCGAAGAGTTAAAGAAAAATGCAATGAATTAATGCGGGTCTTATAAGACATATGGAGGCGAGGTGGCTGAGCAGTAAAGCATATGGCTTCCCAAACGAGCTGTCCCGGGTTCGAATCCAGGTGAGTACTGGGAATTTAATTTCGGGTTTTTAAGGCTCCTCTGTCTTCACCCAGCGCTAATGGAAGCTTGACAATAGTTGGAATAACGTTAAGGCGGTTGGTCGTTGTGCTGTCCACATGACATCCTCGTTATCGTGGGCTATAGAAACAGATGACTTTTACATCTTCTGCACCATAGATCGCAAGGAAAAAGATACTTTACTTGTCTACTATGAAACATTTGAGTACATGTACATTACAAATACATCTAACTCTCCAGGGCAGGTTTAGGCCAAAGCAAACAATAGGCAGCCGCTCTTTACCCTACAGCCCCTACATCACATTCACCTATCCTTTGGTCTGGTGGATCGTTGGGGCAGCACACATGATCTGACGACCGTCTTTCTCCATTCCCTCTCTGTATTTCACCTTAACTAGGAATCTTTTTAATGACAGTCACCTGCATTTTGAATGTTTTTATTTTTTATTTTACATCTGTTTCTCCGTCTACCCCTTCGTCTTTTGCCTGGTTCTGTTCCAGTAGGAAAACTACCAGGGCCTTTAAAAACTACACATATTTTTTTAATTAAATTATAGTTTGTTACCCCTTTCGTTTTACAGTAGTCAAAACTGTAAAACATCTAATTTACTTTTCTTTCAAAGACCTCTTGGTAATTAAATTGATTTACTTTTAGTCAGAAAAAAAAGTTTTCGACTCCTGTCTCAGTGTTCACACCCCTGCCTATTCATTTCACTAAAGCTCTTCTTCACACGAAAGGACCACTACAGCGCCTCTCGTTTCTTGTAATGGCGTCTGCCATTTAAACTTGACCTCCGAACTTTACCCTTCTTTCTTTGCCATTTAAAGCTGCCACTATCAAGTATCAACATTGCACAGCGCGTCTAGTGTGCACGCGTGAGAAGTCGTGTGCGAGTCTTACGCTCGTTTGTTTCTTAGCCATCTTCCCGCTCTCTTGGGGACATCGCTCCCCCTGTTTCCTTTCCCCGCGCTTCCCGATAACCAATTGATCTCTCTCGTCTGCTGAAGTTGAACCACGTGACCCCCGCGCGGTTTGGTACTAATCTCTTTCTGACTTTCCAACTTGGGCGTAATTAAATATAATTAGACTTGATGCAGTAATAGTTATTGTCATCATGTGCAGCCCAATAGTGAACTCGAGTAGAGTGTAGATCCATAAACTCAATTGTGATAATGGCTCAGGCACTGCTTGTATTTTGTCAACTGGTTGTATTAAAGTACAAGACCCCTTTCAAACCCTGCAATCTTTAGGACATATGATGTAAAGGTCGTCTGCCACTATGTCCTATAGACAACGAGGGTGTCACGAGACAAGCACAACGACTAAACGCCCTAACTTTCCCCACTAATGTGCACCCATCAAACTTGGGGGGTTATGATTATCCCGAAATTCAAAACCCAAGTTTTACTGAGATTTGAACCCAAGATCCCTTGGCTAAGAATCCAAGCATTTTACCACTCAGTTATCACACACCAAACTAGTTGTTTTATAATAAAATGTTTCTTATATTTGTTATCCAATCATTGTACTTTATTTGTTGGAGATTTTATAAACATAGGATATGCGTTTCCCATGGTGCATGAATACGGCGATGATTTTTTTTTTTTACTTTTGAGATACATATTTGTATTTATGTAACTTAATGGGAGAGGGGGGGGGGGGCGGAACAAAAAGTTGAGAAAAAGACAAAGGTGATATAGAATTCACAAGTCAGTGTGTTTGGGGGGGGGGGGTGTTTTAAAGCGGGCCATTTCAATTAAACGTAACATATACTAGAATCTAACTAGAATACAGTGGCTAAAAGCGAGAGTGTTGAAATTAGGGTAGTTTTATTAAAAAGGCGGCCTAAAAGTTCTTGGTTGGGAATGAGGGCTTGCTATTGGTGGAGGCCCAAAACATGTTGCAATTCTTTTGTAATACTGACTGTACCACTGAATAGACAAGACCAAAAACGTTTGATGTTGGGCAGAGGCGTTTCATTCTAAAGTAGTGTACGTTTTGTGTGCGTTTGTGGGGGAGGGGGCGTTCTAATAGAAGCAGACGAGAAAATAACTAATGAACCTAAGCAGTGTTTGTGCATATTCTTCACTAGCAGTACACACCGGCTACGCCCGTTGATTTGTTCCCAGCCTGCAGGATCACCGAAATACCGAAAATGAAATACAAAGGTTTGGTAGAAAGCTTAGGCTTTGATTATTGCCTGATTTCTTAATACATTTTGTTGCGACCATAGGCAATTATAATAATAAAGAAAGCAATGTTAACAGACTTTCCTTAAAGTTTATAATTAGTTTTATTTCTTATTTCTGAGATAAGATAAGCTTGTAGATCAATGACTTCTCAAATAAGAGAAACTTTGTGTGCCCTATGACTTTTTAATGTTACCAACGTCTTTCAGAGAGAGAGAGAGAGAGAGCGAAAGATAGAGATAGAGAGAGAGAGAGCGAAAGATAGAGAGAGAGAGCGAAAGATAGAGAGAGAGAGAGAGAGAGAAAGAGAGAGAGAGACAGGGAGAAAGGGAGAGAGAAAGAGAGAGAAAGATACAGAGAGTTCATCTTTGAAGATAAGTTTCAAAGGCTTTAAGAAATGGGTTCTTATTTTAATGCTTAAAATACTACATGTGTTAATAAAATCATTTCAAAGTAATATGTCAAAAATGTGATAGTTTTCGATGTATTTTTTCTTCAAAGCAACAGAACAGTGCATTTAAACTAGACCTTAATGTACAAATAGTGTGCTTCGAATAATGAAAGTCCTTGCCTGGCCAGTAATGTTATTTTTTGGGGTTGTAATGTACTCACAAACTCAGTTATCTCTTTTGTTGACAAGTCGTCTGAATGAAACCTTGAAACGTTGCAAATTTAGTTGAAACAAATGGGTAGGGGGAATTTTGAACGCCATGTAGACTTCAGGAATTGTCTTTAAAAAAACTTTTAAAATATAACTAGTTTATAAATTTACATGTAAAAGAATGTCATGACAGTCTGTGAGATAACGTTTAACAAGAATCTTGGGAGGTTTTGTCTATCTGACATTCTGTAAGATAACTTTAACAAGAATCTTGGGAGGTTTTGTCTGTCTGACAGTCTGTGAGATAACTTTAACAAGAATCTTGGCAGGTTTTGTCTCTCCATAGTTTTTGGCACCAGGCATTTCTATAAATAGGACAAAAGACGTCTTTGCCCTTTATGCTGGTCCTACAAAGTTATTTCATTTTGTTTAATTGGAGGTGACTGTTGCCAATGTGATTTAGGTGTTTTATGTACGAGAACTCTGTTGGCGATCTAAGTTTTTTTTTGTGGTCTTTAATGTCCATTCATTTTTGTGGCAGCAATGCTGGAAACCACAGGCCTCTGATGAAAGGGTTCATAAATTCTCCCCCCCCCCCCCCCCCCCCCCCGCTTTTGTGCATTTTAGTGCCGTTGTTAGTTTTTTTTTCACTTAAGAATATATAACTGTAAAGCCTTTCTATTTTTTTCTTTTCAGTATGTTTACAAAGCCTTTCTATTTTTTTCTTTTCAGTATGTTTACAAAACCTTTCTATTTTTTTCTTTTCAGTATGTTTACATAGCCTTTCTATTTTTTCTTTTCAGTATGTTTACAAAGCCTTTCTATTTTTTTTTTTCAGATTGTTTACAAAGCCTATTTTTTTCTTTTCAGATTGTTTACAAAGCCATAACCAACATGGACCGTGCTCTCCTTGTCTGTGTTCTAAAGCTGCTTTTGATTGGGTAAGAAAAGTCTTACACTTGTTATATTTATGGTATATATAGAAATTAGGAGGCTGAGCCTTAAAGAGCTAGGCTTCCGATCAGGGCTTCCAGGGTTCGAATCCTGGTAAAGACTGGGATTTTTAATTTCGGGATCTTTGGGCGCCTCTAAGTTCGCCCAGCCCTATTGGGTACCTGACACTAGTTGGGGAAAGGAAAAGGCGGTTGGTCGTTGTGCTGGCCACATGACACCCTCGTTAACCGTAGGCCACAGAAACAGATGACCTTTACTACCTCTGTCTTATAGACCACAAGGTCTGAAAGGGGAACTTTTTTTTACATATATATACATTGACAATTTTGAGTTCGAAAAAAAATTTCGTTAGACCAGTATTTGGTAAAAATAAGTGAACACGGTTTGTTAGGTACCGGCCACGTGAAATCCTAGTATATCTTGAGAAAGAGGTGAGCTTTCCTTTATCGCCTCAATATATCTCCTGGTCTCAAAAGGAAAACTACTTTGAATTTATGTAGTTACAGATCTATGCATACAAAGATACCTATTTTCGGCACTGAACGTAATTAAGATTACGACATTTCTCTAGCTGAAGTAGTAAGATTATTGTCGTTATGTGGGTGAAGAATTAGCTTCGTGTTTGAATGAAACATACTTTACTAACAGCTGTAGCTAATCTTTTCTGTGTTTGAAACCAGACTTTTGTGTTCCTCTACACGGTTTTTCAAACATGGAAACTAAGACTAACCCTTTTTCTGAACTCTGGCGTAGACCGAGACCAATCGTTATGGAAAGTACCAGCACTGGCCTGCGACGTCGAAACCTGTGGGCGGTGGAGACCAATAGCTCGTTGCCAGGTCGTACAGACATGTGACGTGGCTACGAGCTATTGGTCTAAACTGCCCACAGATTGCGACGTTAATGAATATTTTGTTATAAAATAAATATTTTCTAATGTGCAAAAACATTTTTCTTGTATTTAACTCTTTCTCTCCTAATTCATGATGCCAACGTTTGACCCCATTACACTAAATTTATAATTTGTGTTGTGTTAAAAGAGAAAGCATTCCCTTAAAATTCGATACAAATTATAACATTTTCTGATAACAAACAAAAAGGTTTTTTAAGTTTAATCGTAACAGGATAGTAAATTACAAATGGGCAAAAGAAATAATTTATGATGATGTGGTAGCGATAGCAAATGTTTCAGAACTTTGGATAAGTAAAGTCTATTAGATTCATATAAGGTTTTTATCAAAGTGAATACAATAAGGTATCCTGCAAAAGATCTCGGACGAAAATGAACCATTCCTTTAAAGTCATCTTAGCTTTCTGGTTTTCATTAAAAATAGACCAGAAGAGCCTTTATATCAGCTGTTGAAAATGTATTTATACTCGATTAATCAATAATTTTACTCAAGCGATGTATAATTTCAAAGTATTGTTAGTATTTTCTATAATACTTAGATCTTTCTTTTTTTTTAGGGTTATTTCAGCTGCGAAAGTTCAGAGAACAAGCTTCAGGTGGAGTGAGCTGCCATCACTGAGAAACAGAAACAGTAGAGTGATACCTTCTCGGAACACATATTTTAACAGACATGAAAAACGACCATTTGATGAGATCGGCAGTGGATTGATTGGCAAAAGACCTTTTGACGAGATAGGAAGTGGATTAATTGGCAAGAGACCTTTTGACGAGATAGGCAGTGGATTAATTGGCAAGAGACCTTTTGACGAGATAGGAAGTGGATTAATTGGCAAAAGACCTTTTGATGAAATAGGAAGTGGATTAATTGGCAAAAGGCCTTTTGATGAAATAGGAAGTGGATTAATTGGCAAAAGACCTTTTGACGAGATAGGAAGTGGATTAATTGGCAAAAGACCTTTTGACGAGATAGGAAGTGGATTAATTGGCAAAAGACCTTTTGACGAGATAGGAAGTGGATTAATTGGCAAAAGACCTTTTGACGAGATAGGAAGTGGATTAATTGGCAAAAGACCTTTTGACGAGATAGGAAGTGGATTAATTGGCAAAAGACCTTTTGACGAGATAGGAAGTGGATTAATTGGCAAAAGACCTTTTGACGAGATAGGAAGTGGATCAATTGGCAAAAGACCTTTTGACGAGATAGGAAGTGGATTAATTGGCAAAAGACCTTTTGACGAGATAGGAAGTGGATTAATTGGCAAAAGACCTTTTGACGAGATAGGAAGTGGATTAATTGGCAAAAGACCTTTTGACGAAATAGGAAGTGGATTAATCGGCAAAAGACCTTTTGATGAAATAGGAAGTGGATTAATTGGCAAAAGACCTTTTGATGAAATAGGAAGTGGATTAATTGGCAAAAGACCATTTGATGAAATAGGAAGTGGATTGATTGGCAAAAGACCTTTTGATGAAATAGGAAGTGGATTGATAGGTAAAAGACCATTTGATGAGATCGGAGACGGATTAATAGGTAAAAGACCTTTTGATGAAATAGGAAGTGGATTAATCGGCAAAAGACCTTTTGATGAAATAGGAAGTGGATTGATTGGAAAAAGAACATTTGATGAAATAGGAAGTGGATTGATAGGGAAAAGGTCCATTCATAAGAATGAAAACAAAGTCAACGTACAGCAGGTACCTCACAGTACAGCCCCAGAGCACAATAAATAATAGTCGCAGGATATTTTATTTCTGTATCCAGCTTTTCATTCAACAAAAGCTGTTCTTTTTATGTTTTTTTTCTTTAGAAATAACCCATGAAATACCCAGAAAATATTCAGAAAATATGAGAACATTCGATTCATATTTACTGACATCATCGGCTGAACTATTGCTGCTTTCGATACATTTATACACCTGACCATTCATTAGCGAAAAGGGCTCTGTCAGTGTTGATGAAAAAGAAATAGACACATGACGATCTGTTTATTGTGTACAAATTATTGTTATTTCAGATTATTGTTATTTCAAATACATAAGAGATAAGTTACTGATGTCCACAATTAAATCTATTTTGTTGATCCTATCAAGATGTTGTCTTTTTGTTGTATTTTTTAATATCAAAGTAAATCTTCTATGTAAAGTTTAGCTATCATGTGGTTTGTCGGTATCGATGTAATTTGTTAGGAACTATTTCTGGAGCCTTACGCTTTGGATGTGTGGGCTTTTTCTTTTCCTTCTTAGGTATGAAAACACAACTCCTCGTCTGATTTGATAATCTGGCGAAAATATTTTGAGTTATCTCCCGCGATTTAAAAAATAAACAATTCTTAAGCATTGACATAGAAATGTATAGACTGGCCAACAAGATTATTTCTATACTCTAATGTGCTTCTAAAAAAAAAAAAAGTTCCCCTTTCAGACCTTGTGGTACTTAGGGTTATCGAGGGTGCCATATGGCCAGCTCAACGACCAACCACCTTTACTTTTCCCCAACTAATGCCAGGTACCTATTTGAGCTTGGTAGACTCAGAGGCACCCGAAGATCCCGAAAATTTAAAAAAAAAATAGGATTCGAACCCCGGTTCCCGGTTTGGAAGACAAGCGCATTACCGCTCAGCCACCGCGCCTCCTTTAATGTGCTTATGCAAATCCATAACTAGCAAGCCTTTTGGTATGTTCCGTGTAAAGCAGTGATGCCCAAAATACGGCCCGCGGGCCAGATCCGGTCCGTGACGTAGTTCCATCCGGCCCGCCGAAATGTCGGCACAAAGTGTAGAAACTCCTCTCCAAAAAAAAAAGGTTCACTTATGTATCTTTACATACGTTAGGGCCCTTAATTTTCCTAATTGATTGGTACCATGACCTTTAACATTAGTGTGTTTATGAAATGAGAATCTACCAAAAAAAAAAAAGAGAACTGATCTTAACATTTTTTTTGGAGCATGATAATAAGTCAACATATTTGATTTGCAAAGAAAGTGTAGCTGTTTCAAAAAAGGACAATATATAAACGTCATTATGACGGCATTGTTGGTTTGAGCCTCGAATAAAAAGATTGTTAAACTACGCCTACAGATTGGAGGATCGGTGGGAATATTTACCAAAACGAGACAAGACAATGAGTCGGTGGTAAAGCTAGCTACAATGTTGCTCTTATCTTAAGTACGAAATTAAGCCATTTTCTGGCGCAAGAAAAAAAATCACTTCAGATATCCAATTCCTTAATGTAAGTACTAGCTCCACGGGTTTCTAATCTAATAGTTTCATATTCAGGTAAATTTCATTTCATTTTTTGGTACATTTTCGTTCATGTGGCCTGCGACACGAATGTCAGAAATTAAAATTGCCCTCAGGTCGTATTAGGTTGGGCATCACTGGTGTAAAGCATACAAGAACTGTTGGTACGGTGTTTCTAAAATGCTATATGCCACACTTTATAAATTATATATCGTCTGTGCTATGACCACCTGTTGAGAAACAAAGACTTTTAAAGGGAAACAATTACAATGCATTGTACGAGGCGGGAGACAGTGAGAAGCTAATAAAAGATGTGATAATGTTATCAATGAGTGTCTTATGTTTTTATGGATATAATGAATGGACATCTAATAGACGACATCAGAGCTTCTGGTCGACCACTTTAAAAGAGACATAAAAGATAAGATAAGATAGTTTTTATTGATCCAATCAAATGGAAATTCAGTTTGACTACAATTGACAACCTCAGCGTAACTACTGTAACAATAACAATAAAGATGCAAATACGAACAACATTCACACACGAAACACATACACACTCATAACCAGCGCTTTATGAATTAGACTTCTATGTACTTCTCGATGACTACAGATGATCTTGTAACACTGACCGAAAGTGGGATGAAGGAGTTTTTAAAATCTTTCTGTTTTAGTCCTAATGGAAAGGAGACGACCACTTCGTTCAGATCTTATGTAATTGTGGTTTAATGGGTGAAGGTTATCTTTAAGAGACATAAGCAAGGGTAACTGCCAGCACCTTTAGACTGACACTAACAGTCTTTTAGAAAGAAGCACCAAGTAGTCAGCTTGGAAATCAAGACTAAATGAGGAGTTCTGGATTGCCGATGATGAACATCCCAGTAGCAGGAATAATGTTGAAACCGTTGTCATCTCAAGTGATGTTAAATCCTCAACCTTTGACCTTGCATATGTCCCAGCGACCGGCCTCAAAAGTCACGTGAGAACTTGCAAAGGGAGAATAGCGTTTCCCATGACGTTAGCTGAAACAATAACTAAAGGTACTATCAAATGTTTTGGATGTGTGGCCGAGTTGGAGCAACCGCTAGGCTGTCTATCAAGGTGGCTCGAGATCGAATCCAGATTCAAGAAAAAGTTGATTTTTTTTTTTTTTTGGTCAAGTTTTTATTTTTTAATATACATCAGAAAGCAAAAAAATACTGAAAATAGCCGACCGAGTAGACATCCTTGTGAATAATTAAATCTTTCAATGCATGAATTCAAATACATTTTTCATCTAATTTTCTGAAAAGATCTGTTCGTCCAAATGAAACTTCAACTTTGGCAAATAAAACTGGATGAAAATAAAACTTTCTAGCTTGCCAACTTTATCAGCTTTCTGTGAGGACAAAAATGGCGTTTATTTGACAGACTAGAATGGCGATTTCTGTCAAAGAACTTTTGCACTAACTTGTTCGTGCAGTTTCTTCAAGCTTTCAAATCTACATGACATCCTTTTACACTTTCTAGAGGTCAAAGTTGAAGATGTTCCGGAGACAGAAATAGTCTATAGAGCTCATCAAAAGCGTGGCAGCTAAAGATATTTTTTTTATGTCAGTTACACAAATCTGGATCACGTGTTTGCAGGCATATCCCAGATTGAGATTGTGTTGCGCCTTCTTTATCCATTTCTAACAGTAGGCATATATTTTTGCGGAGCAAGGTTTTCAGCCAGTTAGTTATCAAGTCTAAATAAAGAAGTAGATTTGATGCTGAAGGTGACATTTATTGTGCTCTTACAAAGACTCCCACAAGAATCCAACCTCCCCCCCCCCCCCTTAACGTTGACGTATTTACAAATGTGTAGCAATGGAGTTGACTTTAGTTAATATCATCCTTCATGCTTCGCCATACTTTTCAAATTGTTACACAAGTATGCACATGAAAATGGCGAATACGAAATAGAAAATTTAATAAATGCAAGTCATAAAGAAAATTTTTTGTTAGCAATTAAATTATAAAGCATTTGTTTTGCACTAATAACAATTACATAAAGCTTTTATGCCGTGTTCAGCTTCTACCAATGAAAACACATACAGCATAGATCAGATATAGACATTAGGCAAACGATATAGGAACATTAGCAAATTTCCATTACCTATGAAAGAAAAAAAATTACGTTTGGGGGTCGCTGTCTAGTGGAGAATCGTATTGGGGGGGGGGGGGAGTCGAGTCAACAAAAAAGCCACCTCTGATCTATATGATGTAATAGATGCCTTAGCGGCATAGAAAGCACGACATGAAGGGATGCGATAAGAATTGAGATTTGTCACGTGCATTATCTCGCCAATAAACAACGGTATTATTCATTAAAAGAGTCTTATGATTATTTTTTTGTTAATTTAACTTATATACTGTACCAATTGAAATTTAGAATTATATATACATAAAATCAACAGAAGCTAAGTCTTAAGTCTAATGGTATATCAGCTGAAATTGATTAAAACTAAAATTAAAATAGTTAAAAACTTATCTGTGACACAAAAGACTTTTTGGTTAGTAATGAAATATTATTTTAAAAATGTGGTAATGTAGCTTATTGCGACATATGTAGCACCATCAGTGGTTGGACGCTACAAAGGCTTGAAAACGTAATCTAGTATAAAGAAAATCCAGATCTATTCACTATCCACTTTGTGATTTGTGAGCAGACAATCTCTTGTAAAAATTTTAGACAAAGTATCATTCCTATTTAAATCTAATTATAAAAATTGCAAATGAAATACAAACCTATAATAATAAATAAGCTAAACGTTCAACACTTTTGTAAAGAAAAATGATGAGAAACATGTTAAACTCTTATTGTAAACTGAGGTTCGCTGGATTTCGAAAAGGAGTTGTATTGCTCGTTTTGTTGAGCTCTTTAATAAAATTTTGGATTTCTTTTTGAGAAACAGGAAGTTTCATCGTTTGGCGAGGACTTAAGAAAGGCAAGCGCAAAAGAATGAAACAAACCTCCGACAGCGGGGAATGATTTTGACTTTCATTGATTAAATCATTTTCTCTTTTATTGAGATATTAAATGTATTTTAAAGGTTTTTGCAATCTCACATAACTTATTTGTTGACAAATGAATTACTGCCTAAGGACATCGATGTCTATCTATGCAAATAAGGCTCTATGAAAAAAAAAGGAGTTTCGCTTATAGGATACAATAAATTTTAAACATTAGTTGTAAATTAAAAATTTTTTAAACATGTTACTGATGTTTAAATTGAATTGCAGGCAAAAAAAAAGTCTTCAACAAAATGAATGTAAACATAAGAGGAACAGAGAAATTGCTGCACTTAAATATTTCTGCTAAATTCCAAAACTGTGGTCGAAAATGGAATTTAGTTTTAGCTTTTCCCTCAACTTAGATGGTTCAACTGAATTTATTGGGCAACAAACTTCATGAGTAAGCAAGAAATTGACTGGATGAAGTCATTTCAAGACACCTTGAGCTTGCTTAAACTAATTTGAAACTTGAAATTTCTAATAGCCAGATTAATAAATTGAGCAATAATATTTAATATAAAAAAATAATTAATATACGTCTCACAGCCTAGTTAGACTAAAATGTTTTTCTTCACACGAGAGAGTTAACGAGGCTTCCTAGACACAAGTTCTGAAAGCATTTCATTAAAAAAATGTATATATATATAGATAGATATAAGTCATAACAACGTTATTCAACATTATTTTTTCAACGTTTTTGCAACAAATTCCTGTCAATATGGCGCCAATCAGAATTTCAAAAAGTTATTTAACGTTTCTTTTTTTTTTTCAAATTACAAATATATGTGTGTGTGTGTGTGTGTGTGTGTGTGTGCGTGTGTGTGTGTGTGTGTGTGCGTGCGTGTGTGTGTGTGTGTGTGTGTGTTTGCAAAGCCCTGGGCCATGGCCTCACACAACATAAAGCAACGCTATGGCACCCCTGTAATAAGGAAGTGGGTACAGCGTCTCATAGGTGTGACTGGCAACTTTATTGCAGACTTCTTGGTCCACTAAGGAGGGCAAACACCACACGAGTCTTCATCGTGTTCTGGCTACAATTCAAACAACAGAAATGGAAAAGTGGTTTGAGTGCTGGGACAAGTCCCAAAAAGCCCCTGGAGTCTGGGAGCACATGAGGCGCGCTGATCGCACTTCCCCGTGGTGGAGGCTGTCCAGGCTTGATCAAGCCACTGTCATGTTTGCTCATATTTCTCACACTATAGCCAAATTTTTATTCACGGTGCCACCGCTGAGGGGAAGAATAAGAAACCGTGTCTAATATTCTTTTTGACTGCCCCAGACTTGCTGATCTCCGTCTCGACAGGTCTGGGAGACCGAAAATGCTCAACCTGTACGTGACATGTATGCACTACGCAGAACAGCAGGGTTTCTGTCCAGGGCTTTAGCAAGAGCGGATTTGAGCCTATCATGCCCTCATTTAAATGGAGTTTGATGATGATTTAAAATATGATTGAACTTTAATCTTCCTTCTAAAACATCGCAATAGTTTTAAGTATTTATAATAGTTTAATCGGGTGTTTTTGTAAAAACAAATTCAATGCCAATGAATATTTAGTATGGCTCTTCTAACTTATTACATTTAATTTTCTTGCTTAACATCAATAAAATGTTAGAAAAGTTAATAATCAGTTTCAAATAAATACCATACCAAAACGCTAAATGAAAATGTCTGTACTGACTTAAACTTAATTGCCTATAAAGCTGTTTTGGATATTGTTTTCTACAAAATAAATTACATCAAATAATTGTTTGAAATCGCATTATAGAATTAGAGTACAAATAATATTTTTGGACAATACGTAATTATAGTTTCGTCAAGTATCAATTTAAATAAACCTAATCTAGGGTAAAATAAACTTAGGATTTAAGCCACTCGCCGGAAATACCCACGACCTGGAGAAACCCATGGATAAGTGGTATATATTTCTCCAGTTGTGAAATTAGATCTAGTATTAATCTGAATGTATTTTGTTATTGAGCTTTGAGAGAAGATATTTATCTGATACAGTTTTATTTCTGTGCATACTGTATACTATTGTGATTCCAAGTTTTGAATTAAAGTTCTGTATTAAAAAGATCTTCATTTATTGAATCTCTCAGACATATTTAGATCTAGAGATATATCTACAGAATCTCCGGTACGTCACAGTAACATCTTGTAACATCACAACAACAATACAAAGAAAACCTGTGACAGTTTAATTATCCAAAGATAAAAAAAATATATTTTAGCAGCTTCCATAAAGGGAAAAGCCGCTATAAGTATCATGGAATCAATGTGTCAGTCTGTGCATCATCTTTAATTTTACATCCAAAATTTATTTTTAGTAACATGCAAATATCAAAAGGTCGAAAAAACAACAAACTATCGATAATAGGTCTTTTTGGAATTATTTATTTTTTTAATTTAAAAACATTGTGATGACATTGATTGCTACATATCATACAATTTAATTGTATGTCGAGAAGTCTAAAAATATCATCATCGATAATATGTTATTTTAAATTAAAAAAAAATTAAGCGTTAATGTTATTTTGAAATCCCTTAATTGACAAATTGACATTTAATTCTCTTGCCAAGACATCATCTAGATCTAGTAGATATAGATTATAAGAGTGCTAAATCAGAAGTTTAGTTTAGGTAGATCTACATCCTCATTCTAGTTTCATTCCAATTAAAATGCCACTAGCTCTGTTGGTAACTGTGTTGGACATCGAGCAGACGTTGCCGAAGTACACGCTCCATGTCTTGTTCTTTTCTATCTTTATTTTTTTCAATTACAAATCAATGTCAAAAGATAATCTAAAATAATGTACATATCTAGTAGTTGTCATGCTGTAATGACTAATATATATATATCTTCATCTATAATAGGCTATTAGTTTGTTATTAAGTTAACAGCAATGTCTGGTCGTGCTGGACTGATTATCTTGACAGTCCCGGGTTCATACCCTGCTCGCTGCCATCTCCGTCGTCCAGATCCTTAACTTAGAAGGGGCATCCAAAACATGTGAAACATTTTACAGAAAAAAAACACACATTTTTCACAACCGCAAATTTATTTTTGAAACATTATTACTTTTGACAATCTAAACAAAATGTTGCCTTGAATATTCCTTGCGAATAGGCGGATCCGACAGGGATCTGACGGGGGCCGCCTCTGAGTTTGTGTGAAAAATTGTATGCTTCTTTTCGTTCATTTCTGAACTTATTGGTCAGAACGGCAGAAGATACTTCAGAGCACTGCCATTTTGTTCTTCGTCAAACAGAACTTCTGCATGGAAGATTATTATAATGTTGTGTACAAATCGCAGTAACAATTCATTACACGGGTTTTCAAAGAAGCTTTTCATTATGGTTGCAAACTTCTTTTTTTTTTTAAAAGAAATGTCCTTTCAAAGATATAAATAAAATATTCTTTTCACAGAAGTCTTCTGAACTAACCACCTGCTTTTTCCATATCCTAAATTATGCTATATTCTAAATCGAAGAATTGGCTTTAAAAAAAGAAAGATTTCGCTCGAATGGTGGTACAAAGAATTGTATCATCAAGGGAAACAATTTCCTTTTATTGTGGGCTCGAAGCATCCGTATACGCTGTCTAAAACTTGGAATCATTAACCTGCTTTTTACTTTGTTAATTTAATAGTGTCCAAACCTTTAGTAACAATTGCTGCACATCTTGGTCTTGCAAATGTCTATTTTGGTCACACATTTCTTACCAATGTCAATGGACAGTCCATTAATTGAAAACTATATGATAGGCAAAAGTAACTTTAGCGACTGCGAATGAACTATTAAACAAACATTTAGATACTCTAGCAGTACTTCAATGAAGTCTTACTTGGACCAACCAATTTAAAATTATTTTGTTTTTACCCTGTCATAGACTAGAACAGAAGAGTAAGCCAAGCCAAGGGATACCGGTACTGGGATTGATGAACAGAATCAGCGAGAAACATGCGAGAAACATGCAAGAAACATGCGAGAAACAGGCAGAACCACAGAAGTGGAAAGAAAACGTGATGAAGTCAGTTCTCTGAGAAAAGGCATGAAAAAAGCACTACCCATCCCTCTTTGACATGAATCTATGAAGCATCGAATATGAAATAAGGATCAAGATGGAAACGCTGCAAGGTGGTACTTTAAATTTTTAGCGGCCCCAGAAATGGTAAAAGACGCTATTAGTTTTTTGTGGAATATTTGCCCGTCTGTCCGTCCGTCCCATTTAGATCTCGTAAACTAGAAAAGATATTGAAAATCCGACATCCTGATATTTTAGAACTTTCAAAGTTCTGATGCAACGGCTACTTTTTTCTTTACTGAAAGTCATAATTTTAATTTTTTAAATCAAGTATGCAAGCAGTTTTTTCATAAAAATACACCATTTTTACAACTATTCACTCTTAACAGTAACAAACACAAGAGGCTTTCTTTTAGTAAGGGAGAAGACTTTTCAGCTTATTTTTAACACATTTATGCAAACATTTTTAATTCTCATGTTTTGATATGTATTGCTAAATTATAGAAGGCCTTATATACTAACTACTACATTTACCAAAAAATGGTTATTATTCTTTTCTAAAGATAACAAATCTATTTTAATGCATATAAGTGGAACATAATATAAAGCAACAATTAATAAGTTGTTTTGCATATTATCATGTGAATTTCGGGCGTCTACAGCAGCATACAATTAGATAACTAAGGATTTTGTTTTAATTTTTTTTTTACGAAATGTTCTTTTCTTATGAGGCTTTGAATAAGAGATAAAACAATAAAATCAATAAGAAAATCATTATATATATAATGACATCAGCTAGGCCAGGTTCAGATTTAATTTTACCTTTACTTTTAACTATTTCTTGGTCTGCTGGAACGTTGGGGCACCACACAAGATCTTTCAACCTTCTTTCTCCATTCTTCTCTGTCATTTGCCTTTGATAGTATTTCATTCTGATATTCTTTCTGAATATATTGAAACCTGCCTTTTTACCTGCCTGGGTGGACTATATCGGGGGCCGATTTTGAGTTTGTGTTTCCACACAAACTGCCTTTGTAACCTTGTTTAGTTAAAAAATTATGAAAGATTTTAAAACAAAAGCATGACATTGATCAATTTTCTGTGATGAAAATAGTCTAAAGGGTAGGCAATGTCGGTCCTACGGATTGCGGGGCCCTATGCGAAACGGATTGTGCTGGGCTTATTCTGGGTTGTGATAAGGATAATAAGTGAAAATTAAACTTTTGTATTAGAAATTAAATTCGTCTTTGCATTTTATTCAAACTTTACCAAGTACAAAATCACTGTCAAATTAGCTTTACGAGCCATCTACAGTAAATAGTAGTTTTCAACAAAAAGCTGATAAACATTCAGATATTCCTTTTAGATTTTCTATCGACTAGCAAAATATCCCTTTGGTTTTTCTTTAGAGGTCGAGATAGATTTATATCTATATTTGTATGTCAGTGACTATTAAAGTAAATTAAGAATTTGAACTTCTTGTCTTGGTTGAAATGTTGACATTCGCCTTATTATTACATTTTTATTAAATGAAAGCTGACATGCGGCCGCATAGTTTGCAGTAGCCTAAGACCGGCCCTGGGGGTAGGTTAAATTGAAGGTGGGGAAATCGCGCACAAACAGTGATAATGTAACTTAGCGTCATCTGGGAAAGCTGTCAAGGTAAGGTTGCGTCCACAGCTCTCCCGCGATAACCTCACGTCACAAGGGGGCGCTTAGGTGAGTCATTGCCAGATTGGCGGATAAAAAATGTAGAAAGAGAGTATAAATGACCGCACGATATATTCGAGAACTAGAAAGAAGGAGCCGGAAAGTTGTTTAACATCAGAAAAAAGAAACATATGATACTAGTCTGCTAGTTGAAAGGAAGGTGAGTACGTCTATTCAAAATTGGAATCGTCTGAGAAATAATTGTTGACAAGTGTTTACATGAAGAATGAATTCTTTGTGAAATGAAAGGAGAGAGAGAGAGAGAGAAAGATAGAGAGAAAGAAAAAGAGAGAAAGATATATGTACATATATACAGAGAGAGAGAGAGGGAAAGAAAGAGAGAGAAAGATATATGTATATATATATATACAGAGAGAGAGAGAGAGAAAGGCTTTAAGAAATGTGTTCTTATTAATATGCCTAAAGTATTACTGGTGTTAATAAAATCAATTCAACTTAATATGTTAAAGATTTGATTATTTTCGACATGAATTAAATTTTTTTTTAAATTAAAAGAACAATGCATTTAAACTTTGCCTTAATGTTACACACATTGTCTGCTTGTGATAACAAACGTCCATGCCAGGGCAGCAATACTGTTGTTTTTGTTTTGTTATAATGTACTTAGAAACTCAGTTGTCTTGCTGTTGACGATTCTCCTAAATGAACTGATAAACGTTGCAAAGGTTATTTAGTTGACATAGAAAGGGTACCGGGAATTGTGAAAGCCTTGTACACTTCAGGAATTGTCTTTTTAATAAGATAAGATAGATAAGATAAGATAATTTTTATTAATCCAATCAAATGGAAATTCCGTTTGACTATAATTAACAACCTCAGCGTAATTCAGGGGTCTCAAACTCATTTCAGCATGTGGGCCACAGTGGAAAGTAACAACCATTCAGCGGGCCGCACCACAAAAAGATAATGTTTTTTCATTAAATTTTACAAACACTAATGTCACTGCAGTTAAATGCTAAAATAAAGTTTTTATAATTATTAATTATATTTAGTGTAGTTTATTACATGCACAGGCTGTTAAGTTTACTGAAATAAGTTGACGTTGTCTCTGTCACTTATTAAAAAGCTGAAACTGTAGATGTCCAAAAAACAACAACAATAATTTCTAGGCCTACTGCAGATTGCTCGTCACTCATTATTCTTTCCACTCAGCTGAGAGCGTTTGGCAGAGTCCAGACCATCGACGTTAGGCCCGAAGTCGCGTGTAGTGGCAAGCCGCAAGGTCGCTGTCAGATGCTTATCAGTCAGTCTTGATCGTAATGCTGTTTTGTTGATCATTCCGGAAAAAAATTTTTAGCAAACGTACGTACTCCCAAACATCGCTAGAATTCTAGCAGCTGCGCAGAATAAGTTTGTAAACTTCTCTCTGGGAAGAAACTGGTAGAAATCTGAAACACCAACATCAGCGTATTTTTGCTTTAGAACAGTGTCACACTGCAGGTCCTGTAGTTCAATCTGGACTTCCACTGGAACGATTTTCCCGTCAACTGCGAAAGGAGTGGCAACAAGGAAAAACTGTGGTTCGAAAGCAGTGAATAGCTGAAAGCGGTGTTCAAAATCTTCCAGTAGTCTGGAGAGGATGTCTACGTAGTCTTTCAGGCGCTATGGTTCAACCGTTATGCTCTGTAGAAAAGAGAAATGAGCCAGGTTTCCATCTGCCAGCTGAGTGGCCCACAAAGTCAGCTTGCATCTGAATGATTTGATGCGGTCAAACATCAAGGTAATCAGCTGCTTTGTGCCCTGTAGTTGTGAATTGAGTGCATTGAGATGTTGCGTGATGTCAGCAAGAAAAGAAAGATCCGACAAAAGCTTTAGGTCACTGAGCTGAGGTATGTCTCTGTCTTTCATTGCCATGAACAATGCTATTTTCCGTCTCAGTTCAAACAATCTCTGCAGCACATTTCCACTACTCAACCATCTGACTTCCGTATGATAAAGCAACTCTCCGTATTCCGTTTCTAAATCAGCTAGAAATGACACAAACTGACTGTGGTTGAGACCCCGTGCACGTATGAAGTTCACCGTCTTCACGACAACATCTATCACGTTCTTCATTTTGCAACAGAGTGCTTCTTAGTGCAGAATTCAGTGTATGGCTGTAAAAGGTCCCGCCAAGCTGAGCTGATACCGTTTCTCTACCATTAATCCAACAACACCAACCTTCTCAGAACACATTGCTGGTGCACCGTCCGTAGCCACTGAAATAAGTTTTTCCCACGGTAGCCCATATCTGTCAATACAAGCTTCCAGTTCTTGAAACACGTCGCTTCCAGTCGTCGTTCCTTTCATTGCTAGTAAGTCCAATAGCTCTTCAACAATGTTCAAGTTTTCGTCGACCCCACGAATGAATACGGCACAGTATGCGGTGTATGTTACACCAGTAGACTCGTCCAGTGTCATGGAATATGATACAAAGTCTTTTGCACCGGCAATCAGTTGCTGTTGAATATTTGTCGCTGACTCGGGGATCCTGCTTGCAACTGTGTTCGCAGACAAACTTATGCCTTCAAAGAGTTTCTTTTTCTTGGAGCAGATAACTACAAACTGGTCTTTAGTGAATGGTTGTGATGCCTTTGCTATCATCTCACTAACAACAAAGCTTGCCTTCACAGAATCTTCGCTTGTGGGCGGACACTCATTTACTGATTTGTGCAGTTGTAAATCATCTCACGGGTTATATGTGGTCATTGTTAATGTTATCTAATTTTTTTAAATTCGCGGACGTGGCCGCAGACCACACAAAATTGTTTCACGGGCCACATGTGGCCAGCAGGCCACGTGTTTGAGACCCCTGGCGTAACTACTGTACAAAAACAATATAGATGCAAATGCGATCAACATTCACACATGAAACCCCAACACACTCACAACCAGCGCTTAATAAATTAAACTTCGATGTACTTCTCGATGACTAATATTACTAGTTTATAAATTTAAATGTAAAAAGAATGTCAAGATAGTCTGTGAGCTAACCTCCACAAGAATTTAGGAATTTTTAAAAATCTCTCCATAGTTTTTGGCACGAAGAGTTTCTATAAATAGGACAAAAGAAGTCTATGTTCTTCATCGTTGCCCTAAAAGAAAAATCTGTTCAAAAACGAAAAGTTATTTCCTTTTGGTTTATCGAAGTAGCTACTGCCCATGTAATACAGGTGTTTTAGGGTAGAAGTAGCTACTGCCAATGTGATACAGGTGTTTTAGGGTAGAAGTAGCTACTGCCAATGTAATACAGGTGTTTTAGGGTAGAAGTAGCTACTGCCAATGTGATACAGGTGTTTTAGGGTAGAAGTGGCTACTGCCAATGTGATACAGGTGTTTTAGGGTAGAAGTGGCTACTGCCAATGTGATACAGGTGTTTTAGGGTAGAAGTGGCTACTGCCAATGTGATACAGGTGTTTTAGGGTAGAAGTGGCTACTGCCAATGTGATACAGGTGTTTTAGGGTAGAAGTGGCTACTGCCAATGTGATACAGGTGTTTTAGGGTAGAAGTGGCTACTGCCAATGTGATACAGGTGTTTTAGGGTAGAAGTGGCTACTGCCAATGTGATACAGGTGTTTTAGGGTAGAAGTGGCTACTGCCAATGTGATACAGGTGTTTTAGGGTAGAAGTGGCTACTGCCAATGTGATACAGGTGTTTTAGGGTAGAAGTGGCTACTGCCAATGTGATACAGGTGTTTTAGGGTAGAAGTGGCTACTGCCAATGTGATATAGGTGTTTTAGGGTAGAAGTAGCTACTGCCAATGTGATACAGGTGTTTTAGGGTAGAAGTAGCTACTGCCAATGTGATACAGGTGTTTTAGGGTAGAAGTACTCCATTTGTTTTTGTTTTTGTTTTTTTGTCTTTAATGTCCGTTTATTTTTGTGGTAGCTGTTTAGACAACAGGGCTGATAAATGGTTTTTTTATTTCTTCCTTCCCCCCCCCCCCCCTGTTTTTTTTATTTTTTGCTTTAGAAGATATAACTAAATAGACTTTCTGTTTCTCTTGTCAGATTGTTTACAAAGCCATAACCAACATGGACCGTGCTCTCCTTGTCTGTGTTCTAAAGCTGCTTTTAATTGGGTAAGAAAAGTCTTACGCCTGTTCTATTTATGGGTATATAAGATATAGACATTGGGAATCTTGAGTTCGAAAACAATTCCGTTAGACCAGTATATGATAAGAATTTAAAATGGTTTGTTATTGTGCCGGGCACATGATATCCTCGTATATCTTGAAAAAGAGGTGAGCTTTTCTTTATCACCCCAATATATCTCCTGGTCTCAAAAGGAAAACTACTTTGAATTTATTGAACACTGACCTTCAACGTCACAACCTGTGGGCAGTGGAGACCAATAGCTCGTTGCTACGTCGTACAGACCTGTGACGACGCAACGAACTTAACTGCCCACAGGTTGCGACGTTGAAGGTCAGTGTTCAGGCCTACTCTGACTATTGGTCTCGCGTTGAATCTTTAATAAATATTTTGTTTTAAGTGTAACGATAGTGTATTGCACTTTTCTTGTTTTTAACGAATTTTTGATAAGTAAAGCTTATTAAGTTCCACATTAGGTTTTCATTCTAGTGAATAAAATGAGTTTTCTTTCAGCCGATCTCGGGCAAATATGAAGGATTCCTTTAAAGTGATACCTTAGCCTCCTGGTTCTCATTGAATAAGACCGGAAGAGTCTTTATACCAGCGGCTGAAAATATATTTATACTCGATTAATCGGTCATTTTACTCAAGCGATGTATAATTGTTATTGTAATTATTATTTGTTCTACTTATACTTCTTTGCTTTTAGGGTTATTGCTTCAAAAGCTCATGGCGAAAGTATTGTTGAACATGGATCACGACCTGGAGTAGTTAGTAAAAGACATTCTGAAGAGATAGAAGGTGAATTAATTGACAAAAGAATTGTTGAACATGGATCACGACCTGGAGTAGTTAGTAAAAGACATTCTGAAGAGATAGAAGGTGAATTAATTGACAAAAGAATTGTTGAACATGGATCACGACCTGGAGTAGTTAGTAAAAGACATTCTGAAGAGATAGAAGGTGAATTAATTGACAAAAGAATTGTTGAACATGGATCACGACCTGGAGTAGTTAGTAAAAGACATTCTGAAGAGATAGAAGGTGAATTAATTGACAAAAGAATTGTTGAACATGGATCACGACCTGGAGTAGTTAGTAAAAGACATTCTGAAGAGATAGAAGGTGAATTAATTGACAAAAGAATTGTTGAACATGGATCACGACCTGGAGTAGTTAGTAAAAGACATTCTGAAGAGATAGAAGGTGAATTAATTGACAAAAGAATTGTTGAACATGGATCACGACCTGGAGTAGTTAGTAAAAGACATTCTGAAGAGATAGAAGGTGAATTAATTGACAAAAGAATTGTTGAACATGGATCACGACCTGGAGTAGTTAGTAAAAGACATTCTGAAGAGATAGAAGGTGAATTAATTGACAAAAGAATTGTTTCACTAGGAGATGGGACTATTCCTTCCAAATATAGCTAGTTAAAGCCTTTTGATGAGATCGGAGATGTTGATCAAATGGAAATAGACACATGACGATCTGTTTATTGTGTAGAAATGATTGTTATTTGAAATTATTGTTATTTGAAATTATTCTTTTTTCAAATGATTGTTATTTCAAATACATAAGAGATAAGTTACTGACGTCCACTATTAAATCTATTTTGTTGATCCTACCAAGATGTGTTTTTTTTTTTTGTATTTTTTTTCTTATAAAAAAGTAAATTTTCTATGTAAAGTTTAGCTATCATGTGGTTTGTCGGTATCGATGTAATTTGTTAGGAACTATTTCTGGAGCCCTACACTTTGGATATGTTGGCTTTTTTTTTCCTTCTTAGAAATGTGATCATTTACCTAACGGGTATGAAAATACAACTCCACGTCTGATTTGACAATCTGGGTGAACATAATTTGAGTTATCTCCCGTGATTAAAAAAAAAAGAAAGAAAGAAAGAAGTCTTAACGCATTGACATAGAAATGTGTAGACTGGGCAAGAACATTATTTTTATACTGTTATGTACTTATGTAAATCCATAACTAATAGAAAGGTTGATAATGTGTTTGTCAGTGGTAGTTTAAAGAAATTCTGACTTATGTACAAAGTTGTGAAATTGTTTTTAAGCTCTCATTTTGATAACTTCTATATGGTTGGCAATAAGTGTTTTTTCTCTCTCTCTCTCTCTCTCTCTCTTTATCTATCTATCTATCTATCTATCTATCTATCTATCTATCTATCTATCTATCTATCTATCTATCTATCTATCTATCTCTCTCTCTCTCTATATATATATATATATATTATATATATATATATATATATATATATATATCTTGATCTTGCTTAGTTCAGTTATTCTCAAACTGTGGTTCTCGGACCCTTGGAGTTCGCATGATGAAAGATGAGAACTGTCTAAAATTTTTAAAAAACTTCTTCAGTAAAAGCCAGTTTATCTGATCAGATTATTTGAATACTAATCAACTCGCTCGTTACTACTCTTTAATGTCTATTAAGTTTTATTTTATGGTGACCTAAACCAAAGATTTCGATAACAAAAAAGGGCTCGTGGGCTACACAAAGGAGTCCCTGGCTCAAAAAGTTTGAGAACCTCTGGTTTAGCTCATTGTGGAAATCCCCATTCAGCATTCAGTGGCATTGCTCAAAAACTAATAGAACACCTGTGATCTTCCAGTATTAGGAAACGAAACAATAAACAACAGAAAAACAACTTCCTCAAAAGACCATATATTGTATCTAGACTGGACGTGGACATCTTTTAAAACTACAAAAAATGTGATTTTTTTTTTAAAAATTGAAACAAGTTCTAAGAAGTGAAGTTGTTGTTTCCAACCCTAACCTATGTAACATGTAATGTAATGTTTAGATCTAGATCTAGTTATTGGACATCAACAATAGAAGTACTCTCTTCTCTTAATTATTATCTGGCAATGTTTAGATCTATAATCTAGAAGGATCGAGGGAATCAAACTATTGAAATGTACATAAGATGATCAACAGACATGAATTATTTCCATCTAGGATTTTTGAAACATTATCTCAACGGAAACTAAATGGAAATTGCTTTAAATATTAGCGTGAATATATAGCTCTGTGATTAATAGCCTATTCTAAAGAAAATCCGAGAAATGATTATGTATTATTTCTAAACTTTGAAAACTATAGATCATTATTTTTCTAAGACAGAAAAGATTGATTGGAGCTTGAAAATTAGTTACGTACATAAAAAAATATATATATTATATAGCGCTACTTTCATGCTTATAGCATGCTCAGAGCGCTATGGTCCAATCTCACTTGTGGACCAGTTGGGGGGGGGGGGGGGGAGGGGGTATCTAGGAGTTGGTTTTCCGTGTTGCCTTTAGGCTCTCAGTAAACACAACTCTGACCGAGTCGGGTGTCAAACCTCGAGCCCCCTTCTGGGTAGCCAAGCCAAGCCAAGTTACACTTAGCCTCTCGATCACGTCTGTGAATCGATATGAATTTCTTTCCGGTTTCCAGTCTAGATCTAATATATATATATATATATATATATATATATCTAATATATAAGTCTATAATTCCTACTTTTCCTCAAATAAATAATCATTTTTGTCTTATCCTGGCATGACAACGATCATATTGAAGGATATTTTTGATTTTCGGTAAAAATAAATGGTAATTGTTAGTTCTCTAATGTCAAGGCGGTCCTACTGTATGGTTCTGAAACATGGAGAACAACTGAAGCGACAACAAAAGTACAGACCTTCATCAACAGATGCTTGAGAAATATCCTAAAAATACACTGGTACGACAAAGTAGAAAACACCAAACTGTGGGAGATGAGTGGGCAGAAAAATTTAGAAGTGCAGATCTTAGAGAGGAAGTGGAGATGGATTGGTCACACTCTTAGAAAAGATACCAACAACAGAGCTAAGCAGGCCTTAGAGTGGAACCCCCAGGGAACAAGACGTGGAGGAAGACCAAAAAGAACATGGCGACGCAGTGTACTAGAGGAAGCCGAGAGGACCGGGAAGAGCTGGGAAACCATCAAAAAACTAGCAAGAGACCGTGGAGAGTGGCGTGTTTTTGTCGAGGCCCTACGTTCCATGAGGAACTCAAATGAGTGATGATGATGATGATGTTGATGATGATGATGATGATGATGATTATGTTAGTTCTCTTGAGTCCCTTCTTCCCTAGTGCTATTAGAGCATGGAATCGGTTGCCTGAATCAGCCAGGAAAACCAGTGACTTGGCGGAGTTTAAGTCATTTGCTAAATATGCATGACTAAATACATGACGCGTAGGACGTAATCATCTTCTTTTTTAAAGTAACGTCTGTATTATATAAGATAAGATAAGAAGATAATCAACAACAAATTAACAAAAATACAACAACAAAAACAAAACAACTAATCAATGCAATAATCAATCAAGTAATCTTTCTGAAATCGTGACTAAATCTGTAGTCAAGGTGTGCGAGCTTAAGTTCACAGTTTAAGCTTGATTGGATAATGAAAAGGTAAAAAAAATATATTTTTACTATGACTTAAGTATCAATTAATAGTACATGCATGCAGTGAATGGAACACAATTTCCATATATACGTTTGAGCATGTTATTTCTCCCACACCCATTCTCTGATCAAGTTGGTGGCGCAAATCAAAATCTACAAAAATCAGAAAACACTTGTTTGGGGACAGTCAGTGTGAACAATGGTACAGAGCAGTGGTTCTCCAATCTTTTTTTGGTCTCGCACACCTCGTTGTCGTGTTTCCCAGTGTTCCAGTAGATCCCTGTTGTAACACTGTTTTGATTAGTTTCCAAAATTCATGACTCTCAAATAGGATTGGTTGCTGGGTTTTTTGTTTGTTGTTTTTTTTTTACAATGATTTCATAGTCGTGCATATTTATTAAGGAAATTTAAATTTAAAATGAAGCGAAATAAAAAATTTTATTACCAACAAAATATATATACTCCTATGAGTGGGCTGTATGGTGGGCTTGTGGGCTGCATGGTGGTCTGTATGGTGGGCAATTTTTTCCCATTAATAATATAACAAGCAAAATACACAAAAATCCTTTAGAAACAAAAGAGAAGTTTATCTCAAGGGGGAGAACTTTGCCCTTAAAACTATATTTATCAATAATTTACACGTTATTTCCCTTATTCACTATCAAACACAATACTATTCTAATGACAGGTCCTTTAGAGCTAGACTTAGAAGACTAGGATTTTGAATTTTGTTTTTTTAGGGCGCCCGTGAGAAGTCACCTTCAGGTAACCGGTCATTCCAATGTCAACGGGATGGGGGAAATAAGGGATATGAAAGTAGAGTCATCCTCTTGGCGAGTGTTAGATAAAGGGGTCAGACTGTGTCAAGCGCAAATACTATTTCTCTTGTGCATAATTGACAAGCCTGGGGTATCACTTGCAAAGAGTTTTAGCCAATTAAATTTTTAAAAAAAAAACGTGTAGGCAGAGGGATAATATTAAAAAGACAAAAAAAAAAAAGCAAGCAAAATATTTTTTAAAAATCCTTATTTAAAAAAAACAAAAAACAAGCTTATTTAAAGGGAAAGAACTCCGCCCTTAAAACTATATCTTTCAATATCTTTCAACAAGTTTTTCCTTTATTTGATATTATACAAACTAATTAATTACCAATAATTACTTGACTAGTTGGGCATTATTGTTTTGTTAGGTACAATACATAATTATTGAAAGTATCAACTTTGTCAGAGAATTCAGAAGGCAGTAATAACGTTGTCAATAATTGAAGAATACTTACTAATTAGTTTCCCTTGTAGGCATCAAAAAAAAAATTTACTACCAGTAATTAATTGAATAATTGTTTACATTTTTTTTATTGATTCATGTTTTGTCTGTGCTAATGAATAATTATGCGAGGTTTCAACTTGATCTTATCTTATCTTATATAATACAGACGTTAATTCAAAAAAGAAGATGATTACGTCCTACGCGTCATGCATTTAATCTTTCATATTAACCAATCACTTAAATTCTGCCAAGTCACTAGTTTTTCTGGCTAGCTCAGGCAACCCATTCCATGCCCTAATAGCACTAGGGAAGAAGGAGTATTTGTACAAATTTGTCCTAGCATATGGGACGAGGAATGTACTTTTATCTTTGTGACTTTCAGAGTATTTTATTAAATTTTGTTCCGAGAATGGGTATGGGAGAAATAACGTGTAGACACGTTCTACAAGACAGAGTGAGTTGATATAAGCTTTGAACAAATGTTTATAAGAAATAGATAGATCTGTTGCTTTTTTTCCTAGCTTTAGAACTTTTGGCGCCTAGAAGGTCAGCGCCAAAACGACCAGCGTTCAAACATTCACCCCTAGACTTAGCTTACCACTCACATATAGAAGCCATGTTTTAATTACTTAAGCATCGAAACCAAAAAAATCTCTATTTCCAATCTTTTGAAAGAAGTTTATAAAATGTAAAGCCATGCTAATGATTTCTAGAGCTTTATAAATTAAGCTACTTATTTTAATCCTCTGTTTAAAAACAGAATCATGACTTTTATAATGTCAATAGAGGTGACTTTGGCTTTTGATGTTAATCTAGATCTAGATGAATAACGGATCAGATTAGCTATTCTAATATGATAATGAGGTGTCTATCTCTAAATTTATACTTTAAATCTAAAATAATTTGTCGGTTCTTAAATACCACATGTATTTTCTAATCACGATTAATTTGTCGGCTTTTAGAAAAAGAGACCTACCTCCTAAATCTGCACCTCTCTTTGAGTCTGTTTGACAGTTAGTTGGACTCTTGTCACTCCCCATTCTTATTTGTCTTTGAGTCACATGACTATGACTATGACTGAAAGGCCCCACCCTGAGTCACATGACTATGACTATGACTGAAAGGCCCCACCCTGAGTCACATGACTATGACTATGACTGAAAGGCCCCACCCATTGATCTCTGGACATTATTTTTGGATCCTTTTTTCGTCTTTTCCTTCCAAATAAATGAATAGTCACAGCTGTAGCTTGTAGGTCTTATGGAGACTTCGATCCTTCCGTATAGTCACAGCTGTAGCTTGTAGGTCTTATGGAGACTTCGATCCTTCCGTATAGTCACAGCTGTAGCTTGTAGGTCTTATGGAGACTTCGATCCTTCCGTATAGTTTGGCGCATGCAGTCTCCACAAAGATCTGTCACTAGCAATGTCTGAAGCCTCCTCCCACCTGGTGTCCACTACTGTAAGGTCCTACTTGAAAGTGTGGCGTCAGATTATACGAGGACGTCCTTGTTTGCGCTTTCTTCGTATTTGCCTCCATGTCATTGCAACTCTTGGCGTGCGTATTTTATTTTGATATTATTTTAAAAAAAAGACTCTGTCAGGATCGAAATGGATGAAAAGGGAAGCCAGTGCAGAGTCCAAGAGTGTCCATTGGAGAATTTTCAGATGTTTTGGTAGATCTGCAACAGGACCACTCTATGACAGGTGACGAAAATCTCTCAGGGATGTTTAGGGCCTCAAAGATGTCTGCAAGGTTAGTTGTTAATAGGATGACGGGGTAGACCTAATAATTTAATTATCAAACTGTAAAATGCGCCAAAAAATAAACATGGGTTTTAATATTTTTATTTCAATTTTAATGTGAGGCTAAGTACGCTTGAGCCTGGCACTGGCTACCTATCAAGGAGACTCGAGAGTCGAAACTCGACTCGAGCAGAGTTGTGTTTACTGAGCGCCTAAAGGCAGCACAGAAAACCTTCTCCCAGGTACCCCCTTCCCCCACTGGTCCTCAGATAAGATTGGACCACAGCACTTTAAGCATGCTACAAGCACGAAAGCTAGGGCTATATAAAAACTTTTTTTTTAAATGGTGTGGGAAAAGGCTACTGAGATCACTGGCATCAAGGAGATGGCACATCCACCGAGGGCGACGTTGCGTAAGGGGCGCCAAAATGGGCATTAAATCGACATAAATATCAAATACATTTCTTTTTACCCTATTTTAGAGGATCGATGAGGCATGGGCGCTTATCCAACTTGTGATGCTTGTTTTAAGAAAGTTTTGTATCGCTTACAGGCGACTGTTCTTATATAAATGTGTTTGAATATAACACGACTTCATAGTATCACTGTAAGTATAGTCCTTATTATTTCCCTACCAAATTCATGTAGAAGACGACGATGGGGCATGACTCTACTGGTTATAAGTAAGTAATCCCCTTTCAGACCATTAGGTCTATAGAATAGACGATGTTAACGGTTAACGAGCAGGGCGTCATGTGGCTAGCGCAACGACCAACCGCCTTTACTTTCTCACAAACAAAATCTTAGTCTTCACCGAGATTCGAACCCATAACCTCAGGTTCAGAAGCCAAGCGCTTGACTCTACTAACTCTTAAAAATGATTCTGCTGTGGTAAGAAGTGTGCAACAGTTAACATAAACATTGAAATGTTTGGACAACAAGCTTATCAACATTTGTTTTATTCTGTACACTGAATATACCAAAATGCTTGCTTGTTATGATAATATAAAATAAGATAATATTATTGGTCTAAATCAGTGGTTCCCAAACTTTTTTGTCTCGTAGACCCCTTGCCATGTTTTCTGGTTCTCGGTAGACCCACTGCTTAACATATATTGCATTTTTGAACATTCATAAACTAATTTTTTTAAACTTATTCCTAACTGCAGTGAGTCGAAGAGTGAAAAAGTTATTTAAAGTTACATCATAACTTAGAGAGATCTATCTTTTTCACAGATATAATTCAAATTTAAACCAATTAAAATAACAATTAATATGTATTGCTGGAATCACCATACACATTGGAAATGTTGTTTTTTTTTGCATGTTCATCAACCGTTTCTTAGGATATTGTTTCATATAGGAATTTGTTGTTCCATGAAGTAGTACTTCAACATTAAATATTTATTCATTAATTTGCCATATGTATTATTTTTAAAGTTTTCGCAAAGAGTTTCTCGTGTATTTCTTGATCTTTCACGTCTGGCTCAAATATTCGGCCCTCGGAGCTGTTTTCACTAACAGGAGAAGGGGCAAAGGTGAGTTACTGGCGCCTAAGCCAGTAAGCTTCGGGCAGGAGGGACTCATTAGCCTTGGCTTGCCGAAAGAAAATAGAATTCAAACCTCTGCTGCTTTGCAGCTATACACCCAAACATGGGAAAGGTTTCGTGGGTCAGCCTTGGAAATAAAAGGGGAAAATATGGAGCTGAAAACCATCAGACAGTTTGCAGCTTTAATGCTCATCCCACCGATGTGCCCTTGAACTGTAGTGTTACTTAAAAAAATTCGTTTCATAATATCAGATGACGGTTTGTGTAAAAAAGTTTTTAAAACTACTTCAAGGGCTGGTAAAATCAATGTTTTATCTATAGTGTTTTCCGTATTTGGCTTTAGGTAAACAGATCTTGTAAGACGCTCACAAACCGCCATCTTTTCTATAGGATGTTGAAGAAAGATTTTGTGAGTCTATTCTGAAATTTGTTCTCACCTTTTTCTTTTTATCAGGGTGGCATCGTCGTCTCAAATAATGCTCCAGTGTAATTGGTATCTTATGGTCATAAAAAGGCTCTTATTATAGACAACTGCTTATTTAACAAGGAAATAAATAATCAACACTTTAAAATCAAGATTTCTTTTTGTTAAACATTAGTTACATGTAGAAAAAACTACTTATATAGATTAGTATTGAAATTAAATACAACTATTTTACTTTCGATTAGAGAAATATATATTTATAACTAAGGTACAAATCATTTATTAGCGTCTTAAATAGTTACATAAATAGGGTGTGAAAATTAAAGTCAGACCCCCATGGACATCTCATAGACCCCCAATTTACTTTTTCACTTTCGTAGACCCCTTAGAAGTCTTCGTAGACTCCTGGGGGTCTATATAGACCACTTTGGGAATCACTGGTCTAAATAGATGGAGATTTGCAGGTTTGACTACAATTGTCCATCTCAGTGTTACTACTATGACAATAGTAGTAAGGTTTCAAACTCGAACAGACGCAACATACGCGCGCACACACACACACTTTATGAATTATTCTTCTCGGTAAAGGCGTGTTGGCTGAGGGGCTTCCGAACCAAGGGTCCCGGGTTCAAATCCTGGGATTTTTATTTTCGGGATCCTTGGGCGCCTTTAAGGCCACCCAGCTCTAATGGGTACCTGACATTAGTTAGGGAAAAGTAAAGGCGATTTGTCGTTGCGCTGGCCACATGACACCCTCGTTAACCGTGGGCAACAGAAGCAGATGGCCTTTACATCATCTGGCCCATAGATCGCGATGTCTGAAAGTGTACATTCTATTTGTGGATATGACGCATCAACAGAGATCAGACGACCAGGTTATCTAGATCGGATGTAACTGTTGTTTAATGGGTGCCAATGTCTTTGCATAATAAAATAAGTGTATCAGTCTTGTTTACTGGCCTATATAACTATAGTATACACCAGTGATGCTCAACCTTATTCGGTCGGCGGGCCATTTTAATTTTAGACAATGGTGCCGTGGGCCACATCAACAAAAAAAAACAACACCAAAAAACATTTTTATTAGAAACCATTGAATCTACTACTTACATTGATTCATGAAAGTTTATCCTTAACCAACTTTTAAATATCCGGCTGCATAGATTAGATGCCGAGTTGGAGCCTGAGTCCAATTTACTGTGTGTTCGTTAGTGAGACGATTACTTAATATGGGTGTCACCCGATTCATCACTGAAAAGATTTTGTTCTCACGAATAAGTAATTATTGTTATCATCTTTAACGCTTGTTTTCGAAGAGTTAGAAATGTTTCTGCAAGCAACACAGAGTAGAAATCTGTTAACTGAATTACCGGAAAGTAGTCAAGCAGGGATGTTTAGTTTCGTAAGTCAACCAGTTCCAGTTTCTTTTATGAGGGGATTTTCTACACTTTTTGTCAACGTTTCGGCGGGCCGGATGTAGCCCGCGGGCCGTATTTTGGGCATCACTGGTATACACTATGTCTTTAATTGGGATTATTTAATCAGATTGTCAATTTAAGTGAGGTACATGTTATGTCTTTGATTGGGAATATTTAATCAGATTGTCCATTTAAGTGAGGTACATGTTATGTCTTTGATTGGGACTAATCAGATTGTCCATTTAAGTGAGGTACATGTTATGTCTTTGATTGGGACTATTTTATCAGATTGTCAATTTAATTGAGGTATGTTATTGAATTCCGTAGACAGCAAAAAGGCCAACAACTCCAAAGCGTAAGGCTCTAGACATAATGCAAAACAAATCCTAATGACACGGATATAATCATATGATACAGAGTCATACACAGAAGATTTATTTGATTTTAAAAAAACAACAACAGCACTAGACAAGATCAAGAAAACATCAATTTAATAGTGGACATTGGACATCAGTCTCCTTTTAAACCTTAAAATACAATAGATTTCACATAATAAACAGGTTTCATTTATTTTCTCCTTTGAACATTAGTATTTTCAACTTTTTTTTTTTTACTTTCAAATATATATATATATATATAACTTTAACCAAAACAATAAAAATAAACACCAGAGCAGTTATATATATATGGATTAACTGTTGTAATATTTTCTATTCTGGTTCTTTGAAGAAACAATGAAAAGAAATGCTTTTGTTGATATATTACTAATTTATGCTACGAATAGTATATAATGTACTTGGAGATGTGTTCGGTGAAACTGATATTTGTTTGTCATCCACTTCGTTTTCCAGCTCATGCAGAGACTTGTTCACCTATTTTGATAATATTGATTTGCCTGAAAATTAGAGGCATCCTCTTGGTCTTGAGCTGCCCTGTATTCCTCATTGGAAGCAAAGTCATAGTTGTCGCTAAAGTCTCTTGATGATGGCGAGTCTTTATTTCTGATTCTAGTTCTCTGTAAGTTCTTTGCAGAAATAACCCTTTAAAAAATGGAAATACTATGGTATGAAAGATAATTGTAGCAATACTTTAAATGTAGACATTATATCCAACAACACTCTACTGGATAAAGACATTAACAACAGCATAGCCAAGGCAATGGACACTATGTCACGGTTGCAGAAAAGAGTCTGGGACAACATACTGCTGACTACAGTACTAAAGCCCTAGTCTACCGGACCTGAGTGTTGAGCACCTTGCTATACGGAAGTGAAACATGGTCAATCTACTCAAGGCAGGGAAAAAAGCTAAATGTCTACCATCTCCGGTGCCTAAGGCGGATCTTTAAAATAAGGTGGCAAGATAAGAAAACCAACGAGGAAGTGCTACGATGAGCAGTGTGCCAGGACATCCGCTCTGTTATCAGCAGCAGACGCCTTGGCTGGCTTGGCCCCGTTCGTAGAATGTCAGTAGGTCGACTTCCACAGGACATTCTGTATGGCGATTTAATAGAATGCAGAAGAGCCGCTGGTCGCCCACTTTTACGTTATACGGATGTATGCAAACGCGACATGAAGCTCTTCAAAATCGACACAAGCAGCTGTAAAGAAGTGGCACTGGATAGATCCACATGGAGAGAGAGCATAAGGGAAGGGTCACGGATTGCAGATGTGATACACAACAGAAGCAGAAAGAAGGGTGAAAATGCAACGACGACTGGTGATTACATATGCCCCTGCGATCGCGGCTGTGTATCAAGGATTGGCCTCTTGAGTCACACAAGAAGTTGCAAAGGGAAAAGATCGTCTCTCGAGACGTAAAATGCCACAGACTTTAAATGTATACATAGCTTCCGAGACAGAAGGAGCCATATATATACATATACATGGCTTGAGTTACAATGATTGACTAATCATCTAGGTCCAGAGGATCTTCTAGAACACTGCTATTCAGTGAGGACCTGTAGACTGGTTTACCACTTTCAAAGAATCGTGTTCTTGTTGGGTTTTGCCCATCATCTAGTGATTGTAGTGTCTCAAATGAACAACAAAAATGATATTAAACTTCATGTGTCAAAAAATTCTCTTTGAAACCAAGCGAAATATACAGAGATACTAAGAAGAGATTATCTAAGGGAAAGAACTCCTCATTTATAGCCATACATGTATATATTAGAAAATTTCCCACACAGATTTATAAATTATTACTAACTAATTGTTTTTTTTTTTATTAATTTTATTGATTTGTATCTCTCCAGAAATATTGCATTATTGGTGCAACGTTTCAACATGAACCAAGATTGAAAATTGAAAATTGAGAGTCCCCCCCCCCCCCCCCCCCCCAATTAAAAATACTTCAGAAAAAACATAATTCTGACCCACTATTTCTTTCTGAATGTGGAACGTGAGGCTGAGGGGGGAACATTTAGGCTAGTAACTACAGTGTCAAAAAAAAAACAGGTCTCTTTGTATTCATATATCTATAACTACCTAATTTCAGAGTAGTTTTCTTTTTGGAGCCAAGAGATATATTTCTGGTGATAAAGTAATATCTACGAGGATAGCATAGGGTCGGCACAATAACAAATCACATTGACTTAAATTTTCTCATAATTTTGAGATAATTTTCTACTGGAATTTGTTTGAATTCTAAATCCCAAAATTGAATATCTCTCTCTCTCTCTCTATATATATATATATATATATATATATACATATATATATCGAGGGACGATCTTTTCCCTTTGCGCTGGGGGAAAGCCTGGGCGGTAAATTTGCGAGTGCTGGGCTGTCCACACGACAGCACACGCCTCTCTTCCATACTGACCGGGTCCAAAGGGAGGGCAAGCTATCACAATTTGGGGTATATGTATATGTGTGTGTGTATGTGTGTTTACATCCATATTATATACATGTATATATGTCCATCCATATATGCGGCATAAATGTGTCCTACTTTTGGAATGTGTACCGTATGAGCTGTAGTGGCAGTATATAGGTGGGACACTTTGTATTCAGTAGGCCAGGCTCTACCATTTTCAATTATTATAACAATTTTTCTTTCTTTTTTCACAACCCATCATTAATGGAATAATGAAACCAAGCTATCTGTAATAGCGACTCTTTATGCTTGATCAAAATACAACAGTACTAAACCGAATTGCAGTTTTTAAAACCCATTAAAATAAAACTGTCTTATATGTAATTATATATATATATATATATATAATATATATATATATCGAACATAAAACCTTTCTTACGAAATCATAAGCAGAGATAGAACACAGACAAGGAGAGTACGATTCATGTTGGAAATGGCCTTGTAAACAATCTGAAAAGAAACAAACAAATTCTTCACAGTTATATAATGTTAAATTAAATTATTATAGCTTTTATATAGCGCTACTTTCATGCTTATCTTGCTCAGAGCGCTTTGTCCAATCTCATTTGTGGACCGGTGGGGGGGAAGGGGTATCTAGGAGTTGGTTTTCCGTGCTGCCTTTCCGTCCTCCCCCCCCCCCGCAGGGGGGGAGATTTAATTTCGGGGGGGGGGGGGTTGAACCCCAAGAACCCCCCCCTGGCTATGCCCTTGATAGGATAACCCCGATACCATAACGCAGTGTTTCTCAAACTTTTTCCTTGACGGAACACTTGGCACATTTTGAGTATTTAGCGGAATACTTTGCTTATTTTTCAGAGAGATATATTCACTTGGTGGTCTACTAGCTAATTAGTCCAGTCGTTCATGGAGCTATTATTCAGGCTTCGCGGAGCACAGTTTTGGACAACACTGCCATAACCTATTAAGAGACAAATAGCTTCATAGATTCTCTTTTCTCATAGACTGTCGAATCTTCTTATTACATTTTATGTCAGAAACAAGTAACATAAAATAGTAGCACCTTTTTATAAAGTCATTTCAAAGCTTATGACTTTGTGTAAAAGTGATTACTAATGAACAATAGATGTTCAAAATGTCAAAGCTAGAGTTGGCATGTCAAGCACACTGTTCATTGTGGCTGTTGGCTCTCAAATCGAATACAGCCTGCCAGTTAAGGTCTAGGCAAGCAGGACGGCCCTTTAATCACTTGACAAAGTACAGGCTCAGGCTTTGTGGTTCCTAACTAGCACCTTAAGTCCAACATGCGCTGAAGAAATCATGTGTTATGTGCCTCTTCTCGTCCTGGGGAGAACTAGGGTGGTACTTGTAGCCAGGAAGCTCTGTAAAATGAATGATCCAGGCATCCCCCCACCCTCCAAATCCTAACTATTCGGTGAAGAGAAAACATGACGGATCCGCTGGGAATCTTTTATGCAAGAGGCGTGTGTCACATCATTGTTTGTGACATGAACAAGTCGGGCGGGAATCATTTATGTTAGAGGCGTGTGTCACATCATTGTTTGTGACATTAACTAGGCGGGAATCTTTTATGTAGAGGCGTGTGTCACATCATTGTTTGTGACATGAACTAGTCGGGAATCTTTTATGTAAGAGGCGTGTGTCACATCATTGTTTGTGACATGAACTAGTCGGGAATCTTTTATGTAAGAGGCGTGTGTCACATCATTGTTTGTGACATGAACTAGGCGGGAATCTTTTATGTAAGAGGCGTGTGTCACGTCATTGTTTGTGACATGAACTAGGCGGGAATCTTTTATGTAGAGGCGTGTGTCACATCATTGTTTGTGACATGAACTAGTCGGGAATCTTTTATGTAAGAGGCGTGTGTCACATCATTGTTTGTGACATGAACTAGGCGGGAATCTTTTATGTAAGAGGCGTGTGTCACGTCATTGTTTGTGACATGAACTAGGCGGGAATCTTTTATGTAGAGGCGTGTGTCACATCATTGTTTGTGACATGAACTAGTCGGGAATCTTTTATGTAAGAGGCGTGTGTCACATCATTGTTTGTGACATGAACTAGGTGGGAATCTTTTATGTAAGAGGCGTGTGTCACATCATTGTTTGTGACATGAACTAGGTGGGAATCTTTTATGTTAGAGGCGTGTGTCACATCATTGTTTGTGACATGAACTAGGTGGGAATTTTTTATGTAGAGGCGTGTGTCACATCATTGTTTGTGACATGAACTAGGCGGGAATCTTTTATGTAAGAGGCGTGTGTCACATCATTGTTTGTGACATGAACTAGTCGGGAATCTTTTATGCAAGAGGCGTGTGTCACATCATTGTTTGTGACATGAACTAGTCGGGAATCTTTTATGCAAGAGGCATGTGTCACATCATTATTTGTGACATGAACTAGTCGGGAATCACGGATTACACTTAAAACTCTTGGGTAACACTTGTCACATGAAAGTTTGAGCGGAATGATGGGACTAACGTCTCGTTCTGAGAGTTGACCATATGATTAGAAAACAGTAGTCGCCATGATCAGGTAAGTGTAAAGACTTATCTTACCAATTGTGTAAAAGGCATTAGTGAGTATGTACTTGATGAATTCTATCGCAGTGTATTGTGGATTAATGTGAATATTTTCTTGTATTCCTTGATTGCTGGACTTATCAATATATTGTGTATTTCATTTTATAGTCAATAAACGTACTGTCTGCTACTCTAGGACTTCATTGATGAATTTTAATATTTGTTGTGCTGTTTTAATTAGAGTAGACATACCGGACAACAAATAGTACAACAGTTCAAGTGAAGGAAGGCATCTTTAGTTACTGCATAGTAGACACTTTAATGTGCATAAATATATAACACATAATAAGCAGTGACAGAGCGCAATTTGAGCGTGCAAGCTGGACTCTCCACCAAACGGGTACCTATTTAAAGGGTTAGTGCCAGCCCGCCATGCAGGAGCCTGACCAACTCTCACATTAACCTTAGATTAGAGAGGTTGGAAGTAGATACTGGAACACACACTCACACTAATGCAGAAAGTGCTGCACACACTAAGACACATATATACGCCCTACACCATCTACTTCTACACAGACAGATCTGTACCCTAAAGATCCCGTGAGAGTACGGGGCCTATATTACTGTGTTACTTGATCTCGATCATGAGTGGTCTCGCTGCATGTACCTGAGATGCGAAAATACCTACGAGTATGATTGTACTACGCCACATTGTGTGATGGGGAACTAAATAGACAATCCGCTGCGACATATGTTATAATGAGCACAGATTCAGGCTACTATATAAAAATCATGAGTGGCACGAGAGGGGGGGGGGGGAGTCACCTTTATTTAAAAAAAAAAACCAACACACACAAACTCAGAGCAGCAGATAACATTTCTTGAAGTGGACGACCTCACATTGAGCGTGAAGGGCAATGATGCGACAGATGACCCCTTTCGGGAGCCGAGAAATGTTTAACCAGGCTAAGCCTATAATTCGAAAGTGTGTACACGAGGAGTGGTTGAAATCTTGAGATAGCTCATACGAAGCCCAATGAATCTGACACAGCGCTACATGGTCGAGGTTAATAAAGCCGAAACAAACGAAAAGAGTGCTGTGTGAAACGGGACAGTGTCCCATTGATGCTTAGTTTCCAGCCAAATTGTAATGCTGTTGCCGACACTGTGGAGGAGAGTCAGTGGAAACAGTGGCGCAAGTCTTGCAGAGTGCCCACAGCTACGGGTAACATATCTGCCGAGTCATTTGACCTGTGAGGGAGCTAAGCACTAAGCCAAACAGTAGATTTTCTCGCCAGGGCGCTACGGGAGGACTAGAAAATCTCTACCTGTTCTGCAACCAATCTGAGTTCATCGAGAGACAGAGAGAGAGCCAGGAGAGAGAGAGTAGAGAGAGAGAGAGAGAGAGAAAACGTGGATTGGCTTGAGGGACACTTGAATCCTAGAACTGGACTCTTGTGTGAAGTAAACCCATATATATGGTGTTGGTTGTTGAAAAAAAAAAAAATATATATATATAACATTGTGATCTTGCATTGCCCCTTTATTACAGCTGCCTCCCTCTAATTGACAAAGAACATTAGGCTTATAACATTCTTATAGAAATAATAAGAAACGACGTACCCCTAGAGACCTGCCTGAGACTCAATTAGCAATGGCGAATTTTTCTGTAAGAGACACGAATACACTTTAGAAACCACCTGCAGCGAATTGGCGATGACTTTTTGTACTGCTAATTTTATACTTTCTGTTATCAAATCTTCTTATTCTCATAGCTTTAGCAATCTGCAATTTTATAGCAGATTTGAATGGATTAGTAACCGCAGTCAAAGTTTTCTAAAACAGCGCATGTTTAATTCGTAATTGCGTTGGACATTAAATTCATAGCTTTATGTCCGTTAAGACATCATAAAAAAACGATTTATATAGATCTCGGTTATCGGTCAATTATGCTAAGCAAGCAATGTTGTATTTGCCAAATCATCTAAAATCTCAGCTCAATGTGAATATGGCTTAATATGATGAAATTATAATTCCAATCATGATCATAGTACGGAAATGCAGACAGTCCATCAGGGGGGCCTCCATAATTTAATAAAAAAGAAAGATATTTGTTTTAGAAACATGCATGCATACTATTTTTACCTAGAGATTGATAATGTTTATATAAAGGTTAGATTCCGAAGAAGAATAAGACCGAGGGCGGCACTTCGTGAGGGTGCGAAAACCAAGACACGATCTACACATTTTACCACACCTGATGTAGACAAAACGGTTGTCTGTAAGAGTTCTATTTTAGAGTCGTCGTAGATTAATTACTCTCAACAAGTTAAACCCAGTAATACACGTAAGCCAGGCTGTTGTCTTTAAAGCCCAATCATTTCAAATGTGACAAAACTATATATTTTGTTAAGATTACATCAAAATTATTACTAGTTTTTACCGCATTTCTTTAGCTTCAGAGGATGCACCTTGGACATGTATATTATCTTATCTTATTTTTGATGGGCATTCTGTGATATATTAGATAAGAGGAAAGGATAGGGTGACATTGCCTAGGAGAGACGCAGACGTCAAAAAGAAAATCTTAATTTTAACCGGCGATGTGGCAAAATATGTATGTCACAGCTAGGACTGCGTAGCCACGGGAAATACTGCATTCCTCATTAATCTTGAAACTAGAAGACAAGCCTCATTTTATATATATATATATGTATATATATATATATATACGTAACCCTAACCCTAACAGTTTAGACCAGTGATACCTAACTTCTATAATGAAAAATTTTGTATGAATTCTAAATTTTCCAAAACAAAGTCTTTCTTAAAATAACTAAGATAAATTCGTATGCTATTACATTAACTCTGTCGCCATATATAATTTTTTTGTTTTAAAACGTAATTTTTTCGGGAGGGGCGGCAGTAGAGTGAAAATGTTTAATCCTCGCTCTTTTTTATAATTTCTGCTAATGATTGCATTTGGTATTAAAGAATTGGGGTGGGGCGACTCGATAAAAGAATTTAATTTATAGCATATATAAATTGTATTAGTGACAATTTTTTTTTTAATTTTGTAATTTCTTAACTTAATTACAAACAAAAAAAAAGTATTGGTTTGTCTAATGGGCGGAATGCGATTGCATATATCGCCCTTCCCACCTGGTACAACTCTTTTTCCTTTTATATTTACTAATGATAAAATTTGAGATCATAATATGCAAATGCGTTAGAGCATCTATATGTAGCTTATATTATATAGATACTCAACTAATTTTATTCACAAACTATGATTCGTTCATAAAAAGAGGACCGCCCCCCCCCCATTCAGAGGGCTAGAGTGGGGAAGGCAGCAGAAGCAATCGCCCCAACACACCTCACCGAATAGTAGGCTAAGATACCAGAAGTGTAGCGACATAATATAAAATTATATTGTATTTCAACTAACTTTGATCACAAACTATGATTTCTAATTAAAATTAGGACGCTCCCTTCAAAGGGTTTAGGTTGGAAGGGCAGAAGATGTATTCAACCCCCCCCCCCCCCCTACCGGCTAACAGGGGGAAAAAATAATATAAAGATCAGTTAAAATATCAATAACAAGTTTTAATAATATAGATATTTAATTGATTCAATTAACAAACTTTGATTTCTAGAAATGAATTGGACCGCCCCCCACTCGAAAGTTTATGGTGGGGGGGGGGGCGGGACTGACGCCATCGCCACCTCCCCATCCCACCAAATCTGCCAACATACTACAGGGGGGCGAAATTGTATAAAAATAGGCTGAAATATAAATGATTAGTGTATATTATTAACATAACTAATAAATTCGTACACAAATTGTGTGATTTGTTTACTAAAATTTGTCCGCATCCCCTTGGAATGGGGGGGGGTGTCGGCCAAGTGGGGGGGGGGGCAATCGCCGCTACCGCCCCCCTTCCCTTGGATACGCCAGTGATTCAATCTGCGGGACATTTTTATTTCTAACCCTAGTGTCGCGGGCCACATGATGGAAAAGATACAAAAACTTAATGAAATTGACCTGAAACTACTTTATTTCAAACCCGAGGATCTAGTACTTACATTGAAGTATTGGGAGAGTTGAATGTTCTCTTTACACTTCAAAAAATGGGGTAAGTTCTGTTTATAGTTTGTTGTTCTTGTTTTTTTTTAAACAGTCACACTTTCTTTATAACAACAAACATGTTGGCTAGCAATGATATCATGTTCTACAGAAAAGTAAAGGTCCGTCCACTTTTCCTAATAGATGCTATAGTTCTATTTCATGAACACACAAATGTGAAATGCCTTGATAGTAATCCATGGAAAAAGAGCAAGAAACCTAACGTGGTATAGATACATTTTGAACTGTTTTTTTTTTGGGGGGGGGGGGGGGGGGGGCGGGGGGGGGGGGAGAAGATTTTCTATATTTTTGTGCCGACGTTTCGGCGGGACGTATGGCACGTCACGGGCATCACTGGTTTAGACGGTTCAGTGCTATCTAGTGCAGTGTGGTTCCGTACTGCGCAGTTACGACAGTTCAGTTCCTAGTAGAGTCAAGACACCTGGTGAGTACGAGACGAAGTCACTATTTACGACCCGAACCGGTACAACGAGGCCAGTCAGTCGAGAACAGTGGAACCCAGTGCTAATCTGTTGAGGCCAGTAGAATTTGATACAGCAGTACAAGAGTTAAAATTTTGGCGTGGTGTTTAACTGTGAAGCATCTGTACAGTCAGTATTACGTGTTTTAAATTGTACAGTGTTGGATGTGATTTATTGGACATCAAAGTGTTATATAGCCTTGTGACATTGCTGGTACTGGCCTTCTCGTGACGACACTGTAACGTTGCGAAAGTCTCTAGCAGTCGTTAACTGGGACCTTCACGGCCTACGGTTTTAATTCCAAGATACCCAGACCACTAAATGATGTCAAGGGCGATAAATTGAACGTCACTGATGTCAACTAAGCAAAATAGGACTGAGACATTATTTTTTTAAAATAATATCTCAATCCGTGGGAGTGGATCTTTGTATCAAATCTCTTTCAATACCTCTAGTTAGCTGTCCATTTTGTGTCAATTACGCTCTTCCTCTTCAGAATAAAAGTCTGTTGTTTCCTTCCTATTGAAATTATTTTCTGCTGTAAACGGATGTGCTTAGTTCCATTCTGTCTAAATGTTTAGAAAAACTGGTTAAAAAGTTTCTTTTGAATGATCTTGGTAGTAAGTTTAATCCTAACGTATGTAACATATAGTTTAATTTTAGATCTAGATCCAGTAATTGAACATCAAAAATAAGAGTACTATCGTCTCATAATTATTTTTTTGCAACTTTTAGATACACAATCTAGAAAGATCTAGGTAATCAATCTATTTAAATGTAGATAAGATGATTGAAATCAACATGAATCATTTTGATCTAGGATTTTTGAAACATTATCTCATTAGAAACAAACAGGAAATGGCTTTGTTTCATATATTTGCGTGAATATCCGAGAAATGATTTTGCATTATTTCTAAACTTTGAAAACTAAAGATCATTACTTTTCTAAGATTTATTAGCGCTTAAAAAAAGAGTTTACGTACATAAAAATCTATATCTATATATATATATAGGTCTGTGAATCGATCAGTCGCGGATAAGAATTTATTTCCGGTTTCCAATCTAGTATAATATATAAGTCTATGGTTGGACCCTTTACAATTTGCTTGCCAAAAGGGTAAAGGAGCAGGAATGCGTGATTTAACCATCACACAAGAGATACAAAACACCGATAGCAAAGACAAACAGACACAAACACTCTTTTGTTCTCGTGGCAATCGAATCATTAAATAGAAACAATTTGATATAAACTTTTCACATGTAAATTATGAGTGGGTGAATGTACATTTTTTTTTCTAGTTACCATGTTTTGTTTGGTGTAATGGACAAATTGTAAGACGAATTTCCTTATGGACAATAAAGCTTATGATTATACATTCATGTGTTCTATAATTCACAGGCTGTAATAAATATCGTTTGGTAGTGGAGGACATTCAAAAGAGATACAAATAAACGATTGCCATTAATAAAAACAAAATGATATTTTTAGTGGACACAAGACCAAAACTAAATGTAGTGTGTGGAACGAGAAGGGGGCGTTTAATTAGGGCTCTCGGTGCCCCTCTAGGTCTGAAACCAGTGGGTTAAACTCGAAAACAAAATGTTTACGGTTTCAAATGGCGTACATAGCTTGCCTTATGATTAAAGAATGAAATAATAATAATGATAATAAATTGGTATGTTGAGGAGCCGTGTTAGAACTTCCCTGACCACAGAACAGTTAGATCTACTTCTATCAGAATGTTGCCAAAATAAGTAGGTCACGTCTGGGGCTGCGTAACCACGTGAAATACGACACTCCTCCTTAATCTTCGAACTCGAAGACAAGCTTTATATATTTAATACAACTTTGATAACTTAAGGTAAACAGAACATACAAACAGATCTTGATCAATGTAATGATGCATAGAAAGTTTAGATAAACAGAACATACAAACAGATCTAGATCAATGTAATGATGCATAGAAAGTTTAGATAAACAGAACATACAAACAGATCTAGATCAATGTAATGATGCATAGAAAGTTTAGATAAACAGAACACACCATTTGCAAACCTGCATCCAACATAACAAGGCAAGCCGTAACCTGGAAACCCCAAAGGAAAGAGGAAGAGGGGACGGCCCAAGAATACATGGCGCCGCGATTTGGGAGCAGATGCCAAGCAGATGGGCATGACTTGGGGACAGTTGGAGAGACTCGCCCAGAACCAAGACACCTGGAAGAAGCTGGTTGGTGGCCTATGCCCCAGAAGGGACCTCAGGCAGAGATGAGATGAGATTTAGGCATTTAGCAAACACAATGCTTTCAAGTTGGGTTCGAAACTCGTTGATAGTTAGCCCAGCGGTTTTCACTAGTCAGCAACGGTTTTAATTAGTCAATTACATATCCGATAATCGGTTTAAGACATATAATAAAAGACAAGCTTAATCTATCAAACCAGACGAAAAACGATGATAAAACCTAGCCGAGATCTAAACTAAATCTAGATTTATATTTAATTCTCAGGGCTATTAGGCATGCGCTTATTGGGAAGGGGGTGGAAGTCAAGGGTTCGACCCTACCCCCAAATAAATCCCCACAGCGATAATACTTTATACGCTAATCGGTTCCCCTACCATTCGCTGGAGGATTCAAGCAAAACTCCGAGAAAGCAAATTACAGTTGGCAAATTAGGCCTATATGAGATTAGCCAGTCACGCCAAATAAAAGTAGTAATACAGTGAATTAATTCAAGAAGTAGCTATGCCAAACTAGTCACCTAATTGTACGGATGTGTGTGTGTGTGGGGGGGGGGGGTTTGACCCATTTAAAAAACATAAAGCAAAACTACAAATACCAAATTCCGTTGGCGTAGCATATAGTGTCTTTAGGTTCCAACTTCCCCAGCCCCTACTTTTCTGCCAGTCGCAGGGCTCTATTAATAAAGTACATCTATGAGATTTAAAGCCTATCCCCGAGAAAAGCTAAAGCAAAGAAAGTTAAAATATTTTATGGACGTAGCCTGTGTGGGTATTTAAAGTTGAACCCTTCCTCAATTAAATCACTTTACACATTGATATGTGGCATGCATTTTTTTTTGTTAGAAGTAGAGCAGGATATTGTGCTGTTGACACCTAAGAAAAAGCATTTTGAAGTCCAGAATTCAGAGTCATTTTTTTCAGATTCCCTAGCTGGCAAGGGGGGTATCTAATTTCAACTCACTATGTCTGAAATAACTTAGTCTAGAGTAAGTAAAGTTCCCCTTTCAGACCCTAAGATCAATAGGGCAGATGATGTTAAGGTCATTTGTTTCTTTGGCCAACGGTTCAACGAGCAAGGTGTCATGTTGCCAGTTTTTATCGAGATTCAAACTCAGGACCCCAGGTTCGGAAGCCAAACGCTTAACCACTAGCCACCGCAAATTCCCCTTATTCTAGGGTACAAGAAACATATCTACGGAAAAAAAAACAACAACTAATGAACATACTGGAGGCGAGGTGGTTGAATGATAAAGCACGTGACTTCCGAACCAGGGGTCCTGGTTTCGAATCCTGGTGAAGATAGGGCTTTTAAATTTTAGGATCTTTTGGGCGTCTCTGAGTCCACCAAGCTCTAATGGGTACCTGACATTAGTTAGGGAAAAGTAAAGGCAGTTGGTCGTTGTGATGGTCACATGACACCCATGCTAACAGTGGACCACAGAAATAGATGACCTTTACATCATCTGCCCTATAGATCGTTAGGTCTGAAAGGGACAATTTTCTAAATTATATCCACAGATTTCTAAAAGTGCTTTATTTTATTTTTGTGATGTTTTTTGGGTTTTTTTTGTACTTTTTCTGTAATGTGACTCGCGATACGATTTTTGGAAATTAAAATGGCCCACCTGCCGAATAAGGTTTCACATATCTGTTTTATCTAACTAATAATTTAATTAAACATTATTACATGTACCTAATTTTGCTATGACCTTATTTCATAACATCGAACCGAACCGAACTGGAAGTTTAGACCTGACTGAATCGAACCAGAACTCTACTCGTCACCGCACCGAAACGAACCTGAACATAAATCTGACCGAACCGAACCCGAACTTTTAAAGTTGGGTTCGATCCCCGACTCTCATGTGAAGTATGCCTGTTTAAAAAATAAAAATAGTTATGGAAACCCCCTTTTGGAGGCTACAATGTCTTCATTTCCGAAACTCCGACCCTGATTTGAAGCAGGATTTCATCATCTTAAGCCATGTCCTCTGAGATTTTGGATGATTTGGTAAATACAAAAATTGCTTGCTTAGCTAAATTGACCGATAACCAAGTCAAAGATTATAAATCAGCTTTTGTATGATGATGTCTAAACGATATAAAAAAAATATAGATGCAATGGACAATCCCAAATGCGCTTAAAACCTGAGCTCTGTAATCCAACTTTGTCTGGGACAAGAAATCCTTTGAAATCCGATGTTAATTACATATTGTTTACGCTGGTAGGACAAGAATGTTATATAACAAAACGCATGAAATAATCAGTAGGCAAGAGACATCGACAATACACTACAGATGGTTTCTAATTATATGTGTGTCTCTTACAGAAAAATTTCCTAGTGCTAATTGAGTGGCAGGAGGGTCTCCTGGGGTAAGACACTAAATAGATCTATTTGTTAATTATATGAATGTTAAAACTTTAAAGTTCGTTGTCAATCATAGATAGGTAACTTTAACGAAGGAGCGATGCTAGATGACAATGCAAGATGATGTATAGATGATAACTACCAACACTAACAGCGAATGTCAAGGTTAAGGCTCACCTCTGCCACACAAATTCGAGTTCTAGGATTCAGCTCTCCCTTAAAGCCAATCCACGTTTTCATGAATCCCGAAACTCAGGTCCAAGAAGGAAGCCTCCTAACACACCAAGCAGCACAGAGCTTTTTTGTTGTTTTTTTCAAATGTTACAGAATGCCAGACTCTATAGTTCACTCATTGTATGAACAGACATGTCTAAGTAAAACCGAAAAAAATCTCCTTCATAACAACGTCAAGTCGTCTCGAAGTGGGCGACTAGTTTCAATCATGACAAGAACAGATCTGTACAAACTCTCGTTCGTACCTTACTTTGTCAGACTATATCAACGCTAACCGTTGAAACATAAAAAAGACCAAGCTGCCTATGTGTAATCGCTGAATGAATTCTTTTTGTGTCTGTTTTATGTATGTGTATCTTTCTGTTGTGTTGTCTTTATATGAGAAAAGAGTCCTTGTAATCACAACAAATTTCCATATGGATCAATAAGGCAGTCTTACTCTTAGGAAGTATTTCTCTCTCTCTCTTGAGATGAACTTCTATTCGCCCGGGGGTCCTTAAGTACAGACCCATCTGTGTAGCAGTAGATGGCGTCGGATGTAGGGGAAGCCGTAAATATTGCTGATTCAAGCAACAAGGCAAACAGGAAGGCTACAAAGGAAAAAAAAGTTTTAAAAACTTAGAATAAAAGCAAGGAAAACTACAGTAGATAATACATAACAAGAGAGTGTGATCTGCTTTTTCAATAATACGATATAACTTTAAAGTCATTATGGAATTAATAGCAAAAGAAAAATAAACAGAAAATCATTTTTAAAAACTCGAAGCTTATATTAAGTGTAATTGTATTATTTAGTTTTGATTAGCCATGGTATTATTGATGTTAGTCATATTAATCCGTTCGATAGAAATATTTTGACCAATTGTTTTTGTATAATTTTTAGCTTTCTCAATTCTATCACTTGTCTGGACCTGTTGTAAAAGGGGGAGGGAAGAAGGGGGTCTAAAAATCACCACTGATATCCCAGTCTTCCACAACATAAGTCATGTACCCAGTAGAGTTAGATCGACTCAGTGGAGGCCTAAAAATCCCCACCGATATCCCAGTCTTCCAATGGATTCAAACTCCAGACCCAAGCGTTTTGTCACCACTGGAAAAGACTAGAATGTTCTTTTCCCTAAGATTGTGGCCTTTGCCCAATGCAATATCCAAAATTAGTTTCAACCTCTCCGTGGAAATGTTAAAGCCTCTTCTTAAAACATATTATGTAGACTCTTGATCTTTGCAGAATACACAGCAACAAAGAATGGCCCGTGCCCTCCTTGTCTGTGTTCTATACATTGTTATGACTGGGTAAGAACATCCATTTCTTTCTTTTAGAATTCATCTAGCCTAGATTATTTATCTAGATTTCGAGAAATTCACATTAGAATATATACCAGTGATTGCTTTCATTACAAAACCAGAATCAAAGAAACTCGATAAGTAACGAGCCATGGTGAGCATTACTGCCTTATATAGCACGTGAAAGGAAGCGGGCAGTGAGTTTTAAGATCGCCTTGCCCCCGTACAAGGACAGCCCTAATGCCGCACACGAACCAGTTCTCTCTCTTTTAAAAATCCTTGTCCCGATCGTCCTTCAATGAGAACGCGGCGTTTTAAATGTGGTCTATCGTTTCAACGTCTTCTACGCAGTGGCGACACGGTGTGTCGCAATACTCTCTGAGCCGTCCGAAAAAAAACACTTATTGGATAGTGACCGACTCAGTACTGAGCTAGGACGGCATGTTCCATACAAATAAGCTGCCAGCACGCATCCTTTCGCTTCGGTCTACTCAGCTTTAGTGCTTATGTAATAAATATACTGAAATAATATATTTAATTACTTCCGTATGTTTACGACAATGTTATTGATTCGTAGCCTATGCCAGTATTGTGTTTTTGCATATAGTCGGTACCAGTGATGCAGCTAGGAATTTGCCATCATTTGTGGGACCGGGGGACTTGACCTCTTTGGCGGCCCCTGCATTTGCATAATATTTAATATTCATGTAAAAAAAAAATTTCGATCACTCATTTGGGGGGCCCCTTTAAGTGGGGGCTCGTTAGGATTGTCAAGTTCTCCCCTACCCTAGCTACGCCACTGTATAAACAAAATATTTTGCTAGGTATTTATTTAAAAGTAAGGTTCGACCAATAAGTTGGGAAGAACTGTCAGTGCTTAGCCCTAGAATAAGGTCATCAATAGAATGGTGTTACCTGTAGATAAATAACCCTGACGGGAGAGATAAAACGTCGAGTATACACTTCTGCTAAAAACTAGGAATAAGAACACACACAAACATTCAGTCATTATTTTTACATCGCTTTCCCCTCCATCATCCCCACTTTGACTTAATTTTTTAGACTCCCACAGGAGCCTAGGGCCGCCACAGCACTTCGCCTTAGACTCTGGGCAACTCCCTTCAGCTGAGTCCATGTTCATCCTGCCGTCTTTGCTTCCTGGTTAGCCAAATTATTATATGTTTGCTTTGATCTCCAAGCCTTTCCGCTACCTCCACAGCTAAGTCTTATTGGTACTGGGGTTTTAGTTTTATGTTGACTATCTTATCTTATATAATACTAGACAAAATACGCTGAATATATTCGTTTTCAACGTTACGACCATCATGTTGTTTTGGGGGAAACGTCTTTCGTTTACTGGTATAGAGTCATAGAGTGCACCATAGTTACCTGAAGCCTAAATGTAATAGACAAATTCTAACATCGTAATGGTGTTAGTAAAATCTCCACCAAACAGATTTAAACACAATTGAAAAAACAAGCATTAGCTCTCAGAGACCGATATTATCTTACAGTGGTTCTAAAATTATTTCCTTTGGTATACATATAAGTTACATATATGTAATATGTTAATAATTCAATATCAATTTTTAATGTCACGTGAACATGACCTACTTTTTCAATTTGTTCCACGAGTGACCCACTGGGCTTTTTTGGTATTAATTTTATATTTTAGAATGTTAGAAAATTGTATTTAAGAAACATAAAAAAGTCTAAAACAATTTCTTTGCACTGTTTAGCACAGATACACTTTGCACTTCTCACAAATGTTGTTTGATCTACTTTGCACTTCTCACAAATGTTGTTTGATACACTTTGCACTTCTCACAAATGATGTTTGATCTACTTTGCACTTCTCACAAATGTTGTTCGATCTACTTTGCACTTCTCACAAATGTTGTTTGATCTACTTTGCACTTCTCACAAATGATGTTTGATACGCTATGTACTTCTCACAAATGATGTTTGTCTTCACGCGTCACAACTTTTTATGGGGAAGTGGAAAAAGCCATCTGTTCTGACTTCTGGTTCAGCCATAGATCTTAAGGCAGATTTCTTTCTTGATGGGCCTGCAGTTGTATTTTCTAAAAATGATCTTCCAAGTTTTTTGTTTTTGTGTGTTTGCGCATGTAAATTAATCAAAAGAGATGGCAGTTTTGTTTGGAAGCTGCGTTGGCTCAACACATCTTTTTAGGCAATGAAACAGTTGTGAAGATCTACGCCTTAGCTTTTTCAAATCTGTTGACAGATTTGCTTGATTTAACACCACTCAAAGTTGAGAGCATATTGACAGCTTTTGTCTCATACCAACGCACAGCTACTATGTTGGTAGACTTTTCGACACATTGATTCATTGGGCCACGACCTTTTTTATTCATATTATTCTCGGAAAGGAGTAAAATGCCTGGAAGACGATTGGGTCTAACCGTGTCAATATATTGTGAATGCCTTTTTTTCTGCAGATCTTCTAAGAGAGCACAGTTGTAAGGAAATTGTCCGCAAATATTTTGTAATTAAGGGATGGCTTATCTGGCTCATTCTGTGACAAAGTAGAACTAAGCTACATCAGGACCAACACCAATAGAATTAGCATCCCTTTTATCCTTCTTGCCTTGGTATACATCAAAATCACATAGCATACCTTTTGATGAGGTTCTAGCCCACAATTTTATTCCCCAAGGATGGGGCTTTCCCTTTTTAAACTGCTTAAGCTTGCTGAACTTTCCTTTCAAGAGAATTGTGATTTCCTCAATGCTGTTATTTTCATGAGCTATAACTTTTAAAACAATTATTTCTAGATAGTTTCAGCAACGAGTGTATCGAATACTATATATAATCATTAAATACTTTATTTAGATATATAATAATAACAAAAAGATTGTGTCTTACCTTGTATAAAGCGGTAATTAAATAATTGAATTGAGTCCCAATCTGCGATTCCAACTTCGCATGGAGGTTGCCATATATTATGCAAAATGGATAGTATTCAGTAATAAGAAAACATTTACATAATAGTTGCTTCCCTTGTGTTCAATTGATGGGCTACTGGGTATGGATGGTAAAAATTGCTTTAAAAATGAAGTAGACATTCACATAAACGTATATTTGGTGTGTGTGTGTGTGGGGCGGGGGGTTTCCCCCGTGACCCAATGGGTCTCTCAGGGGGAAGAGAAAAAACAACACGCTTATGTAAGGGAAATAACTGCTAATTACAGCCATTTATTTTAAAAAACAGCGTTTAGCTCCCTTTTTAGCTATGTAAACATAATTAATTATTGCTAAATGATTATTTAATTGGTTAATTTTTGGACACATTCGTGTATTGTCATCGACTATGAATAGCCATGCAAATTTAAACGTGATCCGAAAATGAGAAAAGGGAGCATAAAAAACGTCAAAACATAATATGGGGATTAAATCCATATATACATTCACATCTCTCATTAGGTAGTATTTATTCCCCTTATTTCGATATCAAACAAAATAATTAATCACCAACAATTAATTAACTAATTGTTTTTTTTTTATTGTTTCAAGTCCTGTCAGATTCAATGAATCAAAGTTTTTACTTGTTTCGAGAAATGTGAGACAAAACATGGACCAGATGGACAGACAAACTGACATTGATAGTTGACATAAGATTTGTAAAAATTAGATAGAGCAGAGCTCTTCAAGTCTTAAAATGTATAGCACAGTTTAAGAGAACCAGTGTTTCTACTTTATAATTCTAATAAGAAATGTTTTCATTCTAGTCATCTTTCTTGTTGTCTTCAGCGTTTGTTCCAATAGACGGACACCTAGCTCCACCATAACTCCATCAGACCAAAATCAACCCAATTTCAATGCATCCACAAAGAACACATCTGGAGAGATGAATGAAGCATCAAGTGACAAAATACAATCAGCACAGAACGAGAGCAGATCAATCGGCAGAAGATTCTATTACAATCAAAAGCCTCTTGAATCAGAGAGACGAAGGCTGATAAGCAAAGCTCAAATAAGATCACGAAAGAGTTTGAGACAACAGAAAAGGAAAATAGATATATCTAGTTTTCTTGCGCTCTTTAAAAAGAAAATAGCAAAGGTGATACACTCCATCATGATTACAGATAGTGAATATGGAAATAAATGATTAATGTTCACAATTATTGTTGAATTGTTGTTCATGGTAATGGTGTAGGCCTTCAGTGATATTTTTGTACAGTGGCATTGTTACTAGTTTAGTCACTATTTAGAGATGTTGAAAGTATTTCAGTTGTTTAGTTTATGGCATGGTAAAGATTCATTAAAAAGTATTTTTAAAAAATGTTTGTTTTATAACCGCTCTCTGTTTCTAGGCTCTAAAAAGATGAAGCCTACTAATAGCACTGTCTTTGTATGTAGGCTATTACATTATTTTTGAAAATGTGTTAGATTAATTTAGTATTAAACTGTAGTCTGTAAAAGATGCTTTTAACATGACGCTCATATAGTCCCTTATAAGGCCTATATGAGAATATTATAAAACCTTTAACAATTTTAAACGTGCCATAGTGGCATTCATGAAGCCCTTTAGGTGGTTCTACCGGCCCATTTGAGCACCGGCCCACTGGGCATTAGCCCAAATGCCCATATAGTCAGTCTGCCCCTGGATCTTGCAGTTCATTTTAGATGTTGCAGTTTATCTTAGATGTCGTCTGAACCTTCAAATATAAAAATGAGAATGAAGAAGAAGAAGTAATAAGAGACTAAAAATGTTCTTACCAAAGATTGAATTAGTAACAACTGTCAACTTTAAGATCCCAAGTTTCTACACATAAGATATTAATATAGCCTAATAATATGCAAGCCTACATATAGTTTCATAGATTACTTCTTAGTGGTTTATAAATGGACTATATAATTATAGCTTAAAGGATACATATGAACCGGTTATATGTTTCGAATGTAAAATTGTAAAATTATTTAATGTTTGTATAACATATAAAAGTAGCTGTTAAAATATGACATATAAGCATATGAAAAAGTCATTTTACATTTTCAGTATATGAACTTGATCCACACTTGTATAAGCATGAATCAATTCAAATTTTAAAGGAATACCCAAAATTTAGAAAAACAGAAGAATTCTGAACTCCTCTTTATAATAAAAGGATATTAAACAATAAAATGATAAACTCTGACAGCACCAAACATTAAATGCATGTATCTATTAAGCTGCCTATGTATAGCTTAAAAACACACTCTATTAACAGTCCATAACATTTGCTAGACCTCTACAAACAAATTCTTAAAATTCAATAAACATTGTCAAAAAAAATACCATTAAGCACTAAAGATGATTTTTTTTTACTATTGCTAGAGCTTCACAGTTACTGGTACTTTTAAAAAAAAATTGTTAATTGCATAACATGCACTTCACTAGCTTACTATTAGTATACTACCACAAATCTTCTCTTTTGAAGTAATGTCTGTATTTTATAAGATAAGATAAATAACACAAAAATTAATAAAATGGCTAAATAATTTAACTGATAATAATGTACATAAATAACTTATGCTTAATCAAAAGTGATATTGCAATAAAAAATACTAGTTTAAAAAACAAAATAAACATACAGATAGCTTCTTTAGATGAAATCCATGTGTAAATTAACTGATAACAAAGGTATAAAAGAGATGAATGCACAGAATCTTATTAAATAGTATTCTTAATAACTTAATAATGTTATTGTAAATTGCTTTACCCCCAAACTTTTCAAATAAAATGTTATATAGCAAGGTAACACGATTACTGCTATAGTAACATTGTCTATTAAGACATTATTTATAGTGACTATTCATCTCTTGAAAGTTGTTGAAAAGCTGTTGATTATATTATTTTAAAAAAATTAATACTAAATGCTTGCCAAAGTCTAAGAAAATATAAGCAAATCATGTGATTCCTATGTATTGAGTAACACGTTTTTGCTTGAATAGCTGTGATGAAAAAAAAATGTCAAGAATAGATTTACAATTCTAAGAACAGATCAAATGATAATGAATAAGTGATATGTTCATGATATCTGGGTGACATGGACAATAAATGTATATAATTAAAACTCTTTTAAGTTCCTACTGAAGAAAACATGATAAAAAAAAAAAATTCAATGTGCCATTCATCTGTTATGTAGTATTCTGTAATGTGATAAGGGAAAGACAACTTTCCAAGACAATAAACTAGAGCTCATAGAAAACACCTAATTTGGCATCAACTTAAACAGAAGTTTATGGTGCAAACGGAAAAAAAAGCTGATTACGAAAATTTAATTCATGTTTTATTTCAGTTAATACATGTGTAGAAATACTTGGCACAAGCCTAGCAGTGTTTCATATAATAAACAGATCGCAGATGGAAAAACATTTTTGTCTCTTTTAGATGTAGCAAAATATGAATGTTGCAACTGGATTTGCGTAGTCACATGAAATACTGCACACATACATAACCCTTCAATCTGAGGGCAATACCTTTTATGCTCTTATTAATGAGTGTTATTTTATTCTTAATTTCATCTCTTGTTTATTTGTTTACGCACAAGTACATCTGAAGAAAAGACAAGCACCTTTGACAACAGACTTTCATTTACATTCTAGGAATATAGCTAAAATGCATCCAAAGTATGATATTTGAAATAAATAAAAAATAATACATATAAGCATATATATTGGCAATTTTCAAAGAAAATAATGGGAAAGTTATATTGATACATTTTCATGTTTTCATATCTGGTGGCTGCTCGTTATGAGAAAAACAGAATTAAACAAATGAAGCACTTTGACAGAAAACAAGTAGAAGAAAAAAACAAACTGCAAAGCAGGGAAAGTGTAAAAAAAAAAGCCAGCCTAAATTGTATATTCATTCTATATTTATTATTCTTATTAAAAGACAATAAAAGGAGTTTGTGTCACACAAGTTCTCACAACTTGCTTTATACACTTATTACTATTGCTCATACTAGTATGTATATAGATATAACAAAATGTGTAAGCTGCCTATTCTCTTTTAAAAAAGGATTTATCTAAGGTGCATAAAATAAGCATATTTATTGAGTAGATGAAAAGTGATTGTTGCGTTAAGTTTTAGCTTAAGGAAGAAGATAGTGCAAATACATTTGGGCTTGGTAAAGAGATTTGACTTTATAAATCCCCATTAGTGACTAGGAGAGCAACTAACTAGACAAAAAAAAACAAAAAAACTGTTTGTTTCATTTCCAACTTTTGACTGATTCCATTATACTTCTGGAGAAGATTTTTTCTTTAATGGAAAAAATCAGAATATACATGAATTGAACAAAATGTTTTTAAAACTTTTTTCAGTTTTTACAGAACTTCCTTTAAAACAGTGAATAATCATGTCCTACACTGGCATATGTCTCTAAACTTAGGCATTTTTACCAATGGTGCTAATCTAGCCAGTATATTCATATGTTATAATTCTCTTTATGTTTCTATTGTAACAAACAAATTAAAGACATTTATTATATCAGACAAGTAGACGTATTTTCGTATTTCATTTCTCTGTACTTCCTTTATCTTAGGTCTTTCCCAAAATAATCATTTAATCTTTTACCTTAGGTCTGTTCCGAAATAATTATTTAATCTTTTACCTTAGGTCTGTTCCGAAATAATTATTTAATCTTTTATCTTAGGTCTGTTCTGAAATAATCATTTAATCCCCTATTTTAGGTATATTCTAAAATAATCGTTTAAATGCAATGTACTTGCTTGGTAATATCTGAAGTAACAACAAATGTTATATGAGAACTGTACATTGGAGCAAAGTATTCATTTTGAAAGTATCTAATATTGTATTAGCAAAAAAAAAACTGCTGAAAAAATAGAGCACATCTGCTCGTCCTTGAGAAGAAAAACAACTTGTAGCACCAACACAAGGGTAATTGTCTCTAGAAAGATGCGAATGTAACTTTGAAACATACATCTAGTGAATGTATTATACTAATAAAAAAATTAGATTAAAATCTAATTATACAACTTACTTTGAAAAACAACATGGGAGATTTCTGTGATATCTTAATAGACTACGCACTTGTTCCACAGACAACATTGAAGACACATTCAAATTGTTTTTACGTGCATTCTCGATGATAAGTAAAGATTCACTTAGGATGTCATAATACGTTAATTAGGGATTGTGATTACGACAATACAGTCGTTGCATAAATTGTATTATACATGTTTAAATTTTTCGACCAACGAATACAGAAATTGAGGAAAATAAATATTCATCTACTTTACTTTCATACTAAATTAAAGTTTTTCATTAGTGTTTAATTTAAAATTATTAGATCTTTTTAAATTAAAAAAAAAGTAACATATAAATTGATTTTTACAAAATATTAATATTATTTTTATATATTTTTTAATTACATAGAAATGTTTAAATTATTAAAAAAAACTATTTAAATACTTATTTGAAATGTAAAATATACTTATTTAGTAGTTGTCTCCCTTTAAAAGAAAAAATGTTTATTTTTATTTTCTAGTTATCGCCCTTAGCTAATTATACTGGTTTTATCAGGTAAGAAGCGAATAGTTCTAATACTCTAACGGTGTTGGTAGACGGTCAAAGGGACGCACTTTATTGAATTAAGTACACAATTAGTATTAATATAAACTTGAACCACTACCCTTATCTTTCTTTATTGGCTAAAGTTAGCACGTCTTGTCTACAATTAAAACAAAATACATACAATGTAAGCTTAGATTTAACCCTGCAGGACCAAATAAAACAAATAGTATAGAGAGAAAATGGACAAACAGTTAACACAAAAATAGGCTTACGTTAACTTGTCATTCCGATGTTATTCTCTATCGAGGCAAAAAAGAAATGAGCTACGCTGGTGTAAATGCGCGGGAAATAGAAAGGGGGCGGTGACGTAAGGCAAAGAAAAGTGAGAAGAGGGTGGAGTGTTAGTCGCCATCTCATTTGAAATAAAAGTGTGTTGATAAAAGTTGGTTGTATTAGTTTGTCTTTTTTTTTTTTTAATTGTTTCTTTTCTTTTTGTTTTGTAGCTGTTGAAGGCCTCGTAGTTTAATAAATATCACCTGCCCACCCACACACACGTCGGAACTTAATTTGATTGGAATATATAAAAAAAAAATTTTTAAATGTTTCAAGTCCATTCCTACATAAGATGCATAATTACATAACAAAAAGTGTTTGTTTGTTTTTCGTTACGCACCAATTCCTGAAGGTGATCAGTTGAGCCTAGATAAAACATTCTCTATTGAATGCTAATCATGTCCTTCAAAGTTGTATGCTTTGTTTAAACAGGCCCAAACAAGATTACTGGCAACAGAGCACACCTGTACGAAACGCATTGCGCAGTTTATCTCAGTTATGGGGCTCGTCATCTGAACCTTCCAAATTGATAATGGAAACGTCAGGAAATAATGTTTTCATCTCATCCACATTGGCGGTATTTATTTCGTAAGGAAACTCCAGACACAACTGATTCTTCGCCTCTGGAAATATTAGAGGTCAGAGTTCAGAGGTTGAACGTGCACTTAACAGATTATGAAAGCCAAATTGTACAAGTGCTCTTTCTTCCCTAATTTCACTAACGCTTGGAACGGGTTGCCTGAATCAGCCACGATAATCAATGTCTTAGCAGACTTTAACATGAGATGACTAGATTGAAGACACACACACAACGAGTAAGACGTAATTATCTTTCATTTATAATTTTTACAAAAATACCCCCCCCCTTTTTTTTCCAAAAAAAAAAAAAAAAAGCATTAATTAACAATCGATATTCACAAGAAATATAGTTGCAAACAAACACACACTTCAAAATAATAAAAAATATGTGGAAAACACAAAAACTAAAGACAAATATAAATGACGGACTACTTTTAATTGGACACCTCTAGCAATATGGTCAAATTGGATGCAGTCATGACATTTTGAAGTTCTCACAGAGTCTATATGCTTCTTACTTCACAAGAGAGAGGATGACTGCCTGGTCGTGCGGTTTGCGCGCTGGACTGTCGTTCAGATTTATCAATGGTCCAGGGTTCAAACACTGCCCGCTCCCATTCCCCGTCGTCCTGCGGGAGGTTTGGACTAGGAAGTAATTATCTTCAACTCTGAAGGAACATCCGAAACATGTCAAACAAACAAACAAGAGGTAAACTTGCAAAATTGCATCCTTCTTGAACCATATATATATTGACCTCCATCAGTTGTAGAGCGAGACTCTGTTTCATCTCGAACACTTTTTCTCGTGGCTGTGGTGCCCTTTTTTATCTCCTCTTTGACGGCATCCAGCTTGTTTTCGTCTATGAGGATGGAGAGTGGTGCTATAGTTTGTTTAGTAGTTACTATGTATATATATAGGGCTTTTTTTGTGACGGTAGGCACCGGTTACTTTTTGAATGTGGTTGGGGGGGGGGGGGGAATATTACTTTTCTTGTATTTTAACGTACAGGTATATTATTAATTTATTAGTAGTAATAAGTGAAGAAATCAATCACTGAGTACCGCACCTATTTTTTTTTACACAAAAAGCACTGTATATAACGCAAAGACATCCTCGTATACCAAACTCATATCAGCATGTGGGCCACAGTGGAAAGTAACAATCAGTCAGCGGGCCACACCACGAAAAGAGAATGTTTTTTCATTAAATTTTACGAACACTAATGTCACTACAGTTAAATGCTAAAATAAAGTTTTTATATAATTATTAATTACATTTATTGTAGTTTATACATGCACTGGCAGTTTAGTTTACTAAAACAAGTTGACGTTGTCTCTGTCACTAATAAAAAAAAAGCAGAAACTGTAGTTCCCCCCCCCCAAAAAAAAAAAAAAAAACTATAATTACTAGGCCTACTGCAGATGGCTCGTCACTCACGTTTCTGTCCACTCAGCTGAGTGCGTTTGGCAGAGACCAGACCATCGACGTGAGGCCTGAAGTCGCGTGTAGTGGCAAGCCACAAGGTTGCTCTCAGATGCTCATCAGTCAATCTTGATCGTAATGCTGTTTTGTTGATCTTCATTCTGGAGAAAAACTGTTCGCAAACGTACGTACCCCCAAACATCGCAATAATTCTAGCAGCTGCGCAAAATAAGTTTTGAAACTTCTCTCTGGGATGAAACTGGTAGAAATCTGGAAAGCCAACATCAGCGTATTTTTGCTTCAGAACAGTGTCACACTGCAGGTCCTGTAGTTCAATCTGGACTTCCACTGGAACGTTTTTCACGTCAACTGCGAACGGAGTGGCAACAAGGAAAAACTGTGGTTCGAGAGCAGTGAATTGCTGAAAGCTGTGTTCAAAATCTTGAAGTAGTCTGAAGAGGATGTCTACATAGTCTTTCAAGCGCTGTAGTTCAACCGTTATGCTCTGTAGAAAAGAGAAATGAGCCAGGTTTCCATCTGCCAGCTGAGTGGCCCACAAAATCAGCTTGCATCTGAATGACTGAAACATCACGGTAATCAGCTGCTTTGTGCCCTGTATTTGTGAATTGATTGCATTGAGATGTTGCGTGATATCAGCAAGAAAAGAAAGATCCAACAAAAGCTTTATGTCACTGAGCTGAGGTATGTCTCTGTCTTTCATTGCCATGAGCAATGCTATTTCCCGTCTCAGTTCAAAAAATCTCTGCAGCACTTTTCCACGACTCAACCATCTGACTTCCGTATGATACAGCAACTCTCCGTATTCCGTTTCTAAATCAGCTAAAAATGACACAAACTGTCTGTGGTTGAGACCCCGTTCACGTATGAAGTTCACCGTCTTCACGACAACATCCATCACGTTCTTCATTTGTTGACTTTTGCCACGGAGTGCTTCTTGGCGCAGAATGCAGTGTATGGCTGCAAAAGGTCCCGCCAAGCTGAGCTGATTCTGTTTCTCTACCATTAATCCTACAACACCAACCTTCTCGGAACACATTGCTGGTGCACCATCCGTAGCTACTGCAACAAGTTTTTCCCACGGTAGCCCACACACCTGTCAATACAAGCTTCCAGTTCTTGAAACAAGTCGCTTCCAGTCGTCGTTCCTTTCATTGCTAGTAAGTCCAATTGCTCTTCAACAATGTTCAAGTTTTCGTCGACCCCACGAATGAATACGGCACAGTTTGCGGTGTCTGTTACACCAGTAGACTAAGCGGTCGTGGGCGACAGTGACACCTCATTTACTGATTTGTGCAGTTGTAAATCATTTCACGGCTTATATGTGGTCATTGTAAATTTTATCTAATTTTTTTTAAATTCGCGGACGTGGTCGCGGGCCACACAAAATAGTTACGCGGCCACGTGTTTGAGACTCCTGCTCTATATCTACTTGGAGGTCACCAGTTTGGGAACGGGCTGCTGGATGCTGATTTCTAAGGAGACAGCTTACGGAAAAAAGGGGCCGAACGACGCCGGCGGATCTAAGTCTAATGCCAAAATGATATCACTTACAACCTAACGTAAACAGGCATAACGATCCTACGTTCATTTTATGACCGAACCAACAATTCAAAGAGTTTATCCAAACAATACAGACTTATGGAGAAGATGTAGACCTAGAGATAAAGACGGCATGATGGGCCCAGCTGACTTGCCCAGAGCAGAGGACGATGGCGAAGTGCCGTTGAGACCCTACCCTCCATTAGGAATCAAAAGGACTTAATTGATACTGACCTATATAGCAGCCAAAGTAAAATATTGAAATGAAACGCAAGAAAAGGATGATAACTTTTATTAAACGATTCATATTACACGCAAAACACAATTTGGTCCAAGAAAAACATTTTTTTCTCATTAATTAAAAAATATATCAATTGTTAAAACAAAATTAATTTAAAAAATCGCATTGTTCGCATTTTTTTAAAATTTAATAACTAATCAAATTAATTAATATGAATGTACAAGTACATGGAATATATACACGATAAGTGCGTCTCTTTAGTAAAAGAATCCTTATCCTGTCAGTCATCGAAGATGCCACTGTCGTCAGAGGCGTCACTCATCTCTGAGGTGTCTGTGTCGTCACTGGTGTCCTCATCAGCGTCTTTTGTTTCCGTATTACTCCCACACCCATAACACCTGGGGCAAGGGAGACAATCGATTCAATTATACGATTCACAGAGAGCTTATGTGGGCTTGTGAATGTTGCTTTGCTAACGGACAACGGCGTTGGGTTTAATTGAACAGCAGAATTTAGTCAGGCTAGTTATCGCAGTGTGTTTTAGTCGTGACATTGCAGATTTTAAAAAATATCAGATATACATGTAGTAGTATAAACACAGAATAAAGTTTTGAAAATACATTATGGGTAGTTATAGACATTAAATTAAAATATAATGTGTAGATAGATGTTGATACGCTTCGTAAACTGGATTAGTTTAACATTTCTAACAATCTACATTGCTTTGGCGTCTCTCTCTCTCTCTCTCTTTCTCTCTCTCTCTCTCTCTTAGTATGCTTTACCGATATCTACACTGACTCGCTATATCTGAACGAAAGACGCAGAAGCAACAGGTGGAAAATATTCTCAATACATTACTATTGTTATTACAAAGGCAGTATATTACTAATTCTACATCTGTGTGACTGGGGGGGGGGATATAGTAGAATATAGATATAGGCCTACCATAAAAGTGGAGTTAAATAATGGAGATGCTATGGGGGTAAATAAGTGCGGTCTATCATTTTCCCGTTTCTATTTTTTTTAAAAACTCGGTCTACCTCGATATATAGGGTCGTAATTAATATTTATTGTATGATTCTCTAGCGTATATAAAATTTTAAAAAGCTGGCATTGAAGAGGTTTGTTGAATATGAAGATTGAGATGAAACTCCAACAAGCCTTAATATTACAGAGATACCGACTTTCAGAGTCAGGAAACAAAAATGTAATACAATTACACTAACACAGTTAGGCTGTCAACGCTTTGGGTCAAGTCTCCAAACGACCAATAAAAATTAAATCTTTCTACTCTGGGAGCTCATCAACCCGGCACTTTATTGTCCTGAGAGGTCACATGACATAAACACAAACGATTCATTAAAAAAAGAAATACTATACGCTGAGCGGTAAAGTGCTTGGCTTCCGAACCGTGGCCTCCGGTTTGAATCCTGGTGAATATTGGCGATTTTTAATGTCGGGATCCTTGGGCGCCTATGAGTCCACCCAGATATAATGGGTATCTAATATTAGTTGGGGAAAGTAAAGGCGGTTGGTCATTGTGCTGGCCACATGACACCCTCGTTAACCGTGGGCCACAGAAACAGATGACCTTTACATCCTTTGCCATAAGGTCTGAAAAGCGGAACTTTACTTTATTTGTTTCTTCTTATCACCCCAAACAGTTATACAAACAAAACAAAAAAGTTTCTGAACTGACCTCCTCTTGACGTCTTTCCAACAGTTCTTGCAGTAAGCCAGTCGGCAACCTTTGGTAGAACAAATGTGGAAGTCTGAGTCTTCAGGGTCATTGCAGATGACGCAGTGCTCCTTGGCTGACTTGATGACTTTTAGACACTTACAAAGTGTAGGGAAATATCTCTACAACAACAATGGTGAAAAGTTTTTAAAGTTATTTACAAAGTTATTTTTCTTTGCTTTCAATTAGGGAAAAAAAACTTTTTTAAGAGAAAAAAGGCCGAAAAACAACAACCTAATTAGCCCAGACACATGTTAAGCTTGACTAATTATGGTCTCCCATTCGGCTCTAAGACCTTTTTTTTACGTTTTGCTGTCTTTGAGACTTTGCTGTCTGGGAGCAAGGGTTTGTGAAGGCCATCAGTTTCAGGGACAACTGGCAGACGAGAATAGCACGTGGTCAGTACGACTACCAGTTCCTTAATTAATGTTAAGTATCGTAAGTATGACATGATGGCTGAACTGATGGACACTTAAGAAATCGAGGTGTTCATGCCCCAGCCTTCACTTGGCTTATCTAATTTTTTTTCGTTTAGAAAGAAAACTGCATATTTTAAAAAGGTAATACTTTTTAAAACCACAAAGCATATCTAAATGGAAAGAACTCCTTATTTATAGCCATATATCTCAATACTGTAGGAGTTCTAAAGGGAAAGAGCTCCTTATTTATAGCCATATATCTCAATACTGTAAGATTTATTTCCTTTTTTCTTTATCAAACAAAATTATTACCAAGTAATTTGCTAATTGTTTGTTTTTTTAAATCAATGTTTTGTTAGGAACAATGAATAACTGCAAAGTTTCAACATAAAGGGAAATGGAAGAAATAACGTTATAAGGGAGTTAATATAAGCTTTGTTGTTTTTTCTTTAAAGCAGATCTAGTTCAAGAAGTTCCATTTTTTTATCTAAATATTTGGTTTTCGTATTCGTCAGAAAGGATGCTGATATTAACATATTTGCTATCTGTTGATTTTACATCTTTCTGCTGGTATTACACTTCGGTGTTATCTTTCAAAGACACTAAAAATAAGTCTTATCGATCTTATGGTGTTGAATGTGTTTACCTGTAATGCCACAATGACACCAACTTTATTTTGTAACTCTCGAGCTTTTATAGCTTTGCGCACTTTCTTGCGCATCTGTCCCAGATATCCAATCCGCTTCCGGAACATCTCGTTATAAAGGTACAAGACGCGCTTCTTTTCACGTTTCCGGTAGTAAAAGGAAGCGATGATTCGCCTGTAAGAAATCAATTCTTTCTTTTAATCATTTGTTGCTATGATATTTCAAAAGGGAAATAAACGTGAATATCTTTAAAACTGGGTTTGAAGTTATACAAAAATAAATTAGGCCTAAGCAAGTCAAGAGTCTATAGGGCAATTGACTTTGAAATCATAGTTAACGAGGGTGTCATGTGGCGAGCCAAACCACAAACTAACTTTTATTTTTTCTCAACTAATGTCAGATACCCATTAAGGCTGTGTGGACTTAGAGGCGTACTAAAGATCCCATAATTAAAATCACAGGCTTTAACGGGGTTTGAACCCAGGATGCTACGGTTTAGAAGCCAAGCGCTTTGCCACACATCCACCGCATCTCTTTAAGCTTAAGTGATTGCAAAACACAAAATCATAGAACTCATAATGACAGACTTTCTAGAACAATAAAACGATCTTTGAACTATTTAGTCATCTGTATAAATGAAATGAACAATATATATTATTATGTTCTGTGACACTTAATAAACTACAGAGCTCCAGTCATTGTAATACTAATATAAAAAAGGTTTAAAAATAGACATTTCGACTCGAACTTTTATTGGCCTAAATCTATAATGTAACTTAAAAGTTTTAAACCTCAGACGTAAACTGAAAGCCTCCAGATAAAGAAACATCCAAACCACCAGATAGGTCAGAAAGAGGCAGGTCAGGATAACCAGGTCAGTTTTGGAAGGATTTGGCAGACATGCGTGGTTGGTAGTTAACCGGTCCAGTTGATGCTTTGAATTGAACCGTGTCAGGAAGTTTCGAACCAGCTCGCTCATGAACCCCGTCCCGTATACCTGCAAGTAGAACACCAACCCTAAAGAACGGATCTCTTTGATTTTATTAATTTTCTTGACATTGGATGTGAGAAGAATCAACCCAATGAATCAGCACAATGTTTGTCTTATTTTTGTAAATTTTTTGTTCATCATTACAAAACAAAACATTAAAGAACAAAAGCTTTTTAACAGACTGAAAGCATCTGTGGTAGAATTCGTCCCATCTTCATCAGCAGACATGCAATGTTGACATTGTACATTGTAGACGTTGGTACGATCATAATCACCTTTCAGGACATCCACCATCCATCCATCCCAGTGGCGCTACAGCCCATGGAGGGTTCTGGCCTGCTTTAACACATCCTTCCATTCAGATATCTCCTAGGCCTTTCGTCTCCACGCCCTAACCCCAAGCTTCTTCAGATCTGCCTCCACATCATCTATCCATCGCATTCGGGGTCTGCCTTTGGACGCCTGTTTAAAATAGCCTCTTCAACCCACATATGTCTTAAGCATAAGGCATCTACTTAGACTCGTAACTTACCATAAATACACCTTCTTAATGTGTCAAAAAGTTTCTGCTGTTGACTCGTACTTGCATACGTAATACAAATGAATAGCCACGGAATTTGTTTTTTATATTTCTTTAACAGCATAGCGTAGTTCCCAATATATCTAGGTGAACATCAATTGACCCTACTAAGTAACCGATTGCACTGTAAGAGTTAAAAAGCTAATTAACAAGCCGTCTGACAATAAGTCCTAACTAGCCGAGTGTCCAAACAAAAAAAAAAAAAGGATTAAAATGTTTTTAAAAAAAAAGAAAGACGATGGAGGATTACGATTTTCTTCAACTCCCACAAGATGTGAAACATATTTTACAAACATATCATGCAAGTTGTGGGCTGGATCGCTGTGAACGATTTTGACTTCCAGTCCTTCCCTGAATTAGGCCTATATATTATTTATGTTCATTTTTAGAACTGTTGTGTTCCAAAGAACTAGAGTTTAAAATGGACAAAAAACAACAAAAAAAAACAAATATGAGAGCAGATTATTTAGTCCTTAAACCAGAAGCTGTGAAGATATTTAGACTGGGGAAAGGGAGGTCATCTAGTGCGTCAAACACTTGTAAACATACATTACACAATTTACCTTGAAAAGTTCTATAGAGTTAAAACAAACCAAAACAAAACAAAAACATCGCCTTGGCCAAGAATGTAACTGTTTTTTATCATAAAACAAAAAATACAAGCCACAGATCGCAGAGACAGACATACGGACTCTGTGCTTCCTTAGCAATGCAATCATTGAATCCAATCGAACATTCTGGATTAAACTTCCCATGTCATGTGTAAGGGAAACTGGGGGAGGAACGTGTATTTTGTTTGCTACGGTATCAATCGTTTGCTCTAATCAGGTAGCCCTATTGTTATGTGTATTGTGTAAGATACATCTTCTCGAGGATATTAGAAACTATTATTATTTTTACCAACAAACAAACAAACAAATCTATATGTTCCTGTTCTGTCAACACTATATGCTAACCTTAATTATAGTGCCTATATTTTATGTTCATTTTTTTATAGGTCTATAGGTCTAACAGCTATATGAATAATTAAATACACATCTATAAGTTTACCTTCACATCGATCACGTGCTCACCCTCCTCGTGGTACTCAACTTTACTGTTGCGAGCTATAATATCCAGCACCTGGAAAACAAGCATACCATAATGAATGCCGGAGCGGGGGTGGGGGAGGGGGCTTTGCTTAGATGAACTTATAACAACTTTACGACAAGGGCAATATTCCTGTAACAATCTCCTTATAGAATTATATTTAACAATGTAGAGTAACTAGAATAGTAGACTTCTAACTTATATAACAACTTGGCCATAAAGTAACTACCTAGTGACTGCCTAGTTTAACACCTAACTCTGGACATGCTTATAGAATATAGAGTAACTGCCTTTCGAGTAACTGTTTATAGAGTGACGGTCTTCAAGTGACTGCTTTCAAGTGAATGTATAGCTAAAGGTTAAAATCGTAGTTGTTTTGAATTAAACCCGTTAGATATGAAAAAAAAAATTTCTTCTTTGTGGCACCGATTGTGAGCCGGTGACACTAGTTTTACAGCCCATGATTTACTGACATGATTTATCAAATACGCCGAAAGTCTTTTATTTTACAAAGCGTATTTAACTGTCTGTCTGTCTGTCTGTGTGAATGCTTTTATGTATTTCTCCCACTTCCCATGCTCAGATCAAATGAAAATTTTGTCGAATACGATACACGAATCAATAAAAAAATTAACTAACTAATTAATTAATTAGAGGTAATTAACCATTTTTATTTTAAATAGAAAAAAGCTCTGGCTGTTAAAGTGCGTACTTTTATCTTATAAAAACAGACGTTATTTCAAACAAGAAGATGATTATGTCTTACACGAGTCCCTAGGTCAATGACTTAAACTCTGCCAAGTCGTCGATTTTCCTGGCTGATTCAGGCAACCTATTCCATACTCTAATGGCATTAGGGAAGAAGAAGTATTTGTACACATTTGTCCTAGCATTGACTTATATCCTTACATTAACTTTGATTTTTTTTTTTAAGCATTAGTTCTATTTTGCTTGTTTAGAAGTGAACTTTGCCCTGTTATGTTCTCTTTTTTAGGCTGTGTCCTCCTTTTTGTTCTCCTCTGAACGTGCGTGTGTTTGGTAGCCCTAACTTTTTATTACGTGACCATTGCTCTTAAACATTAAATGTAGATTGACGTAAAAATTGTGGCTTAAAAACAGTCAACTGATAGCCAGTATCCTAATTGGATTTTGACATCCTGGTGAGCTTCGATCAGAGATTGTTTTTACAAAGTGCTCTTAAAGTTAGTAGAATATCTACGCGCCGTCAGTGAAAGTATCGGACACTGTCATAACAATTCATAAAGATCTGTCCAATTTGTTATTTAGTAACGGACAGAATCATAGCAGTTTACTGAGCAATTCACCTGATATAACATACTATCCATGTAACAAATGATTGCACTAATAAATACTCTGACAAGCAGTTTAACTGTGGCTGAAGCAAAGTGCTTTTTCTCTGCGCCAGTTAGTTCTGAAAAAAAAATGAAGCTTTTAAAGCAGATTTTCAAAATGAGTGAATTGTGATAAAAATGTATAGATGTCATCTAAGAGAACATATTTTTATTTCACTGTACTTAATCTTTTCTCTAGAAATAGCATCCTCGTTTTACTAACCCATACAGCCCATTACTTTACACATAGAGCCCATTACTTTACACATAGAGCCCATATCATTAAGTTAGGTGGCACTGAAAACCACTTTTCAGTCTAGAAACTAGTAGAAAGGAAAAGTGATTCTTATGGAACACATCAGGTGTACGATTAGGGTACGCCTACCCTGATGTGAGGACCACTGAACTAAGTGATACTCACTCAATTGCGCAGGATCGATGAATTCCTTTGTCTCGTACTTCTTCAATGGCAGCAAGGCCTTCTTCTCCTCGGCGTGACGTCGTGCGTCAATGTGGCGGTAGTAGGGAGTGATGTACTTATTGTCAAAGTTGAGGTCTGTCAGATATTTCCTAGATCAGATCACGTGACTAAAAGTAATTGCAACATATGCATTTATCAAAACAATCATATCGAACGTAAATGGGTGGGGGAAAAAAGCTGACTTTCATAATTTTGCTTAGAAGACAGCTATACTCATTTTCAAACATAATCCAAGAATTAGTCAACTAGTGATGACCAGGGGGCAGCTTTCATTGTTGGGGACACCCCTCCCGCTTCTCTTGTTATGCTTTAATTTTAATGTATGCACTGTAGATGCCAGGATAATACATTTCTGAAGCTCAATTCATTAACATAACAGCGCTCTTCAAGAAGACCCAATTTTTCTATGTTTGAAACATAGCAGGTGTAGATAACTTTGGATCTGGGTTATCCAATGGATAACGATCAACACTTAGGCCTGCCCATTAAATCTCAGGGTTTAAGCCATATGTCCTTATGCCAACAGGGTTCGAACTCGAAATGCCATTCCACCAAGCTTCCGCCATGCATTTGATTACTGGAAAACAATATAAATATTACGTTTTTCCATAGCCTAATATTTTAAAACAGTTATATGCTTTGAATTTTCAAACACGTAATACAACTCGACTAAGCTGGGAGACACTGGGAGTTATTAACTCTTGTCCACCTATGAGCCAAACAAAAATTAGACTCTAAACTGTATCTAAAATTATCTAAAGACAACGTCCATCGCCTACTTGTTGTAATCGTAAGCACTTTTGAAGACGAGGAGGAAGACAAAGGTCAGAATTTGGGCCACAAGGGAGAAGAGAAATCTGAGCAGATCTGTCTTGGCGCTGACCTCGTGTATAGCCGCCTGTCTCATCTCCTCCACGGGAGTGTAGTCCAGTGCATCCATGTCCCCGACAATCTTGTACTGCATTTTCACCTATAGAAACAAGTGCAACTTGATCGAAAAGTAACGTCTACCTAGGTCAGTGTTTCTTAACCTTTGACTTCTGACGCCGCTCCCCTACCCTCCTCTCTAGAAGAAAAGCAAATGCCCAAGAGCTGATGCTGATGTGTTGAAGACATGCATATATTTTCTGTATTGGGTTGGAACTACATAAAAGCATCCTCCCATTCAGGAAGACGCCCAGTAGCTTCCCTCCCCCAAGACAGCCAGACAGGTTGAGAAACGTTGAACTAGGCTACTTTTATTTACAAATTTGAGACGCCAGTGAACTATTGGAGGTTTTCACGATAAACTAACCAATGTCAAGGACTCTAAATTGAACTTCACTGTTAACAACCAAAGAATAATTGAGGTATACTTTTAACACTCAATGCGTGATCATTTCTCTTCGTGTCAAATCTCCTTTATTACCGCTGGCTAGTTACATTTTTTGTTTTTAAATATGTTTTTTAGTCACAGGGTGAAAGTCTAAGAGTCCAAAACAATTATGTTGCGTTGCAAAGAAAAGAGCTGAAAAAATTGAATGATGCATTTTAAAAAAAAAAGCTGCACAAAAATGATTCTACACCTTTAACATAAAAAAACCAGCCTAATCAGCACGTCCTTTATTTTCTACACCGGATACACCAAAAAGCTGTTTATAGTTTTCCGCCCTGTATGATAATCTCCAATAAAAATAAAGTGCTCATTTGGAAATTTAATATATTTATTACAACGCAATTTTATTGAGGCCATTGCAAGCAGGCTCGTATTGTAAACATATGACAACGTGATCAGTGATACCTTGCGTTTTTAAGCTCATCGTTTAGTTTATTTTGGACTAACACGTTTGAAATATTTCTATACGAGATTTGGATCTCATCAGCTTTTGGACCTTGACCTAGTTCTTAAACTTGACATCGTCTGCTGCACTTTCGTTTAGAATGTCAGCCATATTTATGTATCTTTGATTTTATGAGAGCCATAACATTTAGATACTTTTTTCTTAGATTTAATACAAAATTACATTTGCCAAAAAAAAAAACCACGCAAGACAAAGAAAAACCCAATGGTCTTCCGAAAGAGCAAAGTTAACATTTTCTTCAGTTTGAGTTCTTATATTTCGGGTTCATTAGTAAAGATATAATATATGTGTACAGTTAGTAATTTAATCTAAACTAAGCTAAATCTCTTGGCCTTGGAAGTCAGTCCCTACTGGTCGCACTCTCGAGGCCGGGCCTAAAGCGTATTATTTTGTGCTCCTAGGCTAACCAAAATTTAAATATAGCTTATTGGTTAACTCCTATTCTTTTTTTTTTTAATTATCAATCGACCGATAGTACAAATTCCTTGTACTTTGCATACTTAAAATAATTGACATCTCTTACAAAACAAAGTATAATTTTCACAAAATAGTTACACCTACATTTGTTTATCAACCCTCGTCACAAGTCTGATCTGTTATGGTTGATATCAATTCAGTAACTTTCTATTTGCATCTGCACCCCATTATCCACTCCCCTCGTGCAAATCTGTCGGTGTTGAGAAGCTTGTTTTTCGATTTAAATTTAATGCTCACTTCATTTTCTAACCACATTTTGATCTACGTATAGCTTAAAACTCAATTTCCATTTGAAAAAAAAATGTTTATACTACTTTAACCCAAAAAAAATCTGAATGTTCAATAAATAAGCCACTTACGTCCATTCCTTTATCCATATCTTCAATGACCGCATTGGCAGCGATGTACGTTTCTCCGAAGCCTGGGTAGACCACCTTCACGGCCTTGCAGCTCATTCCGAAAGCTCCAGGTATAAGTTTCACAAGGTTGCACAGACCTGTAATCTAAGGGCTAGTAAATCTAGAGTGTAGCCTTTCCATTTCACTTTTTTTTATTTTAATGAATTAGTAAAAGTGGCGCGGTAATTTAAGACGGCTTATTTTTTTTTCTTTTGTTAGAAGCAACAGAGTTACTGAGATCATACCATGAACCACCAACAGGGCCAGCTAAAACTGTTTCGCACAATAGCTCGAATGTGCATGTTAGTAAACTGACTATCGGAAAGCTCGAGAACTCGTGTTCGAGGTAGATCTAATAGAAATTCATGACGAGAAGATAGGCGGACAGCTGAAGGCAATGACACACAATAATTAATATTGGTAGTTCTGGAAAAGTTTCAGGTCTTATAAGAGTCTATTTAGACATGTCAGGGTCACATGGGAGTCTATTTACTATGCCATAGCTACATTAGAGTATATTTACCTATATCAAACTCACTTCCGAGTCTATATACCAGTGTCAAATTAACATGCTAGTCTATTTAGTATTTACTCATGTCAAGGTTACATACGAATCTATTTAATTTTGCCAAAATTTTGTCAAAATTTGGCCTGCATGCGAGTATATTTACCCATGTCAATGTCACATGCAAATCTATTTACCCATGTCAATGTTACACGCGAGTCTATTTACCCTTGTCAGTGACTACTAAATACGCACTTTTGCGGACTCCACGACAAAGCTTCATTCATTGTTGTCTTGTTTTTGTCAAGTAGAAAGGGACTCAACTTACTTTTAAAGGCCAGCAAAGAAGATATCCCACAATCCACAGCTTGTCAATACATTTCCCAAATAGTTGTCCCATTTTGTCGACACATCTACTGAAGCCTGGAGAAAAAGTAAAAAAAATAAAAAAAATGATAAAGTATGAAACTGGCCAAATTAATTTAATTTAGCTCATTATTTCTCTCATTTTCTCTCTCTCTCTCTCTCATTCTCTCTCTCTCTCATTCTCTCTCTCATGTAGATTACTATTTTTCAGGCCTTCTTGTATAAAATTGTATTCTATAACATTTATTCTATACTAAAAACTCAGTTTGATTACTTTGAAAGCTATATGGAATCCACTCTGAAGCTAGTGGTGAGATCATACTAACAGTGCTTGATGTTGTGTGCCTTATCACCAACAATGTTGTTATTTACAAATAATTTTGAAATAAATATATGCATATAAAAGCCTAGGTTATGCAAACTCTCTGTAAGTATACCTATTTTCAATTTCTTAAACTACTTTACAAACTCTTGTCGAGTGTCTAGAAAATTGTACTAGGAATATATAAAATCATGGTTGTTATTTTTTATATTATACAACGTATACGAACTTTAATCTACAAGCTGACCTTTAAAAAGTCTTCAAAATGAACCTTCAATTTAACAACTAACCTTTAAACTTATAAACTGACCTTTATTGAATATACCCTCACATCTTAGGTCCATCTTTTTCGCCCAATCTTTTTCGACCCTTTTACCTGCAAGCACAATAACGTTTTGGATAAAAAAAATAAGAATAGTAAATAATAGATCTAAATGTAAACAGAATTGTTTTGGTAAAAGTCATCGATGGCCACATAGATCTAGTTTGTGAGAATGAAGTCGCACTGCTAGTTAATAGGGTACTAACAACTTAAAGATACTCGCCGGCGATACTAAATCATGCCTATATTTAGACCTGAAGAAAAGAACACATTGGGAACTAAATTGCTACTAACAACTTAAGACACTCGCTGGCGATACTAAATCATTGCCTATATTTAGACCTGAAGAAAAGAACACACTGGGAACTAAATTGCTACTGACAACTTAAGATACTCGCCGGCGATACTAAATCATTGCCTACATTTAGACCTGAAGAAAAGAACACATTGGAAACTAATTTGATACTAGCAACTTAAGATACTCGCTGGCGATACTAAATCATTGCCTATATTTAGACCTGAAGAAAATAACACATTGGAAACTAAATCGTCTCCTAACTCACAACGTCTCTTGATTTCTATAATGGACCTACATATTGTGACATTTCTGATGCAGACAAAGTCGTTGTCCTGTGGGGTCTATTTAAGTTTTGTTTTGGTCTTCAGCGTCTGTCGTCGGCAAAGGGCTTTTCATTGGTCTCAGACTTGTGTCCCGCGTCTTATCTTATATAATACAGACGTTACTTCAAAAAAGAAGATGATTAGTCCTACGCAACATGCATCATAGTCATGCATATTAACCAATGACCTAAATTCTGCCAAGTCACTGGTTTCCCTGGCTAGCTCAGGCAACCCATACCATGCTCTAATAGCACTAGGGAAGATGGAGCATTTGTACAAGTTTGTCCATGCTTATGGAACGAGGAATGTGCCCTACGAAAGAGCCATTTGCTGCCAGCATCTATTTTTTTTTAATTTAAATATCAGTGACTGTTGTTCGGTCGTCTCGCAGGTCCCGGGCTCATACCTTGCCTGCTTCCATAGCCCCTTGCCCTGCTGTAGGTTTGGACTAGGAAGTAGATTATCTTCAACTCTGAAGGAACATCCGAAATATGTCAAACAAACAAACAAACATGTAATGTGCATGGAAGTAGATGAAGCTATTTGATTCAAAGGACTCTATACCTAGCTCCCTATTTTGCTCGTCTGCTTCGTTGTTTTGCTTGTCCGGTTCTCCGTCTTCTCCCTCGTCAGTCTTTCCTGTAAAAGCATTGGGGTTCAGCTTTCTGGCCTTGGCGATCTCTTCCAGCAGTTTCTCGGTCTCTTCCTCATCGACTTGAACTTCCTTGGTCAGTGGCTTGAAGGCTCTTTTAATGGCATTAGAAACCTAGAATCATAATTATTCAACATTCTTTGTCAGAAGTGACGTGGAAACTTTGCCTTTCCTCGTATAATGCTAAATTTACTTCTAGTTGCCCTTTCAGACCATTTAGGCAGATGATGTAAAGGTAATCTGTTTGTAGCCCCTAGGTTAACGTCATGAGGCCAGCACAACCACCAATACTTTTTCCCAACTTTTGTCAGGTATCCATTAGAGCTGGGTGGGCTCAGAGGCGCTGTAAAGATCCCGAAATAAAAAAAAAACCCGATCTTCACCAAGATTCGAACCCTTGACCCTCCAATTCGGAAGCCAAGCGCTTTATCAGTCAGCTACCGCGCCTTCAAATTCACTTCTATAATATGAAATAAAGATTTTCCTAAAATGACCTTCAAGATCATTGGTAAATTTAATTGTAACAGCAGCGGTGTGATATATGCGATAATATACTCGATGTGCCGAATGATTTATAACAGGACCTTAACATTACCTACATCGTAGAGACATTCGTAGTTGTTGATTTAAGTCTATTTTAATCATTTGAATACTACACAACAAAAGGATATCAAGTGCCTCATCATTATTGTCATACAACAATGCAGTACCAAACAAACTTAGTTGCATGTCTGGCACCATCCACCCTCACGGGATCAAAAGTAATTTCACAGTTTTTTTTTTGTTTGTTTGTTTTTGTTTATTGAGATGATGACAAACATTATTAGATTCATACATACCGCGCCACATGTTTTGTGCGATTTCTCGCGCTAGTAAAACATTTCTTTTCCGATTTAATAGTAAACATTGAACATACAACTAAATGTTTATTGAATGTTAATTTGTTGGTCTTTTACATTTTATTTTAATTGATGGAGGGCAAAGATGGCTGTCTGGTATTGTGGTAGCCTGTGCACCCTGGACTGTCATTGCCATGATTCGATCCCAGCCCGCAGTAATTTCCTCCGTCCTGCGGACGTTTGGGCTAGAATGTAATAATCTTATTCAGAGAGAACATACGAAATGTGTAAGACAAAACGGCCCGTGTTTTTACTTTGGCTCAGCAGGGTTTCCTACATATGTGGCTACTGTAGTTTTATCTACAGTAGCTCACCTATGCAGCAGTTTTCAGATCTAACGCTGAAACATTTTTTTTTTGTTCAAAGTGAGCTGTGGCGTACCGAGGGCAGGTTGAGTGGGTCCCTACGTAAAATATCACATATTTCTGTCGCTACACATCGTTTGTTCATTATCATCGTTTACATTGCATGTAGGTTTTGTAACTGTTCCGATGTTAATAAGAATTAAGTACACTACTGGGAGATGGAGGGAGGGCGCCGAAAGATTTCTTCCTCCGGCGCGTGGAACGCAAGGTACGCCACTGATAGTGACCAAGATCTCAAGAAACTTTAAAAATAAATAAATAATAAATTGACAATGTTTTTTATGCATTTACCGTTTTTCCCCCAAGATTGATTGATAGGAAGATATATTGAAATAAAATACTAAGTATTCATCATATAAAGTATTGACTAATGAATAGGGCAGTGTATCCTACATGATAGTTTTCACAAGTAAAGAAATCACAGCGATAAGAACAGTTCTAGAAATAAAAACTTACTCGCTTGATTATGTAGCCATCCTTAGCCACGTCACCAAACGCATGCTCGACTGGGGCCAGGCGCAGTTTCCATTTAGTCATAGTGTGATTGGCCAGAAGCGAAGCAGTACAGCTGAGTGACCTCACGATCTCCTGGAAATTGTTTGCATGTAAATGGAGCTGAAGTTTGCACTTATGTTATAGGCATAATATAGTATATATATATAGACAGGAAAGACACAAGAATCTTCACTGAAAGATCCCTGCTTATTTTCAACTTCCTTGGCAATTTTAGTTCTATTGGAAAATTACTGTTGTTTCTGGAAATGTAAACATGTAGTTTATACAATTAAAACAACTTTTGACACCCATTATTACGTGACCTACCCTTATGTTGGTAGGGAAGGTCAAGAAACGACATGTTTGTTTGTGAAATGTTGTACATGTTTCAGGTGTTAAAGATAATCTACTTCCTAGTCCAAACCTTCCGCAGGACGGCGGGGGATGGCAGCGGGCAGGGTATATGGAGATCTAGATTAAGTTAGGAAATACCAAACTAAAAATATTATTAAAGTTGAAACATACCAGTCTTACTTACTTTTCCGTTGCTCAAAATGTTAGTGATCGGTCCGTTGATCAGGTAGATTATTGCGAATGCGGAAATGTACGTGCGACCAGCCTTTCCGGCCAATGTTGGAATAACCAAAGTCATAGCACAACGCATCTGGATGCTGAAGGCGAATGAGAGAGACAATAGGATCCCAATGGCGGCCCCAAGGAAACGTTTCGTTTTTATTTCCATGTCCATGCCGTCGAGAATCGCGTAGTAGAGTGCTAGGGACAAGAGAATTCCAACAGGAAACCATAGAGCTATTTTTAACAGGGTGTGCTCTTCGGGTGACGAGTACCACATCTTGGCGAAGTAGCCGCGACGCTTTTTCTTCTTCTTTCGTCTTCCAGAGCTGGTAGTAGACGACGATGACCCTGATGACCTAGTTGTCCCAGTAGACGCAGACGACGTAGGTGAACCGGAAGGCGAGATAGTGTCTTCCTCCTCTAGCAATTCCTCTTCCTCCTCGTCTTCAACATTATTATTGCTGTAATAGGATAAAGATCTAGATCTATTGTTAATATTCGTTTTGGACTGTTCTGGATAGTCTTCTGCCAAAGAATGTCTTCTTTTGTTGTTGCTGAAGTTGACATCATCATTTGAAAGAATGAGAGGGTGTCGATCTAATGATATGTCACAGTCTTCATCTTCAGAGGGTATTGTAATGCTGAGGTCTTCTTCCTGATCTATTTGAAGAGACAGTGGTCTAGTATAATTCATCATTACTAATTATATTTTAACATGTAAACTTTTACCGTAAGATCTTCAATTATGGTATAGTTTACTATGTCTTTAATACCTACTCACGATGAATGACAATAATTAGTTTTGTAAAATGTACTGGTAAACAAAGAACATGTGTATTAATAACAACAAATACTGTATTTAATTGTCAAAACGGAAGGAATTAAAAATGGCGAGATGTGTACGTATGCTAAAATAGATGACGTCATTTAGATTTTTTTTCTTAGGGAATAAAAAAAAGGGGGTGGGGTGGAGAGCATTTTAAAAAAAAATATGTACAGAAGAATTACTACTCTTTAAAGTCAAGTCAAGGTTACCCGTATCAGCATCAAAGGTAAAACACCAACTTTAATCTAATCCAATATCTAACTTGTCTAGCCCTCTTTTAGCCGGTAATCCTCTATGAATCTCACTGCTCAATTCTGTCTGTCCCAGTTTCTTAGTATCTTTTATAAGATAGCCTCATTTTTTTTAGTCGAAAATGTTTGAGCCCCATCTGATAATGGTAATCTTATATAAGATAATTCCTTCAACAAAAAAAAAAGGTATTATCATCCAACTCCACGAGTATCAAGGTTATCACCTTATCGTTCTTTTTTTACAGAGGTTTTTACTCTTCAACCGTTTGTTTTCAAGGCTATCCATCAGTTTGATCTTTAAGAGCAAGCTACAACTGGATAGGTTATTTAATAATCTCATTCTTCCATGAAGCGATCATCTGCACAAGTGTGTGTACAATGAAATTATAGCAACTGCACACATAAGAAAAATCAGGAATGTCTTTCAGATTTTTTTTTTTTAATTTTATTTTGTCACTTCTTAGGAGTTGGGCTTGTGAAGTGGGTTCAGTGTGAAGAAGCTTTTAAATTTGATTTGTAGTCTCAAAAGCTAAATTGTTTCCTGCTAATCAGGAGAAAGTTTTGCTACCCAGGGCCTGATTTAAGTAAGCAGAGGCCCCTATCTGCTTTCCAATGCTTTAATAACAAAAAATTTAATATTTTATTAAGAATTAATCTGCTTGTAAATCAAATGTTCATTTTCCCTTTTTTTTCCCATATTTAACTCTTTCAGTGCGAATTATTTTGATAGAAAAAAAATGAAGCTTTCCGGTATTTAATTGCTGAGAGTAACGCCGCACTGTAAGAGTTAATAAGCATATTTTTGAGTTGGTGTGACCAATGACCACAAATCCTTGAATGATTTAGACAGGGAGACTTTGTCATGTCTGATATACTTAGCTTACTTCACTGTAGTAGTGTTTAATAACCTATTGAAAAGTTGTCAGAATAAGTTGCTCCTCTAGTTCCAAATTTTGTATTAACTTTGAAAAAAAGGGAGAAAAAAGTTTATATATATATATCTATTGGGTTATGGACGCAAATATATATATTTATTTTGGCTTTGTTTATTTAAAATAAACATATTTTCATACTTAAATTAATCAAAGCCATTTGTGTACATTTCTTTTTTTAAAAGTCTTACATTCTTGAAGTTAAACAATAAAATAGTCAGACAGATAATGAAGTGAAAGCAATAAGGAGGATGTGAAGTGATAAGATGGAACTGAATTTTTTTTAAACTTACAGAATGGAAATAGGAACATTTTCATAAAATTTTCTTAAGATACCAAATATAAAGGGAGACAAATATGAATTTAAAAAAATGCAAAATAAGTAAAATGTCAGAAATGTCAAGTTGGTCATATACATATTTTATTTTAACACCTTAACGAAACAAACAAAAAAGGGAGGGGGGGGGGGGGATAGAGTGATTAATGAGGTAACACTCAAAAAAATTGCATATTTAACTCATGATCATATTTTATTGACATGATAATTCAGGAGGTCATTTGAATCAGCAACAATATAGACAGAATCATTCTTAACAATTTTTTATTACACATCTTTTATACAGCCATACTTTCAGGAATAAAATCATTGTAGGAACTTTATTTTTAAGAGATGAACTATTGTTTTGTAAAATGTTATACATGTTCAGTTGTTCCTTCAAAGCTGAAGATAATCTACCCCACAGGGGATCGCAGCTGGCAAGGGTACAAACTTGAGACAATCGAGATGACCAAAAGCGCATAAGATTGACCAGGCAGCCATCAACTATAAGGCCAATATTATATTTTTCCTAAGCTTGAATCTTCAAACTAATAAAAATTTATTTTTTCATTACTTCCATTAATTACTTGGAGAATTTTTATTAAAATATGTACATGTTGGATTGAATTTAAAATATGTAAGCACACGCTTCCATTGCTACAAAAGCCCCATCAATCTGGCCTTTGAGATCCACTCATCTCTGGGGAGGTAACACCCACACACGACACGAGTTCCATCAAAAGATGATCTCCCATGAAGGACTCTCCAGTTGTCAATCAATAAGACGGTGCCAGGGATGAGCTTGATCCTCAGCTCATTCTCTTTGTTAGAGATGATCTTAGACAGTTTGTCATAGGCAGAGTAAAAGGTTGTCATATCATGGAGACTCAGAGTGTTCAAAGGTGCTCTGTCATATGGATTGAACCTAAAGACATAGAACAATTACTTTTTGAAAACAGCGCATTTCAAAAAGGCAATATCACCCAAGGCTGAAATAATATTTAGGATCTTAAATGGAGCCTAATATGTAAGATATAAATAGTGGCTGCAATATGCTGATTTGCTTGGGATAATTTCCAAAGGAAATACATAGATTTTAGCGCTTAGATCATTCAACTCTAATATGTGACTGACATACAGTGCGGAAGTAAAAGCAGTTGGTCATTTTGCTGGCCAGACAACACTATTGTTAATCGTCAGCCAAAAAAAAAAAAAGAGCTTTACATCATCTGGCCCATAGATCTTAACTTTTTTATCCTTATTTTAAGATGTAGATTCAATAATATTTACCTCAAACTGATGTATTCGCCTGAAATAGGATGAAGTGTGACCACAGGACTCAGGCTGTACAAATGATAACCTGGGTGGTTGCCACTAGCTTGCTCTTTGTACTCATGAGGGATCACCACAGATGCAAGGACTTTAAAAGCTGCTTGGTCAACACTTCTGAGTATATCCAGAGCTTTAAAACCATCAACCAACAGAGTCTCGCCCCCAGAGCCATTGTGCTTCAAACAGTGAAAAACTTGAACTCTAAAAATATAACAAATACTGGCATAAGTCAAACAGTTTAGTTTCTCTAACCCCCCCCCCCCCCCCCCCCCCACTTCTTTTCATTAAGATACCTTGCAAAAGATGCATAATTTTTCTTTTCCCACATAAAATTAGTTCATTTTTGACATTGCCATTTTTTCTTAATCTCAGCCAAAAGATAATTAGAAATGTATTTTAAAACCTCTAAACTCCTCTTGTCTGTCCATCTCTTTTGGTTTTAAGAAAAAAGTGTGTGAAAATGTGTTATCAGAAGGGGAATTAGAAAGCAAGCCAAGAAAGAGAATAGTGTATACAATCAACCATTCATTTTTATGGCCTGTTTTCTTTGAAATTATAGGTAATAAATAAAGTTAATTATATTTAACATACAATGCAAGAAAATAATGATAAACAATACTTTAAATAACTGAAGAAGATTTATTGAGATGACTTAATCTCTCCACCTAAACAAATACTAATTGTGTGATGGAATAGTGTTTTAATTTAAAAGCAGCATGAATCATTTGAATACAAGTTAAAGATAGTGTTCAGTTTAGTTTTTTGTGTTTTGTTTTCCTTATTGTCTAAACATCATTTGAAACTATTTACCCAGCAGGAGAAGACAAGTAGGTGTTGTCAGTGTGAGCACCAAGATATTGAGTAGTGTAGGCTGTGTCACTGCGGGATGCATCAGAGGTGAAGGTCCACATTTGTCCAAATACTGTTTGCAACACATACGATATCCTCTCGGCTACAGCTTGTGTGGCAGACTGGGACACTGGAGTCTGCATGAAGCAAAGAAAATATTTATTAAGTAAATTTTAGCACAGATAAGAAAGGATTATTAATAATCTTTTTTTTTCATACCTTAAATAGTTTTAGCTTTAACCATTTCAATTTTAAATATTTTTTTTTAAACTTAATTTGATGACTTATTTTTACAAGTTGAAACACTTAAAAAGAAAAACTGACCTATGCTTTAAATCAAAATATACAACTTTTGTTAAGTGTGATATTAAGTGTAGTAATTATTTCATACTACAAAGACCTAAACATATTTTGTCACACCTGACACAAACAAAGCCATTGTCTGGCTGGCATTTTATGTCATATAAGATTGCTTCAATCAAATATTATGTTAAATATGTGCAAGTATTTTTATAATCAGTCCTGTCAGTCTACATTTCAACATACCTTGATGTATTGTATCAACTTCATCTTACCTGTATGTACAAAAAAAATAAGTAAATTACAAACCTCTTCAATAATACAGAATCCAAACTTCACAAGGTTAGTGAGTGACTTTTTCAGGCTGTCATCATAGGTCATGTGATCATTGTATGAGACAGTCTGCAAACCTTCCTCCAGTACAATCTCATTATTCCAGTACAGCCGCTTGGACTGACTGACAAACTTGCCAGGATAAAAATTATTGGCCAACCAGTCAAGATTAAATTTTGAAACATGACCATCTCTCCCTTAAAAATCAAAGCAGAAAAAAAAATCCTTTTAATATAATTTTTTGTGGACGCAAATTACACAATAGAATAATTAATAATTTTTTTTTACACAATTCCATATTAATTTAACTTTAATACATATATGACAAAGAATGAGTGATTTGTATTGTCACGAGAAATTTTAATATTTCATTTACAAGAAATTGCCATTTATTTAGTAATATTGGCTAAGATTCATTACCAATTTAATTTAAGCAATATTATGTTGAAAAACATTTAAAAGATTAATAGTTCTTGATTGTTAGGTGAGAAATGTAAATGATAAAACTACCAATTAATTTTAGTGCCTTTGAGTTCAGAAATACATAGATATTTTTATTTCTAAAGAAAAACTATTTAGAGACAAAGAAAATGTTTCATTGCCTGAATTTTAAAGACTCAATAACATACAAACAAATAATGACCACCGAAGTCATAGCAAGGCAAATAAAATTACAAATCAGTTAAGCCAAAATATATTTTTTTCTAATTTTTCTAATAATTTCTAATAGCATCAAATCTTGCTTAGTAAATCTTATTCTATTTTTTTGTAAAACTTTATTTTTTATGTTATACAATACATGCCTTATGTTAAAAAAGAAAATAAATATTTCCTATGCATGTTCCTAGGTCAATCTAGTCATGAATGTTATCCAATGACTTAAATTCTACCAAGCCATTGGTTTTCCTGGCTGGCTCATGCGACCCGTTCCATGCTCTAATAGCACTAGGAAGAAGGAGCATTTGTACAAATTTGTCTTAGCATATGGGACCAGGAATGTGCCTTTATCTTTGTGTCTTCCTGAATATTTTATTAGGTTTTGTTTTTGTATTTGAAGATTATAGTTCAGTTTTTTTATGTATAATTGCTATAGATAAAGATCATGGTAATTCTCAAATCTAAAACTTTTTATTTTATGAATGAAGTGTGAATAACTTTTCTAACTTATAATGGTTTTCATCATTATATAACAATCCTAGAAAGAAAAAAAAAAGAGCTCACTATAATCAGCATTTCCATTTATTAAAATCATTAAAAGTGTTGTATTTTCATTAGGATTAAACACATTAAGTGGATACTTCAAAAAAAAAAAAAAAAAACCTATTTAGTATATAATTTACATTTCAGACTAAACATAATGTTATTTAAACAGTTTAAATGCAAATCCATTTGAAGAACACTAATCTTATTTTCAATAGTCTTTCTTTGTTTTTAAACTGATCCTAAATCTTAAAGAAACCAAAAAAAAAAAAAAAACCCAACAAAAAACCACAATAAACAAAGAGAAGAACTACTAGAAATCCTCTCAACGTTATACATATATTATTGAATGCTTAATGCTACCATTAACAATTGTAAGTCAACTCACAAGTGATAGAGACAGCAGAGTTGTAGTCAACAAGGCAGATCTCTGCTGGGCTTAAGTCCAATTCAGAGAGGCCACTCTGAGGTATTTTCTGATGTGTGTTGTGGTTGTAAAACATTTCTGACCTGCAGTGATCCCTCAGCCATATGAGTGGAATTTTGAGCGTACGATCGGCAAAGCTTACTTGTACACATTCATCATTGCATACGACACTAAATTGCGATTGCTGTTGGGTGTGAAAATGTCTACTTGGCCATGCTTTAATAAGATTGTGTCCAGCTGAAGGGCTTGACCAAAGAGAGATGTAAGGCCCAATAGTACCTCTTAAAAATGTTCCAGAATTAATACTCCACCATTTAAATCTAACAGTTAAATAGGTATGTAGTCTTGACCTTGTGAGCAGACGTGGATCAGCACTTTTGTAAGACAATGTGTAATAAAAATGTTGAGAAACACTGCCCCCTAGTGTGAGAAATTTACTTTGAATATGCTGGCATGTGTAGGACTTGTTAAGTATTTGAGCTGATCTGATCCACTTGGTCATGGTTGAAACTGAAACAAGAAAATGTAAAATAATCTTTTCTATGTTTAAATGATTAGCTCAGCAAAGTAAATGACTGCATTTCTTGTTGCTTACTATTTAGACTAGACTATGTGCTGCTTAACAATTGTGCCACAACCACAGAGAAACCGTTTTTTTTTAAATTAACCTGTTTCAAGTCAATCATGGTACATATAACTTATAATGTGATTCAGTTATTTATAATAAAAAATAACAAAAAATCTACATTAGAATCAAGCAAACATTACAATTAATAGCAAAAAAGACTTCTCTGCCATAAACACAGTGGAGAGACAGGATAGGAACTAATAAAATGATAAAAGATGTAATGACAAGATGATTCCTCCTGGTACAAGTTTTAAGAAAAGCCTTAGAGATTTCAGTTAGCAAACCTCAATAGAACTGGATAAAAATACAAAACAAAAAAATAGTCCAAAGATTGTATATGTGTGTGTGGGTCAATGTCTAGCCTTGTTTCTTACTTCATACAGCAGAGAGGGAATGCATGTCCCATTTTTAGCATGATTTTAAATATCTTTCCAGTGGTTACAGCTTCAACATAAATCTCTTTTTTTGTGTGTAAATATTATTAACATTTTGATTAATCTACCAGCTGATTAAAACTATTATATATGTAATATCTTTTAAAATGCCTTTATGATGCATTTCCATCTTTATGGAAGGGAGTTGATTACCTACAAGTCAAATGAATGCTTATAGCCCTTGTTTGAATAGGTTGTTTATTTAAACAAAACAACAAAAAACACCAGAAACAAAATAAAATTATTAACTAGATAATGAAACCTTGAAAATTTAAATATTTTGTAATATATCAGTTTTAGAACCCCTGTAATATTTAGCCACTGAACTATTTCGTGCAGTTAGCACGAGATTTTTCCTGGTCAGGGACTGACCACAAGGTGGACACCTCAGTTGATCCTGGGCTCTCGTAGAGAGAGGAATATTATGGATATCTTGTCCAGTGTAGTAATGTATAGATATTAAGATTGATTTTTGGAGCATGTGTGATATCTAAAGTATTCCATTTGGATTCCAATGTACTGTGTTTTGTGTATATTTCTTGATGGCTGGACTTGCCAATATCTTTTGTGAATTATATTTTATGTGAATAAAATCCATGTCTGCTGACCTAGAGTCTATTAATAATTCTAAATGTTGTGGTCGTAGCATTCAGTATGTTAATGTTCTCACGCATCTGCAAATATAGTGCGTGTGGGAAAATATTTAGTTAAGGCACCCAAAGGCAGACCAGCTCAAGACCGTCCAGACTTGTAACGATAACCAGGCTGTGACATATTTCATAAAAATTACTTATTAAAACTCTAAATCAGAAATTAGCTATGACCAGCTGGAAACATAAAGATACTAGAAACAAAAAGGTTTGTTTGTTTATATTAAGAAGAAAGTCTAAATCTTTACTCCAAATGCAATCCAATTACTACTATGAGATGTGCAGAATCTTTCTTACCTAAATGTGAAAAGAAACTAATGTGGAAATCATTTCATCACCAAACCAACACACTTGGATCTATAACCCGCTCTGTTAAAATTGACCTAAGTTATGGTACATTAGCTGCTGCCAGGCTTGAGTCTAACCTTGTCATTCCTTTTACATTGTGTACTTTATCTTTTCACAAGTCTCTCTTTTTTTTTTCTAGGTCAAATATCTGTTGCTATCAGGCTGAAGTGGAAAGGGAAGGGAAAAAAAAATACGCTGGCTACTAAGACCATAACAAGAGTGGGGCAAAATTTGACAGTAGGAGCTCTTAAACCATAAAATCCATGGTACAAGAAAAAAATTGTTTGTGTTCAACTATGTAGGTAGACTGGTAGTTATTTTCTTTTAACTTAAGTTCCAACAGATGACAATAAAAAAAATGTGCATCTTATTTTTTTCCCCTGCACATAAACTGCATTGGGGTAGATAGAATAAGCCAATAAAATTGAAAAGCACACAAAGCAGGATCAGAAAGTAACAAACAGTTGACAAAAATTTCATAAATAAATAACATACATATGTAGTATTATATTGGCAAACGTTTTCTTCTTAATATTAAAACAGAAAAAGTGACTTTGGGGGGAAAGGTGCCGGGAGGGGGGGGGGGGGGGGGGGGGGGTCAGAAGAGATCATACATAAAAAATGGAATGCAAAATAGTGCCAACAACAGTTACCATGTATCATTCACATACAGCTGGGCAAGAACAAGAGAGGAGAGCTGACCAAGTTATTAAATCATTGTGTATGCTTAAGAGGGGGGACTTGTTCACTGCTTAAGTATCTTCGATGTGGTTTATTTATTCAACAATAATATTACAGTGTAGTGCCGACAATCTGAACTTCAGTAATCCGACAGTCTGCTTAATTCAAAATCGAAATCAGGATATATTAGGAAAAAAAAAACTAAGAAAGAACAGTATTATATGCTAACAATTACAGTACATTTCAATGATAGATAGTGTAATGAACAAAACAGAACAATGTTATATGTGTGATTCTAAACAATATAGGTTTAAAAAAAAAATACATAGGACAGTGTGTGACAGGCCCAGTGGGTGGATAGGTTTGGAAACACAGGCAGGACCTTAAAAACACGACTCCAAGAACACCCTAGAGACATTCATAATTTTGCAACTGAGCCCGTCTCTATCCATTTTAATAACACACATCATAGGGGTACCACTGATCTCCTCGTCACTGCTATACACCAATGCAACGACATAAACATCCGTCTGCAGATCGAAAACAAACTTATTTACATGTCAGGCACCCTCCAACCTAACGGGATCAATAACCAGCACACTTTTATTTAATATACAATGGGCACTAACACTACCCCCTTTTCCCATCTATGCCTGACATCTCCGCCCCCTTCCGATTTCCTGCGCTTTTACACCAGCGTAGCTCATTTCTTTTCTGCCTCGATAGAGAACTACATCGGACAGATAAGTTGACTATTTGTGTTGTTTGTCATTTTTTTTTTTTTGTTTTGTTGCTGATGAAAGCCTCGTGGCCCAAACGTCCTTTGTTTAACTTAATCCGGCAGGGTTACATATATGCATGTTTTTAGTATTTTCTATACAGGCATTTACCCCTGCAGCAGAAAATCTTTGACTACATGAAAGGCAGCATCAGAATCAGAGTGGGATAACCTCTGCTCACTGCTGTCATCTGCTTCACTTTCACTCGTCTGAGATGTTGTCCGGCTTTTTCAATCTACTTTTAATTTTATATGGCATAAATTTACATTATTTTTTTTAACTATTAACATTGATGAGGGATGTTGTGGCTGAGTGGTAAAGCGCTTGGCTGCGAACTGAGGGGTTTACAAAGTTTACAAAAAGAATTAATAACATTCTTAGGCATGATTACTACTGATACAAGACTGCTTAGCAGATAAGCAAATATTCTGTCTTTGCAACATATTCTTGAAATGGGGAATACTAAATATACCAAAATAAAAATCTTACATTTGTAATTCAATTTTTAATCATTAATATTTTTTAAAAAATTATACACAAAAACCTGTTTCAACAGTCTACATTTGTTCCACTAAATGAAAGACAGAAAAATAAACAAATAAATCTAAAAATGACAACGCCTGTTCTATATAAGCATCTTAATGTAACCACCACTGAGGAATTGTGAAGATCTATTATTAAAAATAAACAAGAAAACATTAATTTTCTTCTTTCAAGTTTAGCTACAAAACTTTTTTTTTAAATATAATCTATCTCAGAATATTAGGGGGAATAAACCATGATATAAAGTAAAAATCATGTATGAGCACTGGCAGAGACAAAATAATATGCATATCAAATAACACATTTCAGTTCAAAGAATGTTACATTATAGAAATAATGTTTAAAAAAAAGAGTAGGATCAAAAAAATGCAATATATTTAAATTTTATTGTAGCTGTTTGTGGATGATCTATTCAGGCACCAAAGAACACTAGTGTTCCACTGAATAGTTTGGAAACTCCAGATTTAGATTTAAAGCCCCCCCCCCCCCCCCAATAATACTTGTTGCTAAAATATATATATTAGTAAACAGATTAAATACTGTAAAAAAAAAAAAAATACAGGACAATTTTTTTTTAGTCACTTACCTAGTGAGGTTGGTAAACAGGCTTAGGATCATAGCCTATTCTAGCATGAATGGTTTCCATACGTTTCTTGGCATTGAATACTTCAGGGGATGTGTTAGTTTCAGCTTTTGAAGATTTGGCTGCAGCTTCTCTCTCTTTCTTTATGGCATCATATTCCTCAATATCTGCAATTTTCAGTTCAATGCGTGTTGGCTTCCTTCGTATCATTTCTGTTTTTAATATTTTTAAGGGAAACAACAAAACTTTTCAGTAATTTCATAAGTATACAGTTTGTAGAGTTACATGTGGCTCTGTAAAGTTTTTAGCTACATAATTGTGTACTCTTCAGCACCACAAGTTGAAATGAACATCGAAGCAGCATAACATTTTCATATGATATAGCCATTTTTAATACTAACCCATACAATACCATATGGCGGCTACCTATTCAATCCCAGTCGTCTAGCACTTGGTCTATGAACTGCTTTACAGCAATGTATTAATAGCCAATGAAATTAAAACCTTGCTAGATATACTGCTAAGAGAAGCCAAGGGAGCTTAATGTATAAATTTATTTAAAAAAAAAAAAAAAAAAAAAAAAAAGCAGAAAATGTTTTAAAACTTTCAGTTTTGTGATCAACGTTCAATTTTGGCAATATCTCTAAATGATGGGTCATCATATTTAGATGATGAACTATTTAAGGACTTAAATGAAAAAATTAGGTATTTACATAATAGGAAATGTTAATGATAAAAATGAAAAAGAAGTGATTTAGACTAGATGTAGTTGTCCAAGACTAAGTTGACTTTGAAAACTGTAGGTCAAGCCCTTAGTCATTTATAATATATAATTAAATGTCATATATATAATATATAAAGTTAGATCGATTCTGATTATATATATATATTGCATTGGATTACATTATCATTGGAGATATATTTTTTATTTACTTTTTTTGTGAACTCACTTCTAAAGATATTTCTTGCAGAGCTATATATCCTTTTGACTGCGATTTGAGAGGTCTAAAATTTAGAGTGGGCCGGAGTTGATAAGGTTAAAATAAATATCAAACCATATAAATTCGATTTAAAAACCTATTTTAAAAAATACATGCCAAACAACACTGCGAAAATGATGACACATCTAAGAAGAAGAAAGATTAATTATTAAATGTAAGTTTCTGTAATTTTTTTCTTTTTCATTATTATAATGCCTAAAATGCACTGGTGTGATTATATCTTGATAATCTATGACTATGTCACTAGATCTAGAATCAAGTCTTATAAATTTTGTAATGAAGCACAAGCTGTTGAAAGAAACCATTGTTGTTCAAAAACATCTGAGCAATTAACTAACTAAGTCTAAAGCCTTTTTAAAAAGTTCCATGACATTGTCACTCATTGTGAATGATGGCTCAAGGATGATAAGAATAAGATAGTACTAGTCATAACTAGATTTAGAATATACTCTCTTAATACTAATTAGTAAATATATAGTAGGCATACTAGACTCTATAGAAATCCTATGACTGGCCTATGTGAAGTGTGTACTTGACCTATAACTAGTACCATAATAGAGTATATTTATCTATATCTAGTATCAGTGAACCATAATCTTCATACAAAATCTAAAAAATACTCAGAAAGACACAAAGTTTAGATAAAAGCACATTCCTCATTCCATAAGCTAGGACAAATTTATACAAATGCTCTTTCTTCCCTACTATCCTAGTGAATGGGTTGCTTGAGACAGCCAGGAAAACAAATGAATTTAAGGTCAATTTAAGTCATTGGTCAACATGCAAAAAAATGCAGCATGGCTAGTCCATGACCACATACTTCACATCTAGGACGTAATCATTTTCTACTTCTTTATAATAGTAGTAAGGCCTAGAGGCTATAGTGCCTAAGTTAGGTGTATGATAAAATAAATGGATTAAATGACATAAGTAATTTAAATAGATCTAGATTAGATTTTTATAATAGAAGATTAAATGCCCTGCCATTAATTAGGTCTACTAGATTAGTTTATTAAATTTATTCCGGACATTACATGAATCTGTACAACTTGCTGTTTTTGTGGTTATTACATCTTTATTTTAATATTTAATATGAAACTAGCAACTATAATGTGTGTATCCATTTTCCAACGATTGTGACCCAATTTCCTTCCATTTAGCTGTCTTTTTATGTAAGAAAAAAGAATTTCTAATTACCAGGATGACTTTACCTCTACCTAGGGTTAAGACTTAGTTGGCTAAGTCTATGCTAATGAGCTCGGCAATATTTATTTCTGTTTTTGGAGCTGATTTATTTGATTCATAACCCAAGTTGTTTGATTCCATACAAAAAAAAATTAATATAGGGTGTTTGTATTAAATTACGACTTTCTTATAAAAATTTATTTCAAACAGCCAGTTTTGGACATCAATGTTAAGGATCTTATTAAATTATATTTGTTTGTTTGTTGTTGTTTTTTTTTTATCTAGAGATAAATGGGCAAATGTTTGGAGTGAGCTTGATACATTGAATGAAGTTAAATGCCTAGATCAAGACCTACTAGATAGATCTAGATTTATATAGACAGCATATGTATAGAGAGGATTCAGCTACTTAGGCAAGAATGGCCATACTAGCCTCTTCTATGCTACAAAAGATCACCTGTATTAGAAATTTATAAAATAAAATGAATAAACAAAAAACACAAACATTTAACACACATCAGATCTAATCATGCAAACATAAAATAAGTCTAAAAGTCGTTTTAAGAATAGAAGTCACTATCCCAGTGACCTAATTTTGGTAGATTAAGTCTTGTTCGAATTTTTTTTTTTTTTTTTTTTTTTTTTGTGTTCGTATTTATTTAATTTAAGCATAATTTGAAAACATCTTAGTCTTAATGATTTCATGTGAGGGGCTATGCCTGATGATCTTAAAATTTAGTAAATGTTAATATTTATATATATATATATAGTTATATAGAATTGAAATCTGAGTTTATTGATGCCTAAATATAGAGACTGTTTGAAATAAATTTTTATGTTTGGAATCAAATAATATTTAATGTGTGTCAAATTTGTTTGAATTAAATGAAAACACACCATGGCCTATTTGTTAAATATAATAACAAATATAGGTTTGGGGCACAAATATAGACCTAGACCTAGTCGTCATCCTTATTCTCCTTATACTAAAGAAGATTTTGATACTTCATATTCTTTTCTAAGTCAAACCATTATCAAATAATGGGCTGTCAAACTACAAAGTCAAACTTTGAATTAAGTCTAATAAGACTAGTAATAGTAGTAATTAATACTAGCTAGTGTTTGAATAGCATTATAAACTACTCTAGTCTAGAAATGACTAGATCTATTCTATCTAGATTATTCTAGATCTATATTCAATCAATATTGAATATGAATCATCTTTATTACAATTTTTTATCATCATTTCATGATCGACATAGTCGACACCGGACATGTGTTTCCCTTCCCAGCCCCAGCAAGTACTACAGTAGAGTAGTCTAGTAGTAGCAGTTGCGGTAAATAGGTAGGATATTTCTAGTCTAGTCTAGCTTACTTACTTACTTACCTACTTACTTACAGAAATGGAAAAATCGATAGTGAAATCGACCTGCGTATCGCCAAGGCCAGTGCATCCTATGGCAGACTGTCTAAAACTGTCTGGAACAGACGTGATATCACCACAAACACAAAGCTAGGGGTCTATAGAGCCGTCATCCTCCCTACATTGCTCTATGCCTCAGAAACATGGACAGTGTATAGTAAACATGCAAAGAAACTGAACCACTTCCACACGACATGTCTGAGAAAAATACTAAATGTCAAATGACAAGACAAAATACCAGATACAGAAGTTCTTCGAAGAGCTTGTCTGCAAAGCTTCCACACAATCCTGATGCAGTCCTAGCTGTGATGAGCAGGTCACGTCTACAGAATGGGAGACCAACGCATCCCTAAACGACTCTTGTATGGCCAACTAAGCGAAGGAAAGCGCTCGCAAGGTGGTCAAAGAAAGCGCTTCAGGGACACCCTCAAAGCTTCTCTGAAGGCGTTCAGCATAGACCCAGGCACCTGGGAACAGAGGCACATGACAGAGCATCATGGCGTCGCGCTGTGAAAACTGGCGCACAGGTTGCTGAGGAAAAAAGAACAACGCTGGCAGAAGAAAAACGCCAGAAAAGAAAAGCAAGGCAAATGACACTAGCTCCAGCTGGAAAAACCTGCCCAGTGTGTGGCTGAACATTCCGGGCTCACATAAGTCTCACCAGTCACATGAGGAGGCATAAAACCCCAGTGCAAACCCTCAGCCCCCTGGATGACAAAGTGGTCATTGTCGAACCACGATGGACGAACTATATATCAGGCCCAGACAGGCCGCTGGTGGAATTCACTATACACTCCCGGAAATAGATTTAAAAAATGAAGATGAATGGCGGGGCTCTATTTAGAATTTCTTGAAGGGAGGAGGGGGGCACTTCAAGGTAGGAGGCACGATGGAGGGGCCATTAAGTGCAATGTCCATTGGGTCATGGCCCTCATTAAATGAAAAGGGGGGGGGGGCATGGCCTGATGCCCCCCCACTAAATGCGCCACTGGTAGGGCTATATCTCCATTTGAATACGCAATACGAGAGCGGCGATAATAAAATCTGTTTTTTAAAATATGGACTCTCCATCTCTCAAACTATTATAATGTTCTCCCGTGCATCAGTAATCTGGAGTCTGTAGTGGGGTGGCGGAGTTGTGGTTAACTACGGTGACCATAGGTATAGACAGTATTAATAGGACATTTGGATTACCCAAAATAGTACAATAGTTTCATTTATTGAGGAGTTCTTATTTATTGTTATAATCATTCCTCACTTATTTTTATCAGTACTTCAGTCACTCAATTTTACTTACTTTAGCAAACGAAATGCAAAAAGGAGGTGCACAAAAAGTTAGAGTAAAAAGACATGCGGAATTACAGCAATCAGCAACCAAATGCCGAAAATTAATGAGTTTCTTTGGTAAGTTATTAATTCATTTGCACTTGAGTATTGTACAATAATTTTGTTGGTATATATGCCATTGCGCATTTTTGGTAAAGACTTTCTACTTCGTAGAAACTAACGTTTCTACTCAGTCGAAAGTTAACTAGTTCTTCAGCCTTGATGATCCTATCACCTACCACCCAGCGTGTAAATAACAAAGTTTTATTTTACTTAGGTTTTCTTCTATTTTTGTTTTATGTAAACTGTATATCATTATTAATGTATACCATAGTTTATATGTACAACAGGATCTACTTCAACATCAACTGGCTCTACGGAATGTACTTCAACATCAGCTAATTCTACCAGTGAATCTACTTCAACATCAGCTAATTCTACCAGTGAATCTACTTCAACATCAGCTAATTCTACCAGTGAATCTACTTCAACATCAACTGGCTCTACGGAATGTACTTCAACATCAGCTAATTCTACCAGTGAATATAGATCAACATCAGCTGGCTCTACTAAATGTACTATTGATCCTAAAACAGACAAGTTCCATCCAGATAAGTCCTTTCATTTTCCACTTACTAATTTGGCAAGTCTGCAAAAAACTGCAGTTTTCGCAGTGAATGGTGTGAAACACATGACTGGCTACATTACTAAATTGAAAGTGATGCTGCATACTGTTCACTTCCACAGCCTCAAAACAAAACAGTGAACATGCATTTACAAAAACTGGCTTCCGTAATTGGAAAAAAGCTATGGAGAGTTTTAGACAACATGAAAAGAGCGAATTCCACAGAAATGCATATGAACAGACATTATTTAAATCAGACATTGGAGAACTGTTAAGTAAGCAACACAAGGAGGAAAAAGATCAGCACAGTCGTATGCTCCTTAAAATTTTACAAATAATGCAATTCTTAGCACGTCAAGGGCTACCGTTAAGAGGAGATGGTGATGAAGAAGACAGCAACTTTACACAAGCTCTCTTATTCTTTAATCAAGATGATCAATTGATGTCGGAAAGGATGAATAAATAACAGTTGAAATTCACTTCTTATAAAATTCAAAATGAATGTTTGAGAATAATGAATCATCAAATAATTCGCAATTTATAATCCTGCATTTGTCAATCTGACTATTACTCAATACTTGCTGATGAGTGTACAGACATAAGCAACAAAGAACAGTTCACAGTTTGTCTTCGGTGGATCGACAAGGAACTCACAGCTCATGAGGACTTTTTAGGCTTGTATCAGGTAGACAATATATCGTCTGATACACTATTTAGCGCTTAAATGGACGTACTTTGCACACTCAATCTTGATATAAAAAAATGCAGAGGTCTATGTTTTGATGGAGCTGCAAACATGTCGGGATGTAAAAATGGCGTTGCAAAACAAATAAATGATCTAGAACCTAGAGCCACGTTTAGTCACTGTTATGGTCACTCCTTTAATTTAGCTGTATCCGATGTTTTCAAAGATATTGCTTTGTTCCGAGATACATTAAATACATCTTTTGAAATAACAAAACTAATTAAATTCTCCCCTAAACGAGAAACCGCATTTCATAGATTACGCCAAGAGATGAAACTTGATAACTCTGGAATTCGTGTTATGAGTTCGACCCGATGGACTGTTAGAGGAGAAACTCTCAAAAGCATTGAAACAAATTATTCTGTCCTACTTCGATTGTGGCATGAATGTCTGGAACAAAGGAACTTGGATTCAGAAGTAAAAGCTAGAATAAACGGTGTCACATCACATATGGAAAATTTCTCTTTTCTATTTGGATTGCTCATTGCAGAAATCATTTTCCTACATACGGATAATATAAGTCGTTCCCTGCAATCTGAAAATGTGTCAGCAACAGAAGGGCAACATCTCGCAGATTTGGTTACCACTACCTTAGACAAAATGCGAGATGAAAGCTCGTATAATTTGTTTTGGGAGAAAGTCATTCGACTGTCAACTGAATATGAAATAGAGGAACCAAAGCTACCACGGAAATGAAACATGCCAAAAAGATATGAAATTTCTACTGGCGATGCATATCATCATCAGGATGTTAAGTCCTATTACAGACAGTTATATTTTGAAGTTCTAGAGCTAACTGTGGCATGCATCAGGTCGCGTTTCACTCAAGAAGGATACAAAGTTTTAAAATACTCTGAAGATCTGTTGCTGTATGCTTGCAACAATAAAAACTACCAAAAGGAGCTGGACTTTGTCACTGATTTCTATAAGGAAGACTTAAATAAGGATACACTATCAATACAACTACTACTTCTACCATCACTTTTCAACCAAATGAATCATGTGGACCTTTCACATCTAAAAAAGGAAATTATTGGATTTTCAATTCCTCAGAGATCACTTTTCTCAGAGGCTGTTACGGTGTGGAAGTTGATGGCATGCATACCTGCAACCAACGCATGTTCTGAGCGACCTGTTAAGTCCTATTTAAGGGCAACAATGGGACAAGAAAGATTGAACCATGTCATGATTTTAAACATCCACAAGGAACGGACTGATAAGCTAGATCTCAAATCAACGGCAAATGAATTCATCAGTTATAAAGTGCAACGTGCTAGCTACTTTTCAAAATTTTGAATTTTTGTACATGACTTCATTACATACCCCATAGAGTTTGTTTGTTTGAACAATGTTGCATTTACATCTGGATAAGTAGTTAACTTTTTGCTCAAAAGTAGGTTTTGTGCATTTTTTAAAATTTACAAAAACAATAAATTTAATTGGGTTAACACTGCTTTTACATGGAAAATTTTGATATAGGGGAAGTACGTCAAATATAGACACACTAAATGTCTAATTTGGACACCATTTTTATATCTACATGTAGATTCTAACTAAGAAGAAGAAAATTTATATTAACTTCTAACAACATCAGCTAAGATGAAAATGTATATTACTATTGCTTTTAATTCTGGGCCGCGTAAATATGTGCCCCCCCCCCCCCCCCAATGGAATAATATGGCGCCTGGCCTGTATATAGATCTAGACTATCTTTTATCCCTCAAGACTCTTGTTGTCTGACTCCAGTCTAGAACTTTGGATACCTCTAGATCTACTAAGAGTTAGATTCTATTCTGTATCTAGAATCTAGATATAAAAGAAGTTTTAAAAATATCCAATTTATTTATTTACCTCTTGATTGAGATGATGCGCATGACAAACAACCTTGCTATTTTCACAATAATATTATTTTCATGTAACAAAAATAAACTAAGCTAAGGTAAAGTGAGCAAAACTAATTTTTTAGACAATACATACTTACAAACTAATTTAACATAAGTAAATTTTTTTTTAATGATAATCGAAAGTAAAAAAAAAAGTTTAAGAAGAAAATATGTTCACCTAGTTTCTGTACAAATAGAACTAGTTCTAGACTTGCAAATCTGTGACCTTAAAATATTTGCATTTCCGGCAATAATTTAATGATAAACTCTGGCACCATCTGGAACAGGGAGTTCTAGATTTTCTAGACGCTAGATCTATTTATCAAAAATAAAGAGTCTATATTAGGTCTCAAATCCTAAATCTAATTAGAAACAAGAGTTAGTAGATTTATTTTAAAAAAATGACTAAGGGTAGAATGGATACAGCTCTTTCAACGGCGCCAGTTGTGACATGCATGAAAACCCTTATGATGGTCTTTAATTTCATATTTTGGGTAAGATACTATAGAGAGTATAGAGTAACTATTCATTGTCTATTCACAAGACTCAAGTTTATTGAAATCTAAATCTAGGATCGCTATAAAAGCCTATTATTCAATAGATCTACAGTATTGTAGGATTGTAAGGTAATTGTTAAAAAATGTATATAAAATATATACATCTAGAAAATGAGAAGCCAGAAATAATTGTTTTACATGTTTCATATATTCATCAATAGATCTACAGTATTGTAGGATTGTAAGGTAATTGTTAAAAAAGTTAAAAATGTATATAGATCTAGAAAATGAGAAGCCAGGCATAATTGTTTTACATGTTTCATATATTCATCAATAGATCTACAGTATTGTAGGATTGTAAGGTAATTGTTAAAAAAGTTAAAAATACATATAGATCTAGAAAATGAGAAGCCAGGCATAATTGTTTTACATGTTTCGGATGTTCCTTTAGAGTTGAAGATAGTTTACTTCCAAGTCCAAACCTCCCATCTGAAAAAACGACAGTCCAGTGCGCAAACCGCACGACCAGGCAGCCATTATTGGTACAGTCAAATGCAACACATTGTTTCCCATTTGCAGGAACAAAAACTTCAAACTTGGCTAGATCTAGAATCTAGATCTTGAAATTTATAATCATAATGCAGAAATTTTCAATAATGATTATGAATTTGAAATTTTTAGAAAAGATAGGACAGATAATCATGAAGGAGTTCTTTTAGCAATAAAAAAACTCTCTTTATAACAGAAGAAATTACTTTACCTAACTAAAAAAAAATATAGAATCAACATTCCTACCTAATATTTATACTATAAATAGGCAGTATCTACAGACCACCAAACTCTAGTTTTGAGTATATGCAAGAACTATGCAATCAGTTAACCATACTTAAGGACAAAATAAAATTGCAGTATATTTTGGATTATGGGTGACTTCAGCCTACCCAATATTAATGGACCTCTTTCATCGAAACGTACGATCACGTGACAACCATAGATGATTCACTTGTTTGTATAGAAAAAATGGGAAACAATGTGTTGCATTTGACTGTACCAATAACAAACACAAAAAAGAATGTTGAGGAAAAAAAAAAGTTTTCTTTTTCCTCTGAACAATCCAAAGCTCTATAAAGAATGGTTTGTAAAAATTAAACGAAAAAAATCCACTGGAAGAATACACTCAGTAATCTTTTCTGAGCATTTTGAGGAGGACTGTTTTATTTACCAGCCTTTTACAAGTAAGTGAATTGGATCTAAACTCTAATTTAGATCTAATTTATAAATATTCTAGTATATTTTAATCTATAAGTATCTAGATTTAGAAGTAAAATAATAGTAGTAATACAATATCAGTCTTTTACAAGTAGATCTAAATGATAAGCTCTAGAGTCTGGATTTACTAGACAGGGTTTGTAGTGCTCCCAAAATCTCCTAAAAATTGCCAGAACTCTCCTAAAATTTTGTCCACTATCCTAAAATGTTTACCCAATATTTTTTTAAAATATAATTTTCCTTATTTCTTGCTAAAAATGTGGGGGATAAAAACAGCATAACTAGTCATTCAGATTGCATGATGTTACGGGCTGGCTGTGTTAATGAGCTGAACAGTGGCACGTCTACACCACCTTTCACCCACTTGTGAAGTGCAACTTAGTGATTGAAGATGGCCATGGCTCAAGTAAGCATTTCACCTGGCATTATTTTTCTGAAGGTAGCTTAGAAATGGTTGTTTCCTTTCATTGTTACAACTGAAGATGTGCTAGATCTAGAATCTAGTCTTTAGTGACTATTGTCTATAAGTCCTTTAATCATCTAGATAGAAATAACATCTCTAGATTTAGATCTAAATTAGATAATTCTCACTTAACCTGAAAACTCTTTGAAATTTAGTCAATTCAATGATCTTGATACATTTAATGTCTAGATTACTCTAGAAATATTCTAGATTTAACCTAAATCACTAGAATTTAGTGAAAAAGATAATTCACACACAGCCGTGAAAAGTCCGCTAATTTTGGTGACTTAGATCTAGAGTCTACACTTACGGTTGATTCAATGAAGATATGTATATATATATATGTATATATATATATCATACATTTCATCCTTAAAGAAACTCCTCAAATATCCAAAAATTTTGTCATGGAAAAGTGCTACTAACCCTGCTAGATCTAGTCAATTTACTGTACATCTAGTCTAGAATATCTAGATTCATGTTACTAGTATACAATTTATATTCTAGTAAATATACGATATTAGAATTCGATTTTTGAATCTGTTTATAATGCAAAATTAAGAAATTAAATTTAAAGAGCATGTAAATTTCTAGTCTAGATATTCTAGATCAAGATCTATCTAAAATTTGATCAGTAGACCTATGGCAATCATTAGGTTAATATGGCTTTTTTACAGAAGGTATTTATAGGTCTAGTAACTTTTTTTGTAGATCGTTATGAAAAAAAAATTATTTTGTTATAAAACTAATATATTATATACATCTTATTAAACTCCATTTAGATTCTCTACATCTAAAGCCTGGTGCATTGCTGACCAAGTTTTCTTTTTCCAAAGGTACAACAAGCGAAAAAAGACCTAATATATGAATTTAGGTAAATGTTTAGAAATATCTAAGTCATTATCTTTTAATTTTTTTTTATCTTAATAGTAAATATTTTTATGATGATTATGTTTGACTGTACATTTAAATATATATACTTTTTCCTTATAGACAACCTCTTTTACCTCTGGACACTACCGATGAGAAGACTAGAGATGTCAATGTGCAAACTGAGGAAGACTTCATTACAGATCTTCTAAAGAATGCAATACTGTGGAAGCCTTCTGAAAGAAGTTGCCCAATTGAAATTGTTCTTTAATTCTTTACTACTAATAGGAGATATAAAGCCTTCAAAAATTAAACAGGCTTTACAAGCATACAGCTTGACACTATATTTCACTTTTTTTGTTTAAGCAGCTGTTTAGAAGACAATCTGTTGTTAGACGCTAAGAATCAACTACTGCTCACACTGATTAAACATAAGCATGGGCTTGACTAACAATGTACTTTCTTTTATACTAAATGTGATTGAGTCAACTGTTTCTAGAATTTTCACTAAATACATTTAAGTATTGTGTGAGAAATGTCAAAGTGTCCATATATGGCCTAGTGCTGAACAGTTCAAGGCATTCATGCCCTCTACTTTTGTCAACCATTTCCCAGCATGCTGTGTTATTATAGTATACAGCAGTCTAAAAATCCCAAACAGCAGCAAAGCAGCTTTACCACCTATAAAAATCACAATACTGTCAAGGCAATTAGTGTAGGCTGGGTGTTTACAGACTCCCAACCCTTTCTGCAAGCACTTAACAGCAGCACCTTAAATGGTCCAAGAGAGTTGACAAAACTAATTGTAATAATCCATCAGATGATTTCAAAATTAAAATTCAATATCACATTACAGTGGATCCCTGGACACATTGGCATCATGAGAAATGAAAAGGCTAATAAACTATCAAAGGCAGGATCATCTATGGAACAACCAGATAGACCTGTTAACTACCTCACCCTAAGGTCAATGCTAGTCAACAATCACAAAGAGGAGTGGCTCAACCAATGGGCAACAGGAAACACAGGCAGATCTATGTTCAAAGAAATGACTATGCCAAACAAACTGGACAGTATTAACTTCCTCCCCCGCTAAGAGCAATCTACAATCTTCCAGCTAAGAACTTAAAATTTGTGTGTATGTAATTTATTAATATAAGCTTGTTTATTGTGTGCCTCATGTTTAGAGATTGTGTGTTTGTGTCACACACAAGCAGCAACCAAGGATTAAAGAGGTCTTAAACAAAGCTAATATGTAGGATATTAATAGTGATAATGCTAAACGCATTCACTTGACCATAGCAAGGATGATTGCAACTGACAAAACCTTACCAAAACCTTACCCCGTAGTTGAGAAACCTAGATTTATTGAACTTTTAAAAGTACTGGAGAAAAGATACACTATGCCTAGTTGCAAATAATTTACAGAAAGAGTTATTCCAGTTATCTATGACAACATTTCTTCAAAGCTTCATCAAATGCTATCTTATGCTAAAAGCATTGCTTTCTTAACAGACACTTGCGCAGCTGATAATACTACCATATCATATTTTGGTTTAACTGCTCGTTGGTTGAATGAGTGGTTTGACCAAAGCAGCTATGCTTTGTACTGTACAAAATTTAATGTCCAGCATACAGCTGCTAACTTGCTGTCATCATTTGAAACATCACTTGAAAATTGGAACATTCCTCGTGAAAACTGTCATTTGGTTTTGTGACAATGTAGCAAACATCACCAAATGCTTTCGTGACGGTAAATTTGCAAGTGTTGGTTGTTATGCACACACAATACAACTTTGTGTACATGACAGTGTTTTGAGTCAGCAATGTATAGTGGATATGATTAATGCAGCACCAAAAATAGTTTGTCCTTTTTAACCTTTGTCCTCGGCAACTGACTGTTTACATAACCTACAGGGCAGACTCATCCTTCCACAACATACGTTCAGGACATCACTACCCACTGGAACTCCACCTGCCTTATGTTAAAGAGGCTGATTCCATTAGTACATGTTCTGAAGGCATTCCTGCAGCATGAGGGTAATGATAAAAGAATAAAAAATATGAAAAGTACATTTCTCAAATCTCTGAACAGCAGGTTTGAAGACGTAGACAACAATCGTCTGCTTGACGCTCATTTTGAGTCTCTTGTGCTAAATGACAATGCATGCACTGAAGCAAAGGCAGGAGTCCTAATTTGTGCAACACGCCACCAAAATCCTGTTATAGAAACTGCAACACCAGCAGATGTCTTCTCTGAAGCAGTTGAACCACCAACAAAAAAGGCCAGGTTAGCTGAATCCAGTTTGTGGGACTGTTTCGATGAATTGGTGGCACAAGAAGAGGCTAGTGCACCAATTGTCATCAGAGTGCAAAGACCTGAGTGAGCCATTAATTCATCGAAAAGATGATCCAGTTTTATGGTTGTAGGCCAATCCCAATAGATTTCCTGGATTAGCCAAGGTTGCTAAAATGTACCTAGCACCACCTCCAACCAGTGTGCTATCGGAAAGATTGTTCAGCATTGCTGAACGAATTATCAATGACTATCGTACAAAACTTGTACCAGACAATGCAGAAAAACTTATTTTTCTGAAATATAATTCAACTTTAATGTAAATTTTTCTGAAATATAATTCAACTTTAATGTAACAATCAATGAATTCTGTTGAAACTTAGATCTTGTCATATACATTAATTTTATTTTGCTGTGCTTTAATGCTCTTTCACTTCAAAGGGTGTGTATATTATTATATTATTATTATAAATGAGCATTATGCATTTTTTTAAAAATAAATATCACTGTTGAATTACTTTTCTAACGAATCTTTCTCTTGTGTTATGTGTGTCTGGATTTGATAACCTTATTCTTAATAATTTAAGAAAGTCAAGTAACTCCTCATTATTACTGGTAGAACTTAAGAAATCAGTATCAGAAGCGGTTTGTGGCCTTTAAAACACGAACCTAATGACCAGTTGATGGTCTCAAATTCATGAACACAAACATCTACCCACTATACAACCCAGATTGTACTTCACCTTAGTTAAAATATACGTTTATATATTCTAGGTTGGCCATCTCACATATGACTTAACAATTGGTGGCCTCGTACATACTCACAGACCATCTCATATGTTACAAAGATTAGTTTATGATAGGCATATCTGTAAATGAATGCTGTTAATTTTAATTTATCAATTAGTAATTGAGTTTAAAACAAGAACGTATATAAAAGAAAAAAAATTAAACTTCAGTAAAACAAGCTATTTAAAAGTCAGGTAGGTATCTAGCTCCAGCCGAATATCAAATTTTACTATCCAGCTCCAGCCGAATATCTAAAGGTACTATCCGGTGCACCCCTATAATATGCAGTGTGTTTTCAATGAGGGGAAAAAAATTATTACAATTCTTGTATTTTACCATTTATTATTAATTTATTAGTAGTTAAAAATTGGGCACTGAGTACTGGCACCTATTTTTTTTTTTTTACAAAAAAAGCACAGTGTAAATATTTATATATATATTAGTACCAATATCAGCATGTGGTGTGTGAACAATTTACTTTTCAAATCATTCAATAAAATAATACAGTTATTAAAAACAAAGACTCTATTTATATATAAAAGCTATAATTTAATTTTTTAACTATAAATACAATATTTAAAAAATTAATATCTTGGGAGAGGCTGATAAGAATGTTTGTGTGTATTTATGTCCAGCTTAATGTTAAAGAGTAGCTATAAATAAATCTCAAAAGCACTAATTCTAGTAGGTTTATTTTATTTTGATGAGGCTCATTAGGGCAATAAGCTTACGCTGTACCAAATAAAAAGATCGTTGGAGCAAATAAGAAAAGGAAAGCAGTCAACAACTTCTATACAAAGACCTATTTATGTGGGATATAAAATTGGAATGTTTTTTTTTTTTTTTTTTTGTAACCAGAATTTCGCATCCTTGTTCAAACATTGATTTAATTTCTTGTTTGTTGGTGCTTTAATAAGCTACTGCTGTATTAGTATGGATTCATTTGTGGTCAATGCACAAAAGGTTTCAATTCCCAATCTGGAATATATATAAACTGGCTTTTAGGGAAGAGGTTATTTCCACTATAATTTAGATGGGCTAGCTGGTTGGTAGCCTAAGCCCCGGACAGGACTACAGGCATGGCTGAGATTAGACTATAATTTATGTTTTACATTAGTAGATCTATATAAATTTTTATTAAACCTTTATTGGCTTTATTTGCGAAAGATCTATAAAAGTATAATGAATGTACAAACAAGAACTACTGTTGCATATGTAGAAACTTTTGGTTATTGAGAAATAATGTAAATAAGCAGAATAGCATACAAGTTTATTGAAACAATCACACAGAATTTTAAAGTAACTAAATTATGTTTCAAGAATGTTATTCAATGTGATCTGACATGTTCTTTTGATGGAATGTAGTTGAACAAAATCACTGTTAAAGAATCATCCCCCTCCCCGCAGTGAGTTTACTAAGTAGTTTATGCAATTCGATCACACCAAGGCAATAGGTCAGACCAGATGAACCTATATTCGGTAGACTCATTCTCCTATCCCTCACCTCTCTCACCTTCACCTGTCACTTAGTCTTGAACCATTGGGGCACCACATTAAGGGACAGGGCTGTCCATTCATTGATGTTTTCTTCCCATCACTTCCTCTGTCTTCTTCTTCTTCCTGGTACTGTTCCTTGAAGGAAGGTCTTTGTGAGCCCTAAGGACCCTGTTATGCGACCTCTCTAGTTAACATTTTTCTTAATACAGGAATTTTGTTTAGTGTGCATGGTCCAGTCTCTTCTGAGCAAAACAACTCAGATTTTTTTTTCCTTCAAGAGGCCTACTCTCCCCCTCCAATTCAGTTACTGACTGACCACTTCAACCCCCTTCCTACACACATACACACACACCTTAGTTCAACCAGTTGACCAAATATCTCTAAATATTTTAATATGTTGTATCCCTTTCGTAGCTTTTGATTGTGTTTGTCTGCAGGTAACTGGCATTGTCATACTGGCCATTGGTATCTGGACCAAAGTGGATCTCTACAAGTACCTGGAGTTGTCATCCATTTACCAGCCAGAAGCTCCCTACGTCCTGATTGGTGTTGGAGCAGTGATCGTTCTCATAGGCTCATTAGGATGTTGCTGTACTATCAAAGGTCATTCAGTGCTCCTGTACATGGTGAGACTTGTTTTAAAATGTTTTTAAAATGTTTTACATGTTTCGGATGTTCCTTCATAGTTGAAGATAGTTTACTTCCTAGTCCAAACCTCCCGCAGGACGACGGGGGATGGGAGCGGGCAGGGTTTGAACCCGGGACCATCGATAAATCCAAACGACAGTCCAGCGCGCAAACCGCACGACCAGGCAGCCATCCTTTTAGAAGGATTCAATAGTATTTGAACTTAAATGGGGGGGGGGGGGGGGGGGGGGGGGTTAAGCAATGATTTTAGTTTAGGCATTTTGTTCTGTTAGTCTAATTATTTAATTACTGAATTTAATGTAACAATTTTATTCAAAATTAAAAGAAATTTGTGAAAGGGTCAATTCCACCCATTGAGATGGTTATCATCTATGGGTTTGTTTTTGAAGTTTTTCTTTTCATTCTATGATAATCTTTTTGTACATAATATGTGTAGTGTAAAGATTCAAAGTAAATGTCTGGTTGTGTGGATTATCGTTTCGATTGTCTCAAACTTGCTTGGCCCCATCCTGAGGGAATTTAGGTTAGCATGTAATTAAGAACATCCAAGCAACAGAAACAAATGAACAACTTTATCTTCATAGTTGAAGATGGCCTATTTTTAATGCTTTTGTACACATTTTTCAAATACTAAATACACTTTATTGATTTTGTGTGGTCACTATCTCCATTGATCTTTATCTCAAGCTGGTTATGAAAAGTTATTAGTAGTTTTAGCAATGGTCAATAAATTTTGTGTAAACTTGGGGGTCATTGTAGACTTTTTATAATCCTAACACCATAAGGAATTTTTGTATGTGACTTTTGTATGTTTCAGAAGTGGCATAAGTTAAATCTAGCTCTATGGTGTATTATATTTTATACCTTCCAAAAAGTTCTGCAGAAGTATGTGTGAAGAAGTATTACTGTATAAGGTGGTCTGTGCCTATAATATTGGGTGTAGATGAATCATCAAAGACTTATTCCCCTCCAGCATTTCATATTCAATAGTTTTATAATTTGTTTCTCTTCATGGGTTAAATACAAAAGTACTGAGAGCTTAGCTACAACCTTAGTCCAGGATAGTGCAACACAATATGAAAGTAAGGCATTTATCAACCATTTTCAATTCATTTACTTTTTGCTAATTATAAGTCGGAGTCGAATCTGTTGTAGTTATTCTTGTGATACTTTCAAGGGGATCAGTATCCACTAAAGTGAGTCATGTGTTTTCCTTCCCCCTGATGAGTATCTTTATAAACACATATATGCCTAATTGGCATGACATAAACTACTACCCATGTACATAGACTTTTAGTACATTAAGAACTGTGTTAAAAAATAAGTATTATGATCATAGGGATGGCAGTTATCTCCGTTGCTTAGCAAGAAAAATAGAAAGTTACCTGTATTTTGTTTTATCTATATTATAATATTTCTGTACATCCATACAAACATAATTACCATTATTAACAAAGGAAATACAAAGATTAAAAAAACTGTATTATTAATATCAATGTATGTGTGTCTTGTCTCACAGTTTTGTGGTTTCCTATTCATTGTGTTTATCATTGAGCTTAGTGCAGGGATTGCTCTCCTGGTCTACAGAGGCAAGGTTAGTTCTTTAATTATTAAGGATATGCATATTTGTCTGGTATATTATATTATGATTATGTATTAATAAATTAAAATAATAAGGCTTGTGTTTGAGTGAAGATTAACTGTATTTAGCATGACTAATGTAGTCCTAGCTGTGCTCTACAGATTTTGCCACTATAACTGTTGTCTGCAGCTGGTCTGTTAAAGATTTCTTTTTGCTTTTTTTTTTGTGTGTGTGTGCGAGCGTGCGTGCGATATGTATTATTATGTTTAACTATATATTTTTTTATATATATTAGTTAGAGACAGGTTTTAAAGAAGGTCTGCAGTCAGCCTTACAGTTGTATGGCACTAATGGAAATGGTGAAATAACTGATGCAGTAGATGAACTACAAGAAAAGGTTTGTAGTTTTCAAACTTTGTTATTTTCATTTGGTTTTGTAAAACAGAAACAAATTATCTTTCTAGTGTGTATTAAAAAAATCTAAAGTCAGTAGCTATATAGTGATAATAATGAAACAAATACAATATCTGCTTCTTGAAACTTTGATTTCTAAAATGGTCATTGTTTTAACTGAATGAACTCTTGTTGGATGTTATTTGATTGTTAACCTGGGTGTTGTCTGATGGTAATAAGTACATATTGCATTAGTTTTAATATTGCTATAAATAATCTGATAATTTCTTGTGTTTTAGCTTGTTTGCTGTGGCATTAGCAGCTATGCTGATTGGTTCAAGACACCTTATGCAGCGAAGGCTGAAAAGGAAGGCAAATCAATCTACTCTGTTCCAGAGTCCTGCTGTCGTAACCGGCATGATTGTGTGCACTATGGCGTTCAGACCAACACCACTGACATTCACATTCAGGTAACACCTTCTGCTTGTGATTTATTTTAAGACAAATAAATACCTTGTTCTATTAATACAGAGGTTTACAACTTTTCAATTGCATTGATAGCTAGATCTATTGTTGTTTGTTTAATATATATTTATTTTTAACAGCACCACTGAAAATTAGTTATAAAAGTCACAGATCACAAAACCAAGAAGACAAGAGTTCTTGTTTTTTTGGCAATTAAAACATTGAATAAAAACAAACTTTCTGGGGTTAATGTTACAAGTAATGTTTTAGACAAACTATCATATAATCTGTTTGCTCTTATAATGTACCATTATGTGTAATACACTATTGTAAGAATCATTTCCACATGGATAATAAAGATTATTATTATCGTTACACCCCAATTGTAAAATATTCTTAAAACAAATTTGAAAACATGTTGCTCCGTTGGTATACATTTTCATAGAATGTCAATTATATTTGCTGGTTGTCATTTTCTAAAAGCTAAATTGAGATATCTCTTTTAAACATTTTGACACATTTTTTCATGATCAGGGCTGCCATATGTTTGTTGTTGACTTTATCAATGGGAACATGGGCCCCATCGGTGGAGTGGCTCTTGGAATATCTTTCTTTCAGGTAAATATATTCTTGTTTAGTTACCCAGGAAAACAACCGATTTATATACAATTACAATTTCATATTGTAATGATTCTCACTATTCAGGCTCTCTGCAAACTGCTCCATACCACACCACCAACTCAGGGCTTCAAAATAACATAACATTTTTATATTCAGCCAATTCTATACATTTGGCAACCCATAACACAAGACTGTACGGTAGTTAACATCTCCGCCTTATCAACGCTGGAATGCTGTATCTAACTTCACTGGCTCTCTGTCTCGTCCTGGAATTGCATTGGGTTCAACTGTTCACCCACTGGGCTTGTTGTGTCAGACTTGATCTCAGATCAAGATGAAGACATTGTCTCATAATCATGAGGTGTCTTGACAGTACTCTGCACTAAACCGTCATAATACCTCATACAGAACCACACCACTGAACCAAGTCATCTGTAGTGAACCGTCTTGACTGTGACACTGTCGCTCTTTATATCTTAAATATATAGAGTCCCCGCTGGACTTCCAGAAACTGACTGAACATCACTTTACAATTTTTTGTTGATTACATGACTACATCACTTTAGGTGTTTCTTGAAACGTTGCCAGTCATCGCAGTTGTCCGCCACTGCTCATCACATTTGACAGCTTGTCTACAGGGTTCCCGCGGCCTCCTGATTTTTCAGGAGCTCTTTGAAATCTTCTGAAATTGCAAAATATATGAAAAAGTCCTGGAAATCTCCTGCAATTATTAAAAATCTCCTGAAAAGTCATAAGAATCTCCTGAAAAGTAGACAAAATTGTCTGTTTGGGTGTCAATATGAAAATTGCCAATCCTACGGGGCGATTAAGAAAAAAAAAACGGCATTGTCGGCTTTCATGTAATAAAAATGTAATAATATGGCAAGTTCAAACCTAAAATGGAAGTTCTAATACTTTGTTTACTTTAATAGTCACTGGCATATATAGACATAGATCTAAGTACTGGTATTCTAAGTCTATCTCGATCTCTTTAAAAAAATCAAACGTGATTTTTAAAAAAACAAATCTAGATTGTAGATCTAGATTCTACATAGACATAGATTTGATAGATCTAGAGTTATAATGAAAATGCTATCTAGTTCTAAATCTAGAAAGACTTGATTGATATTAAAATTAAGACTAGACTGTGACTAGACCGTAAATCTAATTTTCTAAATTAATTAAAATTAGATCTAGATCTAGAATCTAGAGTAGATTATTATATAGATTCTAGACTAAGATTAGATAGTATTAGATAATTAGTAGTAAGTACTAAAGTAGTAACTTAACTACAGAAATAGATCTAGCCTGGCCTAGGGCAGTAGGGCCTAGACTGCCCTAGAGGCCTAGACTTAGTTAGACTAGATGAGTTCTAGATCTACTAAAATCTACTAGAAATGACTAGATCTAGAATAGATCTATTACAATACATATATTATAATATGATGTCAATCTTTTCTATATTTAGTCTACTAGATCTACTATGATCAGTATGATCTAGATCTCCAGTCAATCTAGATGAACTAGATCTAGTTATCTTCTAGCTAGACCTAGTAATAGTACTAGTAGATCTCTAGTCAGATCTAGATACGATAGAGATAGATAGATCTAGCTAGACAGAGACAGATATATAGTATATACTATATTGTAGATAGTGATATAGCCAATATACTGAATATACTATAGGGCCTACTATTCTACTTTTAACTTTACTGCCTTTAGTTTAGGGTGGTGGCCTTAGAGTATATATAGAGTCTACTATGATATATGGTATAGATTATATTTCTAGAATTCTAGATCTAATAGAGATCTACTTAGATTCTGGAATCTCTCTCTTAGATCTAGTTTTATAAATCTAGATTGTGAAGTAGATGGGGCTTAGAGTATAGTGTAAAATTTATATGGTCTATATAGTATAGGCTGCTATAAAAAATTAAACTATTCATGGTTTTACTTTTAAATTCACTTCTAACCTTATGAATCAGAGCTAGATTTTATAGATTTAAAGACAGCTATTGTTAATAAAAACAATCAATGAAAGAGATTTCCACTGGAATAGGTAACTGATATTGATAATGTGTTATACATTGCAATTTGTTTTTAGAGATTTTAATTAATTCCTAATGTTGACTAATACAAGCAATATATATAGAGAGAGTAGTGCAAATAGGCTTATTGGTTTACAAGTACTTTTTTACTCTTTAATCAGTTACTTTTGAATTTGCTAATTTGAAAAGGAAAAAAAACAACATGTTTAAACATGTATATGGTAATTCAATGTTTATTACTAAATATAGATATAGTTAGCGTTTTTCCGCTCCTGAAATCGAATATTTTCTCCTGGAAATCTCCTGAAATCCTAATCTCAGAATGGTGGGGGAACCCTGTGTCTAGCGCTGGCCTAAGGGCAATTTGCGTCGGCTGACTACACACATACACACCACTTCCCCTATCCACACCACCACCAGAGTTATAACAATATATTAATTTTCTTACATTATGTTTCAGTTGTCTTTAGCTTTACTAGGCAATCTTACACAGTAAATCTTTAGTTGTCTTCAATGATGGAAATGTAAAACTGTCAAAATATTGAGAGGAGTTTATTTTTTTATGCTACTTCTGCTCCTTCTTTTGTTGGTGAAGCATTTTTGAGTCTGAACCATCAAATTTTATAAGCATTCCATGATGTCCATCAGCTGCAATTTTGACTCTTGATAAAAGTTTGGATTTTTCATTTATGATCTTAAATAATCTGGGCTCCTTAGTTCACGTAGCTTTAGTGGATTCCAGGAATCTATCATTGTGCTGCAGGGCAGTTTCAATATCTGCTGGCAACAGATATATCAGAGTTGACATCTTTTGCTTCATAGGCTATTAAATCTCTTTTTGGAAACTTGTGGATCCTATAACAGAAACAGTTATTTAACATCATGTTGATGTAAGAGGTGTAGCATCAAACTAATAGATGACCTCACTTTCAAAGTAAAAAATGTTTTCTAATAGAGTGTGAAGCTATTCTTTTGTGCCTTTTATAATAGATTGCTTCTTTTTGTATTGAAAGATAATGGATTACTAGTGTTGGTTTATTCTCCTTAAATTGTATCAGCATCTGCTGTGACTAAACAAGCAGATTCTAGAACTGCCAACTTTGCCACGGTTCATGCAGGAGAAGAGATTGTTTTTAGGGCTATCGGATAAAGCGGCTTGCTTCCTCTTTTTCTTGTTTATAGTCACCTCAGTCCTTTTTCTCACAGCGAGGGTTATACTAGCAGACACAGTTTGCTATACCAGTGCACACAGTCTGCTATACCAGCGCACACAATCTGTTATACCAGCACACACACAGTCTGTTATACCAGTGCACAGTCTGTTATACCAGCACACACAGTCTCTTATACCAGGGCACAGTCTGTTGTACCAGGGCACACAGTCTATTATACCAGTGCACAGAGTCTGTTATACCAGCACACATTGTCTATTACACCAGCACACACAGTCTGTCTGCTTGCTTTTCCATCTTAGGCAACTTCCTCCAGCATACATTGACTGGTTTCTGTTATCCTAATATTCAGCTTGCAGACAGCTCTGTAAGCTATTGGCGTGTACTAGACATTGCTTCTAAGGATATGACTTAGATATATCAAAATATAATACTTCAGGATCATTATTGAAAACTAGATGTATCAAACATGGGTTACTTTTATTTATTATATTATATATCTGTATAAATTGTTAAAAAAGTAAAGAAAAAATAATAACTAAAGAAGTTCATATATTGTCAATCATTCAACATTGCTGCAAGAAAAATATGTTTTTGGCTTAAGATATCCAAAAGTGATGTCAGTAAAACAAACATTTATGTTGCATTTTTTATGACCTAGCTGTTAAATTCATAATTAGCAATACTATCTTCAGCACCAGGTTAGCTTTAAAACTTTGATCTGATAGCCTAGAACTTAGACCATTCAAATGAATTTATTTAATTGATTTCATAAAATTTTGTTTTTTTATAAAAGAAAAAAATATGTACAGGTGTCATGTAACTTTGATTTAATTATTCCTGTCATTCTTTCTGTCCAGATACTGGGTGCTATCCTGGCCTTTTGTCTTGCCAAGTCAATCAACAGGGCCAAGTATGAGCAAGTCGCTTAAACCAAAGAAGTTGACTGCATTTGATATGAAAGAAAGCACTACAGAAACTTTGGTTTTCAGTTATTTCTTTTTGTGTTGATCTGCTAAAACCAAAATGTTGAGTTTTGTTTTTCATTTGGGCTTGAATATTTTTTTGTTTTCTATCTTATGTTTTATTCCTAGTTAATGTATTTACTCAAGTTTATAACTGGTCATGATTTTTCCATGTTATACTTAGTGATTTATTTTCTAAATCCACAATACTCACAGTTCTAGTGATGTAATATTACTATTATTCCTTGCTGTAAGTCTACTTAAAATATTCATGTTAACTGTTATTTACTGCAAGAAGTCTAATTTAAGATTCAATATATTGCTATTATTCCATGTTTAAATCTACTTATTCAACTGTTTCTTTTAAACATATTATGAAACTCAACAGTTAGTTTAAATCTTACTTCATGTTTTAACTGGATCTTTTGAAAGTTATTCTGAAGCAGCCCATTCCAATCAAAACAAAAGAACAAATCAAAAAGCACATGTTTTACTTCAGTGTTGTTTTGTTTGTTCTTTCCATGAGACTGTTATAAATGAAACAAAATTTTTGTGCTGGTATAGGAACAAAGATGTAATATAGTGAAAAAAAGGTTCGGATACTTTGGTAGCTACTTAGTTATTATACATGGTACTGTATTTGGTTTAACACAAGCTATCTTTATTACACTATATTTTAAACATTTTTGTTGAGCTGAATTTTTGTTGGTAACACTTTGTACAGAACAACATCCAACCCATGTGAACTTTTTACTATATTTCCTGTTGTTGTTCTTCAGTGATTTAATATGAACATCAACTGTTGACTAATGGAACACAAATTGTTAATGCAAAAACTCTCAAATTGTTAACCCACCCATGCTGTATTTCAAGCTCCACAAACTGTTTACTATTAAGACATATTTATTTATTTCAGCATGTTTTTTTTTTTTCAGCCCGCCTGCTTTTTTTTTTTTTTTTTTTTCTATTTAAAACTGAAACAAATATTCCTATTACTACTATTTTTTGTTAGCCGATTTTCCAAGATGACAACTTCAAAAAAAAACTTTTCTGAAACCCCTTTTGTATTTTAAACATTTCTACTTATTTTTTTTTTATTTTTACTTTTTTTTTTTTTTTTTTTTTTAGAATTTTTGTATATTTTTTGCTTACAATCTACTATGTTTGTGATTTGTAAAGGTGATTTCTGTGATAAAAAGAGTTGGACCAAACCTTTATATTTTTTGTGACCAATACAAACTAGAAAAGATATCTCATTGAACTTTTTTCTCTATGCCTTATAAGAAGTCAAAGATTTAGACATTATTGGATAACCTTGAAATCGCTTAACCTATATAGCAATTTGTGATATCAAGTTACAAAAGTCTATTTAATTTTCTGTGGCCAATAGAAATTAGAAAATAATTCTCATTGGACTATTTTGCTATGCCTTAAATGAATTCAAAATTCTGAGGTATTTAAAAAACTTAATGCAATTTGTGATCAAATCTTTCCTTACTCACAAACATTGATTTCTTAGGCCTATTTCATTCTATAAGTTCAGTGTTGTGATTTGTTTGGATGCTTTTCTTTCTGGGTCTGTCCTTATGTACTAATTGCATGTCTTTGCCCAATTTCGCTTACCTCCCATTTACTGTATTAAAAAATTAGTTTGCTTCAGTTTGTAGGTGGATAGAAAAATCTGCTTTAAAGAAAAAGACAAGTAAAAAAAAAATTTATTTTTAAAAAGTAAGCTGAACATGCGATATACTTCAATCTCTGAATGTAATACATAACTTTTAGGGTAGAAATATTTGAAATGTTTTGAGATTTTGCTATTTGTTTATTTATAATCACTTAAACATAACCAAAATGTTTATACCAGGGTGCAATATTTAAAGCAAAAGAATATATTTATATTTTTTCACATTCCCAATGATGAGTTCTACCAAGCGTACAGCTAGCTGCAAGCTTTTCCCTATGCTTACTTTTAACTTGCATGCTTTGAATACTGTTGTCTTTGTTATTTTTGTATGTCATTCTAGTCAAAACATTCACAGTATTTTAAATCTCCACATTTTATTTGTTTACTTTTATTCTTATATATATATATGTCTATGCATGTTGTCTTTTTTTTCCCTCTAAACATATTGCTGGCCAGTTTCATTTCAAAACAACATTCTTGAACTGTTTGCGTTTCTTTCAATCAAAGTCTTGATATTCACCAATTCTTTTTTAAACATTATTCTTCTTTTCTGTTACCAATTCTAGGTCATTATTTCTCAACATAAGGCATACTATGTTTACAGCCAAACAATCCACATATAGGAAATGGCAGCTGTTGGCGTTGTAGAAAGACTATGGTTCATCTTGTAGAGTTCTTTTTCATACAACTGTAGAGCCTAAAGAGACATTCCGATCCACAAAAAATGCAGATAAAGGTGGCATTTGCTTTGGTGGTAGAGGAAGCAGCCATTTTTCCTTTGTTTCACTTTTTTTTCCAGAGCTGAGGCCAAAACGTTTTCACTGTCCACTGTTTTTTGTCATCATCTCTCTCCACATAGTGCAGTCTATGTTTTCCCACTTGTCAACATTGATGTCCCATCCCTTAAGTTTCTATTTGATATAAAAACGCTCATTTAAAGAAACTAGCTCGCCATTTAGTCTTAGAGAAGTTAATTGAAAAAAGTTGGCCAAGACATCGTTTCAACATAATTACGTCAACCAACACACCGTTTTAGCATATTTGGAGAGGAAAACACCCTGTCCAGGATGACTTTGAGGATACATTCATCTACCATCCGGGGGGGATGACCAAAGCAACTCATGCATTGTGTGGGGAGGGTGAAGATGTAGGGGAAAACCATTTGGGCAGTGGTAAGATGATTCAGCTGATAACCTTTGTTTCAGGTTAAAACCCTGGTTTTCCAAGAATATTATACTAACCTATCACTGAAATATAGATAACTTGCACTGCCTGCTGACTACAAAAAAAAATGGGTTATAATTTTCTTTGCTGGCCAAAAGATTTGCAAGTACTACAATGAGTGCGGCAGTAATCCAGGGCACATTTTTTCCTTGTTCTATACATCATTTGAGACAAAGTTATGCAGAAAACATTAAAACATTGGGAAATGGTCTACTGTAAGGCAGACATGTTATAAAAATTGGCTTGTCTGAAATTCTTCTTATTATGATTAAGTACATAAGTATTTTTTATTCACATATAAACTTTAAGATATTTCGACTGTTGTGCTGTCACTATTATGAGTATTCTGTTACTTAAGTTTTTGTGACTTCTTTTATACAAACCAAAAAAGTATAAATAAAATAATTTGTTTTCTTACTTTTTATGATATTTTAAAATATTCTGTTGTTGATATTCAGATTTATTTTTAGTCATTTTTAATTTGTCTGTCTCTGGTTGTGATTTAATTTGTTCAAGTATTTTTATTCTTATATTAGCTAAGTGAGCTATTTAATTGTTACTTTCGATTGCCATTCACTATTATTTTTTTTATTTTTTTAAGATTTAGTAGAGACTATTTAGAGGTTACTTTGTCAACTGTAACTGTTTGATTGTATCCTGGCTCAATGTTTGAAAATATTTACACACTTAGAATTACTTTGTTAATGGGCTGATATAATAATATAGGAATATACCAAGACCAGTGCAGCGATGGGATTTGGAGCAGAGAAATACAATGTTTGAAAACATTTTAGATTAACTTCAAGACTTTAAAAAAATGGGAGTCTGATCCAAGGAAGCTTAAATCATTGTGGACATTCAATTAATTCCTGTCTCCTTAGTCTGTCAAAAAGGGATTTAGCTCCAACTATTCTAAGCCTCACTCATCTACCTAAGATGTCTATGTTTTGTCTCCGTTAGCATTTTAAATGGAAAAGTACTCAATCTGAACTACACGACTTCTTAGACCACTTTCCCCTAATTTGGCCTCATATTTGGTTTTGTTATAGTGTTGTTGTCATTGATTATCTATAACCTGCTTTTTTTCCCCAATTTGTTTATGTGCAATAAAAAAAAATCTTATTACCTCCAAAAATGACTATTTTGATTTATCGTTCAGAAAAATAAATTTAATTTACTGCAGCCTCTTTAGAGAGGGCAACAATATAAAGCATTAGATAAAGTATTGTAAACTAGTCGACCCACGGCGTAGCATACGCCGCTATTTTGCAGCGCCGGTCTTGGGCCCCGCACTTTCATAGGAGCCGCGCTAATTCTAGGTGTAAATTATTAAATTAAACCACTTTATAACTTATAACAGATTTTCCGCGGCCTCCTGATTTACAAGGAGCTTCTGGAAATCTCCGGAAATTATTAAATCTTTTGAAAATTCATAAAAATCTCCTGAAATATAGACAAAATTGTAATTTAATATGGGGAACGCCAATCCTACGCGCGATAAAAAGAAACGGCATTATACAATACCCGTGATTGTGGAATCTGGTGAAAGAAGCTTCTCGCGCCTCAGACTAATGTAGAATTACTTGAGGTCAACAATTCTCGAAGATAGATTGAAACATTTAGTAATTCTTGCCTACTGAGCGTGATCTATGTAGGGAACAGAATTTTTATGATATACTGTATGACTTCGCTACGGGTACAACTGAAATTTTAAAAATTCAACGCTAACACTGTAGCCGTTACAGCATTTATTTAGGTCGGCCAACACACTGTTTCAACACATTAAGAAAGGCAAACACCCCCCCCCCCCTTTTCAACCTATTTAAAGAAACTAGCTCGCCATTTAGTCTTAGAGAAGTTCATGGAAAGAAAATACAAACTTCCTGATCACCAAGTGCGAACATGACTTTAAACAGAATGAACAAATTATGGTTATAAAATGAAGCTTTGAATTTTTTCTCAGCTAAAGAGTTAATTAACTTCTTTTTCATTCGGTATGAAAAATCATGAAACTTGTATGCATCGATAATAAAGGATAGTAACTGCAGTGTCTATTGAAGAAGGAAGTTTACTCACAAACTAAGAAATCACTTGGCAGTTTTCAAATGAAAAGAGCTAAAAATTACGTCAGACTTATGGACAGCGCGACTTCAAGTCAACAGTGATTTTTAAGGCTTATTTTCTGATATTATACAATGTTTTACATGCAGTGCCTTTGGTCTAGAAGATGATACAGAAATGTTAATTAGGCTCTAATAAATGTTTGTTCTTAAAAGGTAAGTAGGCTTAAGTCTAAACATAAATTAATTTCTTGCTGAAATGTTTTGGCCTAATTATGATAAATTAGTTCAGTTGGTTATAAACCCTTAAGGCCATTTTAAATAATAAAACATATTAAAGTGCGTGAAGGTTAGGCCTATGTTTTGTAAAATGTTTTGAATGTTCCTGCAGAGTTGAAGATAATTTACTTCCGAGTCCAAACCTCCAGCAGGACGGCGGAAGAAGGCAACGAGCAAGATATGACCCCGGGACCATCGAGAAGTCCGAACGACAGTTCAGCGTGCCAGACAGCCACCCTACATTTTAACACATGAAATTGTGTAATAGACACACCAAAAACAACAATTAACACATTGATTTTATTAGTCTTTCATTCGTCTCGTTTACTCCAGCATCTTGTTCTGAATCTGACCAACTTTTACACACCGTCCTCACTAACACACTTTCTATGCTGTTTACTCAACCATGTACAACGAAGGTCAACTGGTCATTTCATACACAGGTACACACACTGCACTACTAGACAACTCAAAACGCATACACTTACTATCACAAAATTAATGGGTCTAAAAATATGATAATAACCAACATCATTCAGTATTCTTCAGTTTAGTTTATAATGAGAATGGTGACAGAATTGGAATGGATGGAAGAAAAAATTATATTTGTTACGGTACTTCTAATCAATCTAAATTCTGACTATGAATTCATCAAACTCAAAAAAAAAACAAAAAAAAACACAAGGTTACAAAGACAGTTTGTGTGGAAACACAAACTCAAAATCGGCCCCGGAAGTGGTCCACCCAGGCAGATAAAAAGGCAGGTTTCAATATGGTTGTTACAGAAGAAAGTATCTACACAATACTACGCCAGGGTGACAACTGTAATTTCAGTCTCCTGTGACAGTAAGAAGCTGTTGCCGATAAAGACGATATCTACACGTTAATCGTATATATACGTTTCCCATATTGTTCAAGAACAAGGTGGCAAAGACAGTTTGTGTGGAAACACAAACTCAAAATCGGCCCCTAGTGGTCGTAGGCATGGGCGCAATGAACCCCTTCGCGCCATGGTTGCTAAGCCACTGGTGCTGTCGGATTTTCACTATCTTTTCTAGTTTACGATCTAAACGGGACGGACAGACATTTCAGACAAAACTAATTGCGTCTTTTCCCCTTTCGGGGGCCGCTAAAAATTAATAAAAAAATAAATAAATAAATTCTTAACAAATAAATCCAGCGAAAACCAGAAGAGAAAAATTAACAGAGCTGACTTAGTTTATATAGGTGACTTAATAAATGTTATATAGTCAATATTTTCTTTTAAAGAACTGTAATTAATTAAAGAACACACAAGAGATTTTAATTTAATTTGCAAATAAGATGTGGCAACTCGTAAGTAAGCTAAATATTTTTAGTATCTCGACTCTTTGCTATATTGCTTCTGTTACCGATTTCAATTACTGTGATCTTGTTAAAAGCCTAATATTTTCTGATTTCGTTTGTAGATCATTTAAGTATTTATTTAAGAACTTGTAGAAATTTTCATTGGAGATTTAGACGATAAACTAAACAATGTCAATGATGCTACATTCAACTTCAAAATTTCCACAGTCCGCTGAGCTAAAATGTGCACAAAGATTATCATGTAACTTTTTTTTTGTACACCGGATACACCAAAAATCTTGCTATTTATAGGCTTTCCGACTGGTATGAAAATCTCGAATACATAAGACATTATCTCTACATTGTTGAAGAAGATGCACACTTTCATATTTTGTAAAGATTAAAAAAAAACACAGCAATGGAGCAAATATAAATAGAGTTTACCTTGTGTGGCCAAGGAGCTAGTAATGCTTTTCTCAGCGATATACATCAACTGTTGATTTTTTAGGAAAATTGTTAAAGCCGTTTCTGAGATCCGTGTCTTGGTCCCTACATGAAATTGTGACTTAATTAGAGGTATTATAAAAAATATAAACTGTATTGTGATTAAGCACATAGATCCTCTGTCATTTTACACATTTTTAACCTAGATTTGAAGATTTTAAAACGCTAGTTTTATATTTACAATGTTATGTTTATCTTTCAGAGTATTTGAGAGTCAAGCCATAACAATGCTTCTTTATGCCTTTATTGTCTTGTCTTTGAACTTTACAAAGGAAGGCAACTCTTTGTCAGAATACAACACAGAAATTTTCGGCCGGAGCAAACGATACTTGTTTGAAGGTCAATGTCAGTGTACAGATATTGCCTGTAACTGTTCAGGTCAAGGGCTTTCCACAGTCCCAAAGAATCTGTCGGCCTCCATTCGAGTTCTAGACTTGTCCAACAACATGATCTCTAATCTGTCTGATGGCTGCTTCTATAGATACACTGAGCTGCAATATTTAAATCTTTCTTCAAACAATATCGCTAAACTTCAAGTGGGATCTTTTGCAAGCTTAAACAAACTTCTGGAACTTAATTTGCGAGAAAACAAGTTGTGTTACAACAATCTCACTTTTCCTAAAGGCGTTTTCGGTGATTTAACCTCGTTGTTACTCTTAAAATTGGACGAAAACTCGGACCCTTCGACTTGTGAGAACTCGACTTATCCAGACAACAGTTTTGCTAATTTTACTCGTCTTAAGATCTTACACTTGGATGGTTTGAATAATCAAACGTTAGGTCCTGGATTTAGAGCATTGGTATCTCTAGAAAATTTGACATTATCTAGCAATTTTTGTAATTTAACTTCTTTATATAATGACACATTTCTGAACGTTGGTCGTATTAAACTGTTGGATATAAGTCATTGTAAACTTGTAGGTAGTGCAATGGAGAATGGTTCTTTGGTGCCTTTAAAAAATTTGACGGTTCTTGACATGAGCTACAATTTTCGAATTGAAATGATTGCTTTTAGCTACGTCATACGAGAGATACGCAACTATAAATTGGAAATTTTAAAAGTCAATTTCATAAGACCTGGTTATGCAATTCCTTTCACTATTAACAGGACCTTCATTGACTGTTTACCAAGATCATTAACTTATTTGGAAGCTGACGGATGTAATTTTGTATCTGTGGAAACCAAAAGCTTATCTCATCTTCCCAGTAATCTTAGGTATCTGAGTTTAAAAAATAATCGTTTCTCATATGGGCATTACATCACAAAACTCAAGAATTTGGCGCACTTGGAAGAGATTAATTTGAGAGGAGGAGATTTGAACGACTTTCCTGATACATTGTTCAATGAAGCAGAATTGTATAGCAGCCAGTCTGAAAATAAATTCGCACAGCAAAACGATTTCATTTTCCAGCTACCCCCAAATGTTATCAAAATTGATATATCATATTGTGGAATATCTTACAAACTTAAAAGCCTAAAAGTAGATCCTAATAATTCGTTAGAAGTGTTAAATATTAATAACAACTATTTCCCATTTTTAATTGGTCCGATTGTTGGCCTTAACCAGTTAAAATCATTGAACCTTTCTCATTGTTCTGTCAGAAACATCAGTGATAAATTTTTTATGAACTTAAGCAGTCTAAACAAGCTATTTCTTGGGCATAACAGTATTGGCGAATTGTTAGTGAACTCTCACTATACCATCACGCCATTCATTTCTTTGAAGCAACTCACAAGGCTGGACTTGTCTCACAACGGGTTAACTATCGTCTATCGAGACATGCTGAGTGGGTTGACTGAACTGCAGGAATTGCTTATGAACAACAACGACATGTGGCACTTTAACATTACAATAGACCACATGTTCAACTTGAGGCTGATCAATCTGAGTCACAACCAGATCAAACAACTGCCTCTTGACTTTAGGGAACATATTGATATACTCACAAAGGACCCCAAAAAGAAACTATTAGTTGATTTTTCATCTAATCCCATCCCATGTGATTGTCAGAACTTAGATTTGATTCAATGGATGGTCTCTTCCAGAGCGTTTGACCACACATTCAAGGACTACATTTGTACTTATTCAGATGAATCCTACAAAAAAGTCCAAGATGCCTTCGAGGAAACACTGCAAAAGCTGAGACATGCATGCGCAGACAACTCTCCTGTGTTTCTCCTAGCAACATTAAGCACATTGATTATGATTATCATGTTGATGGCTATAATTTTATACAGGTATGTGCTTTTTTCGTCTTTTTAAAAACATTTTTTTGTTTAATTTTGATAAACATTGTAACTGCAATTATTCTTGAAACAAATTAGGATCTAGTTAAAAGTTAAGTTTATCTTTCACACCTTGATGTAAAGGTGATCTATTAAGCCAAGTGATGAGAACCACTGCTTCCTAGACACTGATTTACGTTGGTAAGCCAAGAGACCTTTTTAGCCAAGTGATGAGAACCACTGCTTCCTAGACACTGATTTACGTTGGTAAGCCAAGAGACCTATTTAGCCAAACTCTTATTTGGAGGCGACCCAAAACGTTGCTAGCCTACGTCAAACTAGTGTTATGCATTACACAAAGATTTGGTTGTGTACAGTGATACCCCCTGTAGCGAGTGGTTTATTTGGGGACTAAGGGTGTAAATAAAATTAATGGGAAAACATTGACTTCAGTCAGATTTTGATGACCTAAAGAATTACGCGTAAGTTTTTCCTTAAAAGTACTGAGATTGCTCACAGAACAGGGTGGTTAGCAGCTGCTAGCAATGCCTGAAGTTCACAAGGGCTCATAAAATTATAACAATTATATTTATGAAGCGCTGTTAACAAACAAAATGTAGACTCAATGCGCTGTGATAACATTACAAACACAAACACGAGAGCTAAAATGACAAACAAATTTTTAAAAAAATTAAACAGGTAGGTCTTAATGTTCTTGAATTGTTGTAGCATGTTGGCTGTCTGAGATCAATGGGGAGTGAGTTCCAAACCTTTAGTGTCCGTGTACTGAAAAACCCCGCAGACCGTAGCTTTTGAGGGAGAAAAGTGGCACCACTAGAAGCATTGAGTCCATTGAGCGCAGGGCTTTCTGAGGGACATATGAAGTAATCAGTTCGCTAAGGTACAAGGGCATTTCTTTATTCTAGATACACTGATGACAAAGTGTGGCCACCTTCACTTGTAGTCGAGTCTCACTTTCACAGGAAGCCAATGGAGCGTACACAAGAGAGTAGTACCAGAATCTCGTCTTGTTTTCTTAGGACTATTCGTGCGGCGTTGTTCTGAATTCGTTGCAGCTTAGCAAATTTGTCATCGGGTATACCTGCTAGGACGGCGTTGCAGTAGTCAATCCGGGAGAGTATAAATGCCACAGCTAGATTTTATGTTGACTCCGTTGTAAAATATATACATATCTGGCCTAATCTGCGCAGCTGCAGATGAAGACCCCTGCAGAGCTGACCTTTCTGTCAGCGTACAAAACTTATCGCTGTTGCCAACTAAATACAGAGTTTTAATCTTTCATTTTAATAATAACTCAATGCGTTGCAACTGATCTCTTCGTATCTCTTGTAGAACCGCTATTTATTTAGTCGTTTGTTTTTAAGTACGCAAAGAAGTGTAATCTTATTCTGAAACTATTTATTTACAAAGAGCTTATAAATATTAATTTTGTTCTTTGTCAAAAAAAAAGGACACATAAATGATCATATAACTTTGAATATAGATAGCTTATATAGTTCCATGATCCAATTTTTGTCTTTTTATTATGTACCGGATACACCGAAAAGGAATTTCTTTAATGTTGTTCCACCATGGATGCAAATCTTCAATTGTCTGTCTAGGTTTTATTTTCGGCAGTGCTCTGTCACATAGATACTAAATCAAAGCTAAAAAGAAAGTTTAATCATTAACTAGCAAAGTGTAAAAATACATTACAATAAGATAGTGTTGGAGTTAGGCATTTTTCTATATAAAACAAAATTAATTAACTACCACTAATTAATTAACTAATTAGTTGTTTTTTTTTTAAATTTATTTATGTATTGTCTTCGACTATGAATAATTTTGTGAAGTTTCAACTCGATTCGAGAATTAGGGAGTGGGAGGAAAAAAGTGTTCAAGATTTGTACCAGACAGACAGACTGACAGACAGAGTGAATTTATAAAAACTTTGTGAACAGGAGGATAATTTATAGACTAGTGAACGTTTACAGAAGAAAGAATAGAGCAACACTATTTAGCACTGTTGATACATACATATATCTATGTGCGTGTAGGTGTGTGTGACGTGTGTGGCTTGAATAGTTAGCACGAGCTCCAGATTGTTTTCATTTCAGATTCCGATGGCAGTTGAGATATCTGTACTACGCGGCTTACCTAAAGGTCAAGGACGGTCACCGGAACCAGGAGACGAAAAGCTATGTTTACGACGTATTTGTGTCTTACGCTCATCAAGATGAAACATTTGTTGTGCAACGTCTGATACCGGGTAAGTGTAGTGCAGGTCCAGTCCATAGCTGTTAAACATTCGATTGATCCATCAGTTAATAAACGTCTGATGCCAGTTTAGTTCTAGTCTATGTCTAGCCCATATCTAATCCATCTCTACAGAGTTTATCTCTAGCTCATGTCTAGTCCTTACTTAATCCTGTGTACTCCCAGGGGAGCATAGGACCGCAACCACACCTCTTCACCGAACTCGGCTCTGAGCAGCTTTCTTCATCTGCTCCCATGTCATTCCATCTAATCCATCACTACAGGGTTTATCTCTAGTTCATGTCTAGTTCATTTCAAGTCAAATTCTAATTCTTGTCTGGTTCATGTCTAGTCCATTTCTTCTTCGTAATTGTCATAAGAGTTAAGTCTAAGACTCTGGGAACTCTAGGCCTATGGAAGCTTTTCTTCGTCTGCCTGTCTGAACAACCATCTGTCTGGGAAAGATCAAAGCTGATGTAAATTATTAAATCCTTTTTACCGATGGCTTTTATTCCCAGGACGCTCGGATTAGAATCGAGGCCAAAGTCAGCACACCGGGGAACTCCCCAATAGTCCTTCTCGGTAAACATCAGTCATGCAGATTTCTGCAATAAAAAAAGCGTCCCATTGAGGAAAGATTTTTGGTTAGTGCCATTTTTGTTGGAGCTTTCTTCCATCCCCACCAGTGCAATGAACTTGATCCTTAGGCACACAAATAAAGTTCTTTTTGTTTTGCTTCTCTATTGGCCTAATCGTCTCATTTAACGAACGTTTCCACCCGAGCGCCATGGTGAGGCCGAGAAGCATTGCGCAGGCCAGTCCATTTCTAGTCCATACTTACTCCGTGTTTAATCATTACTAGGCCACATCAGTTTAAAAAATCGATAGATCCGCCTGTTACTCAAGTAATCAATCAATTAGTTGTATTAATGACAAATTTAATAAACTCGATGAAACTGTTTTGAATGTAACGTCTATTTATAATATGGCTCGTATATTCCTTTGACACTCTTATTTCAGCCTGAGCGCTAGTAATTTTTTTAATTTTCATTTTACGTTTGCTGTTTTGAAAACAAGCCATCAATACGAGGCATTAATTCGAGATAAAATGGCTGTTTAAATTGTATTTAGCTTCTAGTGTTCCTAGTCCGTACTACAGTACCTCAAGTGTTGCTGGGGGACAGGGTCATTGAGGCATCATGAGCTAGAAGACTTTGATATTTAGATATGAAAATCGTTCGACATTTTTTTTTTATATCAAGAGTGCACGTGTAAGACATGTAAAGGGGAGTAATTACTTTTGGACTGGCACTTCTTTAATAGTCAATATTCTGGTCAATATTCATATCTTCTTTTAAATTAGTTTTTTTTTTGTTTTTGTTTTTTTTTGCATATCTATTTTTAAATTGTAATGACATCTTTAATCTATTTTTTTAAATGTATAATAAGGCTTGTCTTCGAGTCCGAAGATCAATTAGGAATGCAGTATTTCCCGTGGCTACGCAGCCCCAGCTGTGACCTACATATTTTGTCACATTCAGGGCAAGCATAACCAATGTCCGCTGATTGTCGATTTAGATTTCACATTGAAGGTCTACGTCTGTCCTCGGCAGCGGATTTTCATTTGTTTATCCGCGGCCTTTGTAAATGACCTCGAGCTGTCTCGTTCCGAAGCCGCATGCAACCAGTTATGGTGGATCTAAGGTTAGAGAATGGTAAAAAAAAATGACCAAAATATCACTTTTTCATTCTCATCATATTTATATTGTACAATCATTTTTATATTAAATTCAGTTTATTTGATGCAAATATTCCTTCTGGAAGTATTTTAAAATAATGTTTGTATTAGGTGGGGTAGTGTTTGTTTACCTTAGCAACGAGCATCAGCAGGTAAATATTTTTGTTGGTGCCTAAGCAGGTCCTTAAACCGTTTCCGTGGGGCACCTCTGTTACGTCGACCACCTTTAAGCTCTCCAATAAAGACTGCCTTTGGCATACATTCGTCTCCCATACGGGATACGTGCCCTGCCCAGCGTAACTGTCTGGCCATAAGAAGTCCCTCTATACTGTCCATACCGGCGTTCGCAAGGGCATCACTGTTTGTTGTGCGGTCTTGCCACCCTATGTCCATGATGGAGCGAAAGCATCGTTGGTGAAAGCGTTCAAGAAGTCTTATATGCTTTCTGTATAGTACCCATGTCTCAGATGCATATAGAAGGGTTGAGAGAACCACTGCTTGGTAGGCATTGCTTTTTGTAGGCAGGCGGAGAAATTTACTCCGCTGAACTTTCGCCTGTAAGCGTCCAAAAGCACTACTGGTCCGCAAGACGGCTATCAACTTCCTTTGACAGCGATGCTTCATTTAATACTATGCTTTGAGATATGTGAAGTGGTTTATCATGTTAATATGCTGACAATTTATGAGATCTTTGGCGCTGAGTGGGTTTTATTGGGTGACTTCTGCAACATGAATTTCCCGAGGTTTATAGATAAATCTAAAGAGGCGGCAGCGTATGCAAATTCATTGACCGCGACCTGGAGATCATATTCATTGTGAGCTAGCACGGCGCAATCATCGGCATAGAGATGCTCTGTTATGACAATTTCTTTTGTTTTGTCTGGGAAAGTAGACGTCAAAGATTGAACGCATTGCCGTCTGAGCGAAACCTAACGTAGATGCCTTCATTTAACCCAGCATTGCGCCAAAGAAGATAGCGAATAGAGTAGGAGCAAGTACACAGCCCTTCTTCAGGCCATTTTCTATTGGGAAGTGATCAGAGAGGTCATCATTGTGTCTAATATTGCCTTTTGGTCCAACTTGAAACTGCTTGAGAATGGATAGGAGCGTAGTTGGACATCCGTGCCTGTTCAAAATCCTCCAGAAGTCATCGCGACTGACCGTGTCTAAAGCTTTGGTGATGTCCACAAACTTAATTTTTCGGTTAGGGCGACACCACCCATTCTAAATATTTCAGCCGGAAGTCTATCAGTGCCAGGTGCTTTGTGTGCTTTTGAGTTTATGAATGGGTATTTCAACTTCCTCAAATGTCAGTGAGTCATCAAACCCCTCTCTCATAATTTTCTGAGTAATATTTGTCAGCGATTGTTTTAGGAGGACGTAGCAGGGTGAAGAGACAAGGGAGTAGACAGAAGACAGACCCCCGTGTAGTTTGAAAGCATTATTTCTATCGTGAGTGTGGCATTTTACGTCTCAAGAGACGATCTTTTCCCTTGTGTGACTAAAGAGGCCAATCCTTGATACACAGCTGCGATCGCAGGTTGGGCATATATCGTGAGTGTAACGTTGTAGATTAGAGGTAAAGCGCCTGGCTTCCAAACCGTGGGTTATTGTGTTCGAATCTCGATGAAGGCTTGGATTTTGAATTTCCGGACTTTTAGGACACCCTTGGTTGGTCGTTGTGCTGGCCCAGTAAAGTATACAGTACAAGGGGAAAGTTGGATGGCTGCTGGGGCGGATTTTAAGGAAGGGCAGGTGTCCGCTTATAGTGAGCTCGGATTTACTACACTGCGTGAACCCTAAAAATTTACATTTGTTGTCACAAAAATATGCATATTAAAGAATTTTATATTTTTAAACGAAGGAAAATTTAATTTGATTTACAACTACTCTTTTTCTTTTATAATATGGCGCGTGCTTTTAAATATTTCTATTTTCATTAATAAGTGGATTTTATTAAAGCTTTCGAGAAAGTGTATGGGCCTCCACAAAAAGTCTGTCCCTGTGACTCCCCATACTTATTTTAAATCCGGTCTTATCGTGAGGTATGCGCTCTGGACTGTCGTTTGATAGTCAAGATGGTCTTTGCTTCAAGCCCTGCTTTCTTACATTCCCTGCCATCCTGCATAAGGTTTGGGCTAAGATGTAAATAACTTAAAAATCTGTAGGAACATCCGAAGCTAGCTTGAGCTACAACCCAACACATCAACAATGTTAAAAGCGCACAGGGAATTAGACCGCAAATTAGTTCAGAGCCCTGAGATAAACAGCACACATTAGTATAGTGTAAGCCTTTAGTGTTCAAATCCAGTAAATTTAGGTGTCTTTCAGAGTTGAGTAACAGAGGCCTGAATGTTTTCGTCCATGGCAGAGACTTTGTTGTGGGAGACTACATCGCCTCCAATATCCTGACAGCCATCAGAAAGAGTACAAAAACTCTTGTTGTACTCACCAAGAGTCTAATTGAAAGCACCTGGTGTAATTATGAGCTACAGGTTGGTGATTACTTTTAACAGATCAGCCTTTGAGCACTAACAAGAAAAATTAATATTATATCCTCTAGACCAGTGTTTCCCAAATTGTGTTCCGCGAACCCTAAACAGGTGTTCCACGAATTACTGGAATAATTAACTAGTAGGCCACCACTTGAAATTAATCTCTCTAAAAAAAAATAAGCGAAGTTTTCCGCTAAATACTCAGAAATTGCGAAGCGTTCCGTTAAGGAAAAAGTTTCGGAAACACTGGTCTAGACCTCTAAGTTACTTCAAAATATCCATGTAATGATGATAAAAGTTAAGATTATTTAGTTTTAACTTTTGTGATCAGTTTCATCCACTATCTTTTTCGTTCAGATGGCCAATATGGAGTCAGTTCACACTGGACGTCAGGTGTTGGTGTTTTTGATTAAAGACTCTCTAGACATCACTGACCTAAAGACTGACCTTCTGTATCACATCAAGAACAACACATACATTGAATACCCACATGGGCCCAGAGAAATAGGGCTCGCTTTGAACTTATTCTGGGATAAGCTGAGCCTAGATCTTAAGAACTAAATATAGTCTGAAACATTCAGCCTTGCACTGCAAATTTAATGGCTATAACAACTAACTCTGTCATTTTATGACCTGTCATTTTATGACCTGTCATTTTATGACCTATAATGCAGGAGCATTTTTTCATTTTATAATGCCTCGGCAAATTAGGTTATAAAAATTAAAAATAGCTAAATGACTATATAACTATATAAATATATATCTATATAAATAACTAACATTTTGGTGTATCATATGTACAAAAGTGTTGATAAGCTATGTTTTTTTTTTTAAGTTTTTTTTTAAAATAATTATGTGCACTTTTTTAGATTTTTTAAAATTCTTCAGTCTATACCTTAATTTTTAAAAAGGATTTTGGCAACTTTGAAGTTTAATTAAGAGTCCTTGACATATACATAAGATCTGTCTGTTACGTTAAGTATAAGATCTGTCTGTTTACGTTAGGCATAAGATCTGTCTGTTTACGTTAGGCATAAGATCTGTCTGTTTACGTTAGGCATAAGATCTGTCTGTTTACGTTAGGCATAAGATCTGTCTGTTTACGTTAGGCATAAGATCTGTCTGTTACAAAAAGAAATTGATTTTTTTAAGCCAAATATTTTAATGTAGGAAAAGGAGTATCCAAGCAATCCAAGGGCTGTATATTCTAATTTTAATACTTATGTTTACTAGAGCGGATGTCCACTATAGCGGAATATTTTACCATAATAGTCCCCATAAAATATTCTACATATAGGGTCAACACACGTTGGAGCCTGAGGCTTCTTCCAAAGAAAAAGAACACGGCCGCCAGCTATAAGTTTCTTTCCATATGGTAATTTGAGACTTAGTACGAAAATCAATTTTAAGAAAATTTTCTATCAATAGTTCGAAAGGTCCTTCGTCTACCACTATTACTTACACAGTTTTGTTCAAGTATGGGGAGTTGATATGTACATTGGCCGTCGGATACTCCTTAATGTGGCCACCAAAAACAGAAGGTAGGACTCTGATTCCTGCTTAGGTGTTGCAGTGTTAGGCTACTCCTGTCAGTAATGGACAGTATTGATTGTTTCCCTTGCTAGTGTTGATGTTACCGCTATCAGTAGGCCTATTGGTTCGCATTACTGATTTGGGAATATCATTACCAGTGTTGGCTATTTAGAAGTGTCGGTGTCCATCCTGAGTTGCCCTGTTATTGTTGAAATTTCATTGCTGATGATGCTCCATTGCCAGCGAAGAAGCGTCTGATATTACTTATAGGCTCAAACATTAAAAGGAGGTGCCTTCTGGTTTATACTACTTTACTTAGATCTATATTCCGAAGTCTAAGTCTTTGAATAATTACCATAAATCATATGTAATTATAACTTAGCACCTCTATCTTCATTTATGTATTTTAGCCATATTTTGACCGTAATGTTATGTTTTACTTTGTCAGTTTGTGAACTTATTTTCGTTTAATTAAAACTGCTCAAATTATCAAGTAAAATATCTATAAATGTCAAAGTTGATACAAATTCTTATACTCTAACGGACTGAAAGGGGTAAAAGTTGACATCTGATTTAGAATTGAAAAATAAAGGAGCATGGTAATCCAAAAAAAATAAATTGCCCACCCTGTATTAGAGTAGCTTTTATGCAATTATATGTATGTATTACATGTACATGTCTGGGGGGTTTTGTGTGTTTATGTTGTGTGTAGAGTACATCAACACCAACAAATCTAGCTCATTTAGACGGTTAACCAAACCTTTTAAACTACCACACAATTAAACGTCCTTAAGGAGGCTAACGCCATTTAAATGTATCAAGTAAGACCATTTTGCCTATTAGAGAGGTCAATGGAATGAAAAGTAGCGATGATAAACTTCCTGATAGCTAAGTAAAATTCGTACTTCAAATGGGAATAGCTTACGTGTTCTACAAGTGCGTTCAAAATGTTGTTTTTACAAGTAAAAAAGTGCTAAATATCTTTTTTATTTTTAAATCATTCCATCTAAAAGAACGAAACTATTTATATCATCGATTGAAGATGAAAACAATTGCGAAGTTAAATAAAGAAAGGAGCTAACTTTTTTAACGAAGAAATCTGTCGAAGGATTTAAATTAAAAATTTATGAGCCAGATACATGGAAAGGTGATATTGTGCTACTTTTGATGTGTTATATCTGCGTGTAATATTACATAATATTCACACCAGAAGAAAAAAAAGAAAAAGTGATTATAAAATGTTCCTCTTGAAAGGTAAAATAAGCCTCAATTACATTGCGTCTTTTTTTAAATAACCAATATTAATGTATTATAAGAAATTATCACATGAAACATTCGTTTTTTAGAGGAAATTTTAATTACACATTTTTTGAAGCCATATTAAATAGAAAAAATAATAATAAATTGCATTAATGTTTAAGCCTATATTCTCAGCAAATTAAATTAATGGTGCCAAAATATCAGAATTGACAGGACAACATATTATATCCTGTAGTTTATACAACAAAGGCAATGGAAAGGGAGGAAGAAAATAATATTTGCCAATTAATCACTGTCAATTCTGAATCTGGATTACTCAAACTCAAAGAAGGTAGAATATTTAATTTGCTTCAGTGTACCTGTTTTCCCATAGAGAAAAGTGTTCCGATCCAATTTAGTTCATACACAACATATGTGGCATTAGAATATATGTGTATGTGCTTTGAAGGACTGAAATGAATCAAATGGACTAAAGAGATTCTAAATTTAATTTTTAAGTAAGATCTGAAAGTATTTTTTTAATTCTACGTTGCTACAGCTACCTATTTCAATGTCTGTGATATCGTCAAAAGTGTAATATTTTTTAAGTTAACTTTGTTTTCAACCATTAACATGTTTGTTTGAGAGCTTGTAGGTAATACAGATAACCTCTACATTATTGATGTGCACGAAAACCTTATAAAATACTCTGAAAGACAAAAATATAAAGGCAAATTCCTCGTTCCATATGCTAGGACTAATTTATGCAAATGCTCCTTCTTTCCTAGTGCTCTTAGAGCATGGAATGGGTTGTCTGAGCCAGCCAGACGTGGCAGAATTTTAGTCATGGGTTAACATGCATGACTAGATGCATGATGCGTAGGTCGTAATTATCTTCTTTTTTGAAGTAACGTCTGTATTTTATAAGATAAGCTAAGAGTAAGCACTTTATGCTCAGTGCGCTGTCACCGATGTCTTCCAGTAAAGTCTATACAAAACCAAAACCTAATAAAAAAAACTCAGAAAGACACAAAGGCACATTTATTATTCCATATGCTAAGACAAATTTCTACAAATGCTACTTCTTCCCTAGTGCTACGAGCAAGGAATGGATTGCCTGAGCTAGCCAGGAAAACCAATGATATGGCAGAATTTATATAGTTCGTCCATCGTGGTTCGATGATGACCACTTTAAGTCATTGATTAACACGCATGACAAGATTGACCTAAGAACATGCGTAGAACGTAATCATCATCTTTTTATTTCTGAAATTTGAAATCCCTGTCTTCGGCAGGGATGGGACGCGATGGCTGAATGGTTAAGCGCTTGGCTTGCAAACCTGGGGTCCTGGGTTAAAATCTCAGTGCAGACTGTGATTTTTGAATTTATGGTTTTTAGGGCACCTCTGATTCTACCCAATTCCAATGGGTACCTGACTTTAGTTGGGGAAAGTAAAACCGGTCGGTCATTGTGCTGGCCACATGACACCCTGCTCTTTTTACAGTTGCCAAAGAAACAGATGACCTTAACACCATCTGCTAGTTGTTTTTTTTTTACTTTTTTTTTTCTTTAGCAGGGTTTGAACCCAAAACCCTTTGGTTCGATATTTATTTATAAAGGTTTTGAGTGTTTCACGAACTGTGTTCCGCGGAACGCTAGTGTTTCTCAAGCCCTGAATAGATGTTCCATGAACTACTAGAATAATTAGGCCACGTCTTGAATTAATTTCTCTGAAGAAAAAAAATAAGCAAGGTGTTCCGCTAAATACTCAGAATTTGCGAAGTGTTCCGTTATAAAAAAAACGCTGGTCTGATAAATGTAACAGGAGTAAAAGATTATATCAACTAGGTATTACTCATGATCACCCGGAAGTGTTTGGCTTACAAACTTAGAATGCATATTGTTTACAGATAGTTAAAAAATTCATCTAAAAATGATTTTCAAGTCAGTTTATGCTAATCCACAACCGCACATGTATCAACTAGATTGAATGTCGGCAAATAAAATAAAATGAATGATTATAACTGACCCTCAAAGGCCGCCGGTGAGTTTGTGTTTGACATAAACTCTTTTTTAAAAAAATATTTTTTTGTGTTGTTTTTGCTTTTAGTTGATCACTTGTTTTAATGAACGTAGCTGGCGCTTTAAATGGGCGGGGTCGTCTGCCTACAGAACCATTCTGGCAAACTTAGACTTCCTACACCTGAAATAGACCTACTTCCTTTATCCTTTAAGTCCTAAAATCAAACCTTAGTTTACGCTTACAGATAGCGTACCACTACCGCATAGCAGGTTCTACTTAATGAGTTGACTCTAGTTTCAGTATAAAATTAAATATTGTCATCTAAGATTGCCTCGATTCTAATTAAAATCATTATTATTTTTAAATACTATATTTAAACTAGCTTTTCAATATACTGTTATAACTCTGCCATGCAAAACGCCAACTAGGCTAGTGCAGAAGGTGCGCACTTCTAGAAACCAGACTAGGAAGGATGTTTACATTAGGAAGAAGAACGATTTCCGCCAAAGTCTATGACCGATATGAAGATGCTGTGTTCAAGGCATATGTCCTATGCGTTTGTCATGTCTCCATGTAAATAAACATCTATGTCTCGTTGGGTTGCTTCTCTTCAGTTATTACAATAAAGAGGAGTAGTGAGGGAAGGGCGAGGGGGCACGAGGCCCCGGGCCTCATCCTCAGGGGGAGCCACACGCAAAAAAAAAAAAAATTATTATTGTAGATATTTTAGTTAGGTAATACATTCTAAGGTTATTTGTATTCTATTATAAGCCTATATTTCTATTTGATGTTCATGGGAAAAGGGGGGAGGGCGGCGCCAATAAAGTTTTTAGCCCCGGGCGCACTACGCCTCTGCTAACATAAAATTTTAAAAACTATTGTTATTGTCTAACTATTTTGTATCATGAAAGGAGGGTGATACATGACTCATCTAGGAACACGGAAACTCAAAGTGGACTGATTGTTTCGGTGGGTTTTTTGGTTGTTGTTTTTTTTTTTTTTTAACTTTTTCCTTAACGGAACACTTCACACAATACTTAGTATTCAGCGGGTCACTTTTGTAGAGAGATGAATTCGCGAGGTTGCCAACTATTTCATTATTCCAGTAGTTGGTGGAACACCTATTCAGGCCTTGAGGAACACTAGGGTTCCGCTGAGCACAGTTTGGGAAACACTGATTGTAACGTATGATAGGCTACGAAAACAATGTAATAGCAAAATCACTTTAAATAATGTAGAAGTGTTCTAATACAGAGCACTATGAGGATTACGCACCTAGTGTGGCACATGTAGGTTTTACAAGGAGCAGCCATTGAAAAATCACTATAATTTTAAAATCAATTCATGTACTTTGAAACACATAAAAGTATAATTTCCCTTTCAGACCTTGCGATTTATGGGGTAAATGATGTTAAAATCTGGTAAAATCTCTTTCTATGACCAACGGTTAATGAGCAGGGTGTCATGTGGCCAGCACAACGACCAACCGCCTTTACTTTCCTCAACTAAAGTCAGGTACCCATTAGAGTTAGGTGGACTCAAAGGCGCCACAAAAAGTCCCGAAATTCAAAATCCCAGTTTTCACTGAGATTCGAACCCAGGACTCCAGGTTAGGGAGCCAAGCGCTTAACTACTCAGCCACCGCGTCACCTGACACACATATAACTTAAGACATATTAATTAATTTGAACAAGTAGACAACATAGGAGATATACAAGTAAAACAAAAGGGATCCAAAAACTATTAGCGAGCATTAAACCAATTAAAGCATCTGGACCTGATGGTACACTACTAGTTTTAATTTAGATAAATGATTTACCTAATTGCATTAGTTCAGAAACAAAAGTCAGATTATTTGCAGACGATTGCATAATATATAGAACAATAAAAACAACACAAGACACAAAAATGTTTACTAAGAGAATTAGATGAATTACAGAAATGGGAATCAAATTGGAGCATGTCTTTCCACCCAGAAAAATGTCAGTAATAAAGAGTAACCAAAAAAAATAAAACAAATTCCACTTATCTTTTTCACAGACTAAAAACCCAAAATACCTAGTAGGTGTTATAATAAATGAATAACTCTCATTGAATCCACATATTGATGAAACTATTAAAAATTTCAAACAAAGCAGTAGGGTTTATAAAAAAGAAATTTTATAAATCAAATAAGAACATAAATCTAAAATGTTATTTAACCTTGGTTAGGCCAATAGTAGAATATGCATCCTGTGTTTGGGACATCTCAACTAAAGAAAACATTTAGAAACTGGAACAGACACAAAATAGAGCAAGGAGATTTATAACTAACGAATATTCACATTTGTCTAGAGTAACATCTTTAGTAAAATCATTAAATTTAGAAAGCTTTCATGAGAGAAGACTCAGAAGTAAAGTATCAATTGTACCACAAAAACTGAACCAAAATCTTCAAATACAAAAACAAAATTTAATAAAATACTCAGAAAGACACAAATATAAAGGCACATTTATTCGTTCCACATTCTAGGACAAATTTGTACAAATGCTCCTTCTTTCCTAGTGCTATTAGAGCATGGAATATCTGATCTAGCCAAGAAAACCAGTGACTTGGCAAAATTTAAGTCATTGGTTAACATGCATGACTGAATGCATGACGCGTAGGACGTAATCATCTTTTTTTTTCTGTGTTTTATAAGATAAAAGAAGAAGAAGATAAAAAAATATGAAAATTAATTAATAGGTTAATAAACCATTTGATAAATTAATCGAGCAATGGCCTTTAATTTGGATATCATTAAATTTAAAATGAAATTTCTTTACTATTCAAACAAATATTATGGCCTTCAAAACCTTGCCTTAAATTTTGGGCCTGCTTATTTATTAGTTACCCAATTGCCTATAATACGAAAATCATGACAAATTGATTCACTTTGATACATTTCCCTCACATTTCGCTGAAACGTTTTCTATATATTTTTTTCTCATATAATATAATCCATTATATTGGTCTATAATTCAAAATTTAAGCAAAAAGCTCATTATTGTAATCAAGTATTTAACTCTTTCATAGGTTATTAAAACGTTTTAAAATTTTATTTTATGTTTACAATATAATGTTTATCTTTCAGTACCCTGAACAATTTGTCAAGTCATAAAAATGTTACTTCATTTCTTATGCATTGTCTTGTCTTCGAATTGTATTATGGGAGAAGTTAATTCATTCTCGTACTACAACGCAGACAATATCGTCTGGAGCAGACAAATCTTGTTTAAAGGTCAATGTCAGTGTACATATATTGCCTGTAACTGTTCAGGTCAAGGACTTTCCACAGTCCCAAAGAATCTGTCGGCCTCCATTCGCGTACTAGACTTGTCCAACAACCTAATCTCTAATCTGTCTGATGGCTGCTTCTATAGATACACTGAGCTGCAATATTTAAATCTTTCTTCAAACAATATTGCTAAACTTCAAGTGGGATCTTTTGCAAGCTTAAACAAACTTCTGGAACTTAATTTGCGAGAAAACAAGTTGTGTTACAACAATCTCACTTTTCCTAAAGGCGTTTTCGGTGATTTAACCTCGTTGTTACTCTTAAAATTGGACGAAAACTCGGACCCTTCGACTTGTGAGAACTCGAATTATCCAGACAACAGTTTTACTAATTTTGCTCATCTTAAGGTCTTACACTTAGATGGGTTGAATAATCAAACGTTAGGTCCTGGATTTAGAGCATTGGTATCTCTAGAAAATTTGACATTATCTAGCAATTTTTGTAATTTAACTTCTTTATATAATGACACATTTCTGAACGTTGGTCGTATTAAACTGTTGGATATCAGTCATTGTAAACTTGTAGGTAGTGCAATGGAGAATGGTTCTTTGGTGCCTTTAAAAAATTTGACGGTTCTTGACTTGAGCTACAATTTTCTAATTGAAATGTATGCTTTTAGCTACGTCATACGAGAGATACGCAATTATAAATTGGAAATTTTAAAAGTCAATTTCATAAGACCTGGTTATGCAACTCCTTTCACTATTGGCAGGACCTTAATTGACTGTTTACCAAGATCCTTAACTCATTTGGAAGCTGATGGATGTAATTTTGTATCTGTGGCAACCAAAAGCTTATCTCATCTTCCAAGTAATATTAGGTATCTGAGTTTAAAAAATAATCGTTTATCTCATGGGTATTACATCAAGGAACTGAACAATTTGGCGCATTTGGAAGAGATTGATTTGAGAGGAGGAAATTTGAACGACTTTCCTGATACATTGTTTAATGGAGAATTTCAGTGCAGCCAGTCTGAAAATTCAATTTCACTGCAAAAGGATTTCATTTTCAAGCTACCGCCAAAAGTTACCAGAATTAATTTATCAATTAACGGACTGTCGTACATACTAAAAAGCCTAAAAGTAGATCCCAATAATTCGTTAGAAGTGTTGAGTATTAATAACAACTATTTCCCATTTTTAATTGGCCCCATTGTTGGCCTTAACCAGTTGAAATCATTGAACCTTTCTCATTGTTCTGTCAGAAACATCAGTGATAAATTTTTTATGAACTTTAGCAGCCTGGACCAGTTATTTCTTGGGCATAACACTTTAGGTGATTTTTTAATCAATTCTCACTACAGCATCACTCCATTCATTTATTTGAAACAACTCACGAGGCTAGACTTGTCTTACAATGGGTTAACCAAAGTTTACCGAAATTTGTTGAGTGGGTTGAATGCACTGCAAGAGCTTCATATGGAAGATAACATTATGTGGGACTTTAACATTACAATAGATCACATGTCCAACTTGAGGCTAATCAATCTAAGTCACAACCAGATCAAAGAACTGCCTCTTCACGTAAGGGAACATATTGATAATCTTACAAAGAACACCAAAAAGGAAATACTAATTGATTTTTCATTTAACCCTATCCGCTGTGAGTGTCAGTACCTGGATATGATTCTATGGATGGTCTCTTCAAGAGCATTCAACCCCGCGTTTGAGAACTACATGTGTGTATATCCGGACGGGTCCTACAAAATCATCGAAGATGCCTACGAGGAGACACTACAGTACCTGAACCACGCATGTGCAGACAACTATTCAGTGTTGCTCGTAGTTATCTTTAGTACATTGACTATGATTATTTTGGTGATTGCTGGAATTTTGTACAGGTAATGTCTTTCTTTCTTTGCTTGTTGTTTTGATTGTTGCCAAAATTTATTTTTTTTACTCAATTGAGGCTACATACATTTTGTTGATAAAATCATAGTTTAAAATGTTTAAATTTTACTCTAAAAGTTACCCATTAGGTTGTATACAATGACTATCTCTGTAGCGTGTAATTCATTGGAGAATAACTGTGCAAATGGAATATATAAGCTTTAAAACCTTTAAATAAAGCTGAAGACTAAGGGCGTCACTCAATTGCATGCATATTACTTTATAAATTGTAAAAAACAAACTGCAAAACAGAGGCTGGCCCCCGAGAAACTTATCGTGATAGAAGCCCTGTGAAGCGCTGTGGTATAGAAATTAAATAAAGCTTAACACTTAGGGCGTCACTCAATTGCATGCATCTTACTTAATAAAATTTATTTAAAAAAAACTACAAATTCCTCGCATGGAAGAAGCCCTGTGAAATGCTGTTGTATGGAAACACCATTATCTTAGAGACACTTCAGCAAAGAAGACTACACATTTAAAAAGAAATACACAAAACACTAAACAATAATTGATAAATACAAAAAAAATATATATATAAAGGCGCATTTCTTATTCCATATTATTTGAAAAATTCTTACAAGTCATTAAAGTATTGGGCGGGTTTGCCTGAATCAGCCAGAAAAAAAAATTGACTTACCAGAGAATACGCCTTAAATTCACTTGTATGGTTAATACAAGGATACGCATAGGACGTAATATCTTTTTGTAAAAGCGTCTGTACTATAGAAGATCATAAGATATACCATAGAGTTACAAATTCTAATTGCTTTGTATATATCCCTCACCCAGGCCACATGTATTTGCTAAAGTCCTCTGTCACACATTGTTAAAATGAGCTCGTTTGTAGTTTGAACTATGATTCATCTCATAGAATAATTTTTCATGTGACTGTAGATCCCTATTTTCGCAGGTTTAGGTGGCACTCGCTATGCTTACATCGCACTCTATTTGTTCTAAAAATACTTTCATATTTTAACAGTTTGCAAAAGTGTGGGTATAAATATATAAATGAAAATTCCTAAAATGTATCTTTCCCTCTTAACGTTATCTCCCTTACATTTAGGTGTACTTTATGATTAAAAAAAAAGGGTTACATAATTATTTTAGAAACTAAACAGTTGCTTAAAAAAATGAAACGTAGACTAAATTATCGTGAAACCAGATTTTCGATAGTTTTTTATAGTTTCTTAGATGACATACGGTTGGACGTACAGACAGACCATCATAACTAATAGTGGCTATTCGCCCTTTCAGGGGGACATTGAAATTAATTACTTAGGTCTATCAATGACATATACCTTTTTCAACTCGTCTACTTACCGACATTTTGGGCCTACTTTTATACACTAAAGAAATCGCGTTATCTGTCTGCTGTATTTGTTTTATTTTTGGCAATTTACTCTCAAGAATATTCTGAATAGCTCTAATTAGAAAGTTATACAATAAAAAAAAGGTTATGTATATATATAGAGAGAGAACGTTTGTTATAAAATAAACAAGCAAAATATATTTAGAAAATCTTTAAAAAAAACAAAACTTTTCTAAAGGGGAAAAACTCCGTTTTTTAAACTCTACCAATAATTTACAAGTCATGTCCCTTATTTGATATCAACCAAAATAATTAACTATCAATAATTGACTAATTGAGTATTTTTGTTTATTGATTTATTTATGTTTTGTTAGGTACAATAAATAAATGTTTAAAGTATCAACTTGAGCGAAGAATGCGTGAGGCAGATTATTTATGCGTTTACGATTATTTAAGAGGACTAAACCCAACACATTTAGCCATATCTGAGCATCCTGGAGTATTAGTTTCCCTTGTTGCTATTAAACAAAAAAAATTATTTACCAGTCATTAATTGTCTAATTGGTTACTATTTTTTTTATTAATTCATGTCTTGTTTATGTCAATGAATAGTCGTGCGAAGTTTCAGCTTGACTGACAATGGGTCTGGGAGAAATAACATGTACACACTTTTTATCAGACAGACAGAGTGAGTTGATTGAAGCTTTGTAAGAATCGAGCAACACTTTTCAGAACTGTTTCAATATACATATCAGTGTGTGTGAGCGTGTTGTTTAAATAGCACACGTTCAAGGTTATTTGTCCATCTAATGCAGATTTCGATGGCACTTGAGGTATTTGTACTACGCGGCTTACCTGAAGGTCAAGGACGGTCACGGGAACCAGGAGACGAGAAGCTATGTTTATGACGTATTTGTGTCTTACGCTCATCAAGATGAAACATTTATAGTACAACGTCTGATGCCGGGTAAGTGTAGTTCATGTCAAGTCCATAGCTGTTAAACATTCAATTGATCCACCAGCTACTTCATGTCCAATGGCAAGTTAGGTGTAGTCTATCAGTTAAACACTCGATGCATCCAGTCTCAGAAGGGTCCATGGAGTTGTCGAATCATTTCGTCCAATGGTTCATTCCCCTGGCCAGGACTGTTCTTTTTGTCGCTCTATGTAATTAACCCCAATGCTGCCTTTTTTATAGTTAATATGCATGCATCTTTTAATTATAAACTGGCTTAAATATTCTTTGATATTTGTTCTACTTGCTTAAATTCTAGTGTTATATGTTTTTTTAAACATAGTTCCGAGTAAAATGGTAGCTGAAATGTATTTTACTGCTGGGCTGCAAGCACGTACCACAGTACCATCAATAGCTTCACATAAGGTCAATAAAACATGATATCGTTAGATAAGGTCAATGAAACTTCATATTGTTAGATACAGTCAATGAAACTTCATATTGTTAGATACAGTCAATGAAAGTTCTTATTGTTAGATAAGGTCAATAAAACATAATATCGTTACATAAGGTCAATGAAACTTCATATTGTTAGATACGTCATTAAAACATGATATCGTTAGATAAGGTCAATGAAACATGATACCCTTAGCTACAGTCAATGAAACATGATATCGTTAGATAAGGTCAAAGAAACATTATATCGTTAGATACAGTCAATAAAACATCATATCGCTAGATTTAGTCAATAAAACATGATATCGTTAGAAACAGTCAATGAAACATGATATCGTTAGATACAGTGAATGAAACTTCATATTGTTAGATACATACAATGAAACATCATAAAGTTAGATAAGGTCAATGAAACATCATATTGTTAGATAAAGTCAATAAAACATATTGTTAGATAAGGTCAATGAAACATCATATCGTTAGATAAGGTCAATGAAACATTATATTGTTAGCTAAGGTCAATGAAACATGATATCGTTAGATACAGTCAATGAAACATGATATAGTTAGATACAGTCAATGAAACATGATATCGTTAGATACAGTCAATGAAACATGATATAGTTAGATACAGTCAATGAAACATCATATCGCTAGATACAGTCAATGAAACATGATATCGTTAGCTAAGGTCAATGAAACATGATATCGTTAGATACAGTCAATGAAACATGATATAGTCTGATACAGTCAATGAAACATGATATCGTTATTGGAATATCATATTGTTAGATAAAGTCAATAAAATATATTGTTAGAAAAGGTCAATAAAACATCATATCGTTAGATACAGTCAATGAAACATGATATCGTTAGCTAAGGTCAATGAAACATGATATCGTTAGATACAGTCAATGAAACATGATATAGTTAGATACAGTCAATGAAACATGATATCGTTAGATACAGTCAATGAAACATGATATAGTTAGATACAGTCAATGAAACATCATATCGCTAGATACAGTCAATGAAACATGATATCGTTAGATACGGTCAATGAAACATGATATCGTTAGATACAGTCAGTGAAACATCATATCGTTAGATACAGTCAATGAAACATGATATCGTTAGATAAGGTCAATGAAACATGATATCGTTAGATACAGTCAATGAAACATGTTATCGTTAAATAAGGTCAATGAAACATCATATCGTTAGATACAGTCAATGAAACATGATATCGTTAGATACAGTCAATGAAACATGATATCGTTAGGTACAGTCTATAAAACATGATATCGTTAGATACAGTCAATGAAACATGATATCGTTAGATACAGTCAATGAAACATGATATCGTTAGATACAGTCAATGAAACATCATATCGTTAAATAGAGTCAATAAAACATGATATCGTTAGATACAGTCAATGAAACATGATATCGTTAGATACAGTCAATGAAACTTCATATTGTTAGATACAGTCAATGAAACATCATTAAGTTAAATAAGGTCAATGATACATTATATCGTTAGCCAAGGTCAATGAAACATCATATCGTTAGCTAAGGTCAATGAAACATCATATCGTTAGATACAGTCAATAAAACATGATATCGTTAGATAAGGTCAATGAAACATTATATCGTTAGATTAAGTCAATGAAACATTATATCGTTAGCTAAGGTCAATAAAACATCATAACGATAGATAAGGTCAATGAAACATCATAACGATAGATAAGGTCAATGAAACATAATATCGTGGAAAAACGTCAACGAAACATTATATCGTGAGATAAAGTCAATGAAACATCACATCGTTAGATACAGTCAATGAAACATGATATCGTTAGATACAGTCAATGAAACATGATATCGTTAGATACAGTCAATGAAACATGATACCCTTAGCTACAGTCAATGAAACATCACATCGTTAGATAAGGTCAATAAAACATGATATCGTTAGATACAGTCAATGAAACATGATACCCTTAGCTAAAGTCAATGAAACATGATATCGTTAGATAAGGTCAAAGAAAAATTATATCGTTAGATACAGTCAATAAAACATCATATCGCTAGATTTAGTCAATAAAACATGATATCGTTAGAAACAGTCAATGAAACATGATATCGTTAGATACAGTCAATGAAACTTCATATTGTTAGATACATACAATGAAACATCATAAAGTTAGATAAGGTCAATGAAACATCATATTGTTAGATAAAGTCAATAAAACATATTGTTAGATAAGGTCAATGAAACATCATATCGTTAGATAAGGTCAATGAAACATTATATTGTTAGCTAAGGTCAATGAAACATGATATCGTTAGATACAGTCAATGAAACATGATATAGTTAGATACAGTCAATGAAACATCATATCGCTAGATACAGTCAATGAAACATGATATCGTTAGCTAAGGTCAATGAAACATGATATCGTTAGATACAGTCAATGAAACATGATATAGTTAGATACAGTCAATGAAACATGATATCGTTATTGGAATATCATATTGTTAGATAAAGTCAATAAAACATATTGTTAGATAAGGTCAATAAAACAACATATCGTTAGATAAGGTCAATGAAACATCATATCGTTAGCTAAGGTCAATGAAACATGATATCGTTAGATACAGTCAATGAAACATGATATAGTTAGATACAGTCAATGAAACATGATATCGTTAGATACAGTCAATGAAACATGATATAGTTAGATACAGTCAATGAAACATCATATCGCTAGATACAGTCAATGAAACATGATATCGTTAGATACGGTCAATGAAACATGATATCGTTAGATACAGTCAGTGAAACATCATATCGTTAGATACAGTCAATGAAACATGATATCTCTAGATACAGTCAATGAAACTTCATATTGTTAGATACAGTCAATAAAACATGATATCTCTAGATACAGTCAATGAAACTTCATATTGTTAGATACAATCAATAAAACTTCTCATTGTTAAATAAGGTCAATGAAACATAACACCCTTAGCTACAGTAATGAAACATCATAACGTTAGATAAGGTCAATGAAACATCATATCGTTAGCTAAGGTCAATGAAACATCATAACGTTAGATACAGTCAATAAAACATGATATCGTTAGATAAGGTCAATAAAGCATGATATCGTTAGATAAGGTCAATGAAACATGATAACGTTAGATAAGTTAATGAAACATGATATCGTTAGATACAGTCAATGAAACATCATATCGTTAGATAAGGTCAATGAAACATAATATTGTTAGATACAGTCAATGAAACATCATATCGTTAGATTAGGTCAATAAAACTTCTTATTGTTAAATAAGGTCAATGAAACATAACATCCTTAGCTACAGTAATGAAACATCATAACGTTAGATAAGGTCAATGAAACATTATATTGTTAGATAAGGTCAATGAAACATAATATTGTTAGAAACAGTCAATGAAACATCATATCGTTAGATTAGGTCAATAAAACTTCTTATTGTTAAATTTTGCTTTATTGAACTATCAATATCTATAGGGAAGATTGAACATTATATGTAAAAGTAAAGTTAAGTACCCCCCTCTCAGACCTTGCAGTTTTCGACACAGAATAATGATGTCAAGCTTATCTGTATCTTAGACCAACCGTTAACGAGCAGGGTGTCAAGTGGCTGGCACAACGAGGAACCGCCTTTACTTTCCCCAACTAAAGTCGGGTACCCGATAGAATTCTGAAATTAAAAATCCCGGTGTACACTTAGATTTGAACTCTGGACCTCTCGGTTCTGAAGCCAAGCGCTTTACCAAGCGCTTGAAAAATACAAGTTACTGTATATGCTATTAATACATAGTAAAACTACATGATCTTTATAATTTGAATGGTCTGTTAAGGTCATGTAATTAGCTTATGTTTTTATGTATTGTTCTTTTTTTAATGGGTACTCATGCAACTAATGCTCAACACATAACCTATGTTACAAGATCATGATAGTGAATTCGATGTCAAATATATATATATATATATACATAAGATTGCAAATTAGATAAGAGCCCCGCATGGGTTGCTTACAAACAATAAACATTCGTATTGTGTTTAAGTCTTGTGTTCACACAGAGTTACCTTTTTTTATCCTACTTTCAGAGTTGAGTAACAGAGGCCTGAACGTTTTTGTTCATGGCAGAGACTTTGTTGTGGGGCACTATATCGCATCCAATATCCTGACAGCCATCAGAGAGAGTAGAAAGACTCTTGTGGTACTCACCAAGAATCTCATTAACAGCACCTGGTGTAATTATGAGCTTCAGGTGATAGTTTCAAGGCATTACTTTTGGCTCTTAAACGTAGACTTAGATATTTAGGCTAGCCCCAGTTGTCTAGGTTACCTCTTTGACCTCTAGGTTATCTCTAGACATGTAGGTTATAAATCTCCAGTTTAACTTTACAGCTCAATGTTACCTCCAGGTTACCCCTGGACATCCAGACTACATCTAGACCTCTAGTTTACCTCTTAGAATTCTAGATTATTTCTAAACATCTATACTAACTTTTAGATCTCTAGGCTATCTTTAGGTTACATCTTAAATCCTAGGTTAACTCTAGACCTTTTGGTTACCTCTGAGACCTCTATGCTACATTTAGACCTTTAGATGACCTCCTAGACCTCTAGGTTACCATTCAATTTTAAGGTTACTTCTAAATATTTCGAAGTATCTTTGTAATGATAGTAAATGAGATATTACGTGAAAACCTATGTGACAATTTGAATTTACTATTTTTTTTCCTCAGATGGCCAATATGGAGTCAGTTCACACTGGACGTCAGGTGTTGGTGTTTTTGATTAAAGATTCTCTAGACATCACTGACCTAAAGACTGACCTTCTGTATCACATCAAAAACAATACGTACATTGACTACCCACATGGGCCCAGAGAAATAGGGCTCGCCTTGAACTTATTCTGGGATAAGCTGAGCCTAGATCTTAAAAACTAAATCGATTTTGAAATAAGAATATCATGGTTCTAAGAATGATCTCATCCCGGAAGAAGAATTTAATGGATATGTGAACTAGTTCTTCCCTTTCATGACAGAAATAAAATTTCGGGCATCAATTTATTGTATCGCATTTTAATTTGAATGATGAAAACAAAAAGGGAGTGGTAAAAGTTGGCGATAAGTCTTGTTTGAAGCCATTCAAATTTGTTTCAGTTTTATTTGGAGAAAATAATTTTTCAATGATTTAAAATATGATTGACATGATTGTAAAAAGCTACTGATATTTTCGTGCAATGTTATTTTACATTGAAATTGTTATGTTCCTATGTATATATTTTCATTTATCAATAAGATTTGTGACTGTGTGACACTCAATTGTAGCAAGTGTTAATGAGGTACCAAGAGTGCATTAAAATAAGTTTAAGATACAGTTGTATAGTTTCTTTAAGAATGACTCGAGAGTTCTGCTAAAATTCACCTTCACTTATTCTTTAGTCTGTTGGACCATTGGGAACCGTCTATCTCCATTCCTCTTTCAATTGCAGGCCCTTCCATTATTTTATGTTGTCTTCCCGTCGATTTCTCTGTTTGTCTCTTCTTTTTTCCTGGTACTGTTCCCTGAAGGAAGGTCTTTGTAAGTCCCAAAGACTTTGTTATATGACTATAGAGTTTTAGTTTGCGTTTTTAGCGGCCCCCCGAAAGGGGAAAAGACGCTATTAGTTTTGTGTGATTTGTCTATCCATCCGTCCGTTTAGAGCTCGTAAACTAGAAAAGAGTGAGAATCCGACATCATAATATTTGAGACCATTCAAATTTATGATGCAAAGGCTACTTTTTTCTTTTCTGAAAGCGAAAAATCTAATTTTTAAAATCAAAGTAACAAACACGGGAGGCTATTTAGTAAGGAAGGTGACTAGTTACTATATTTTTAACACATTTATGCCAACGGTTTTAGAATTTTTGTCACAGCTTCTGTTTAGAATTGTATAGCTAAGTTAAATAAGTTTTGCTATACTAACATACTAACTACTACATTTTAACAAAAAGTGTACTTTTTTTAAAACGAAAAAATCTATTTATTATGCATATAAGTGGAACATAATTTAAAACAACAATTACTAAGTAGTTTTTTACATACTCTCGTGAACCTCAGTGTATAGCACGTAGTGCTCTGAATTTCTGAAGGATTTTTTTCTAATTACAGAAATGTTTTTTTTTTCTTGAGACTTTGAATTAGAGATTGACCATTTACAAAACTATTACATCAATTAGATACTCATAACGCCAAAGTTATGTGGGGTAACTCTAGTCTGACTTGCAGAAATAAAAAAGTTATCCTTCCATGACTTTTTCATCGAGTGTTAAAGAGTCGGCGTGCGTGCGTTTTGTCTTGCATGGTTTGGGGACGTAGAGAATTATACATACAGATTATTTACAACATCGCAATTAAATTTAGCCACCAAAGAAATCTAATGGCCCTAAAACAGATTAAATCCCTTGCTCAAGCTTCAGCAAACTTGTCCGTTCTAGAATTGGTTTTATTTATTTACATCAGATTCTGCCCTAATATTAAGAAACTAACATCGGCGATTCATCTAGGCCATCCATTGTCTTTCGGGACAGTAGGGGTCTTATATAAACTTATATAAAACAGGCAAAATATTTTCAAATCCTTTTTTTTTTTACAAAAAACAAAGCTTCTCTAAGGGAACGAACTCCAAAATTACAACTCAATAATGTAGAAGTTATTTCCTATATTCGACATCAAACAAAATAATAAATTACCAATAATTTACCTATTGATTAATTTTTTTAAATTGATTCTTGTTTTGTTAGGTGCAAAAAAATGTTTTACAATTTCAACTTGATCCGAGAATGGTTGTGTTCAATTATATATAGGGACGAAACCCTACATATGTAGCTGTATGTGAATAATGAAGGATTAATTTCCCTTGTTTGTATCGAACAAAATAATAAATTACCAGTAATTAATTGAATATTATTAATTTGTTGTTGTTTTATTCATGTATTGTTTACACCAATGAATTATTATTTAAACTTGATCCGATAATGAGTGTGTGACGTATAGTGTGTACAAACTTTTGTACCTGACAGACAGAGTGAGTTCATAAAAGCTATGAAGCTTTTCGCAACGATTAGCCTGTTAAAACGTTTTGGGTGTGGCGTGATGTCTATCTTTCATGGATCGCAGATCTCGGGATAGAAAAGTTTCGCATCCATGCTCCTCTAAAGTGTATAACTACCGGCATGCCGGTTTTAAGTAGGTGAGGGCTCCAGAACAGGATTTTTGGGAAGGCATCTACACTATTTCCAAAGCTTTAATACAAATTTACTTATTAATAATACTTATATCTGAAATTAGGCAGGATATATATATATATTAGAAGAAAGAAATTCAATCTCATAAAAAAATGTATTTCCGATATTCAATATGTATACTTTAGTACCGGCCCTGTGTTGACGCTGTAAGTCTGGAGCTGCTACAAGCTGACACTTATGACAATGTTGCCCATCGCAAGATTATAAGTTATTTTCTCTATACATGTGAAAAAAATAGTTTGCAAATAAAAAAAAACGTTAAAGTTTCTGTCCCGTGGGAATTCTGCCTTCCCTTAAATCCTGAGAAAAGTCAAGGCCTTGTGCTGGCCTGATTCCATTCCTCACATACCGCTTACAGAGAAGATAATTTTGACTTGATTTGTGTCATAGACCACTAGAAATAATAATGATATAAACAAATCATTCTATTTCGACGACTACTGTTTGACTCACATTGAATTAAGAACAAAAACATAATGCGCTGATATACAACCGAAAAGAAGGGGCATCAACGAAATGTTTTAGGTTCGAAGATCTTTGTAAAGTTTGTCCCAGAACACTGACAGCTCGTTTCTTGATCCCTTTGTGTCACTCTGTGGGTAGACTACGTAGGTGTTGTTTCGTATGTGGAACAAGAGTTCAGTTCCAAGTTATTTGTTGTTGAGGGAATCTTTTAGAAGGAACACGAGAACTTGACGCCCTGTGTGGACAGACTCCATATTGGCCATCTAAGGAAATAAAACATGTACAAAAAAACAACTGGTGAGACGTTATGAATGTACATGTTGTGAAACTACTCTAAATGATCTTCAATTATTCTTTTAACATTGGACCTATTACCAATACTCTGGCGTTATTGCCTCAGAGCTAGTGGATACAAATAGGTGGGCATGGAGAATGCACGCCTCACAGGTTTTCCTGTACCCTGATAGAAGGTTACATCAGAATATTTATAACTTGTCTTATATTTTAATAGAAAAACAAAAATATGGGGTGAGAATTGTATTATCATAGTTTAGTATTGACTTACCTGTATCTCGTAGTTACACCATTTGCTCTTCAAAAGGTCCAGCGTGAGTACTACCAACGTCTTCCTGCTTTCTCTCACAGCCGTCACTATGTTAGAGGCGATGAACTCACCGGCCACAAAGTCTCTGCCGTGGACGTAAACATTTAACCCTCTGTCAAAAAATTGAATTAAGATTAGAAATAATTACTGATTTTTTTTAAATTAATAATAGGCCTATTTGTATACGACTGAGAGAAGACGAAAGGGAAGATACTGCCGCTGTGAAAGAAGCTTTACTGAGACACTAAGACTTTGCTCAAGAAACCATGAATACAGAAAAAAACAATAGTTGTATGGTGTCTGTCACATTTGCATAGTCTTTCCTTCCTTCTTCTTTCAGTTGTATGCAAATATTCATTGCTCTTCCTTAAGGACGCCTTAGAAGGCTTCTTGGCCGTTCTGTTTGTGGCAGGCAGTAAGCTCTTACAAGGTCTTCAAATCTTAGTAGAAAGTCGATGGACTCCTGAAGTGTCTACACCTTGAAGTCGATGGACATTTTGTCCGTTTCTTTGTATTAAATTATTCTCTTTTCTGGTTCTGTTCTGTCTGTATTTTTTGCTTCATCTTTAATTGGAGCTATACGGATATGTTTGTTTTTTCTTGAGACTTTGAATAAGAGATTGACCCTCTACAAAACAATTAGATCAATTAGATAATCATTATAAGACACCAGTTAGGGCCAGATTAACATCTAACTTCACACTCACTTTTACCTATCCCTTGGTCTGCTGGACCGTTGGGGCACCCCACAAGATCTGTCAACCTTCTTTCTCCGTTCTTCTCTCATTTGCCTTTGTTATAGGCCTAACTTTATTCTGATATTCTTTCTGAAAATTTTGAAGCCTGCCCTTTTATCTGCATGGGTGGACAACTTCGGGGGCCGATTTTGAGTTTGTGTTTCCACACAAACTGTCTTTGTAACCTTGTTTTTGAACAATTTTGGAATAAGTATTTATATATATGACTAACGTGTAGATATTGTTATTGTCTTTGTCAACAGCTTCTTACTGTCATAGGAGACTGTGGAATGACAAATGTCACTCTTGTGTAGATACTTTCTTCTGTAACAACATAAAAGATTTTGTTTGTCGACTCTATCATGAATTCTTTGTACTTTTATCTTGTACTTGTAATCGTCGGATGCTCGACAATTGTTATGATGCGAGTTCTTTTTACAAATCTTATATCAACTCACTCTGTCTGTCTGGTAAAAAATGAGTACATGTTATTTTTCCTACACCCATTCTCGGATAAAGCTGTAATTTCGCACAATTATTTCTTTTACATGCCAACACAAAAATTAACCAAATAGTTGATAAACAATTGTTAATTAATTACTCTGTTTTGTATCTAGAAAAAGGGAAAGAATCTTTCCTTGACTGACAAAGTGGTATAAATTGAATTAGTCCCCTTTATTGTTTGCAAAAAAAAGGGGGGGGGGGAATGATAACTAGAAATAAGTATAAAACCTACTTTTTATAAGCAGCTCCCTGGCACAGTGGTGACCGTATTGGCATGAGGAGGCTTCAGCTCCCTGGCACAGTGGTGACCGTATTGGCCTGAGGAGGCTTCAGCTCTCGAGTTCGAATTCAGATCGGTCATTTTTAATTTTTTTTTTTTTTTTTTTTTTAAATACATTTAAAAAAACGATGACCAGGGGACTTTCCTAGACACGCCCCTTATTTCTCCCCCGTCCTATCCCTTTCCAGCTGGTCCAAACAAGTAATAGGATGGTAGCGTACTGAGAAAGCTAAAAGCATGCATTTACGCTAAACAAAAACAATCGGTAAAACTATTTCTAATCGCACAGATTTATTGTTGTTAGTCTAGATCTATTACAACTTTAATGACACGACTGATCAAAACTAATTAATACAACTATGCTTAATACTTTTTTTAAAAGTATTTTTTTTATATTTTGCTTGATAATGTTATAATGAGGAATTATTTTGTCTATTCTTGGATAACAGCAAGGGCATGTCTAAACCTTGTAACAGTTTCAAGATATTTGTATTTCAAATACTTTTACATTACAGTCCCTAGTCTCTTGTTACTACCGCTCCAACTTCCCAACTAACTAAGACTAGGCGAATCAGGCCTTTAAATAACTTTTTTGGTTCCCCCGTACCACTACAAGTGTACCCAGCCGTATTTTATTACAACAAGCATGACTCTCTTATTTAGAACTTCACAATTATTTAGACCTTGAAATTTAGTTAGAACTTGACACTTATTTAGACCTTGACACTTATTTAGACCTTGACAATTATTTGAACCTTGAAACTCAATAACACCTTGACACTTATTTAGACCTTGATAATTATTTAGACTTGACACTTATTTAGATCTTTACAATTAGTTAGACCTTAACACTTATCTAGACCTTTACAATTATTTAGATCTTGACACTTATTTAGACCTTGACACTTATTTAAACCTTGACAATTATTTAACCTTGACACTTATTTAGACCTTGACACTTATTTAAACCTTGACAATTATTTAGACCTTGACACTTATTTAGACCTTGACACTTATTTAGACCTTGACATGTATTTAGACCTTGACACTTTGCGCTTTCTCATATTCCTAGTCCCCACACCGATCAAGTTGGATTTATGTATAATTATTTATAGTCAATAACATTACATAAATTAATAATTTTAAAAAATTAGCTAATCCTTTAGTGGTAATTATTTTATTTTATTTTACTTACAAACAAGGAGCTTTTTCCTGCAATATTGAGATATATGACATTGATTCTTTCCTTTAGATAAGCTTTGTTTATTTAAAAAAAAATATTATGTTTCGTTCTGAGTCACTTTAAAGGAAGGTTTCAAAAGGTCAACAAAAGGGAGGGGAAGACTAAGTTGGACATTTGAAACAAATAGTCTGAGGGAGGGGGGGCACATTACTGGCTTTTAGTAGCTAACAAACAAAAAAATCGAGGAGCCTCTTTCAAACTAATACATCCGGGCCTCACAAAGATTAAAAAAAAAAATAATATTGTGAATATTGGTGTCAGCTTACCTGGGTATCAACTTGAGGTAGGTCCGTAGTAGATGTAACGCAATTTCCAGCGAAATCTAAAGGATTCAGTTTACAGTTTTATTTACTATTTGTTTCACTATTATTACACATATCATCGGGGGAAAAAAAAGACAATTATCAAATTTGTATCACCCGAACCGAAGGATAATCAAGAGAATAGAATAATTTCCATGAGGCCTACATTGGAATGACAGAAATAAATATACATTATAAAATGATCACTTTAGCGATGTTGAATACTTAGAAGACAAAGCCCTTGACCGCATAATGTGGAGAGATGTTGAGAAAGAAAGTTACGGAGAAAGTGAAAGCGATGACTTAGGCCTGGAAGTTAAGAAAGCCAAACAAAACAAGATTACAAAGAGATTTTGTGTTATCACACGAACTCAGAGGCGGCCACCATCGAATTCACCAATGGACCAAGAATATTCAAGGCATATAAAAAAAATGGTTGGCTCCACTACCATCAAAAGCATAAGCCACATTTACCTGCGTTGTATACGGAGGGGAGTATCTCTCTAGAATAGAGTTTGGCTTAAAAAAGATAAACAAAGCTTTTGGAAGCATAGTTACAACTAGGATGTTTCTTTGCTATACAAAAATTTGTAAAATCGAAGCTCATAAGATACTGGGGAGGGAGGGGTTATTGTTTACAGAATGAAAAACAGATTCAAGGTTTTTAAGATTTAAGACTGCTGTCCGTCTGTGCAGCTATGCGGTTAAAATTGTTAAAACTGCAAGTATCCTCCACTAACCTGTAAATTATTCCAGCAATAACAAAAGCAACCATTATGAATGAACAAAAGAGTTAAGGAATTGTCTGTGCACTTTCTTTGTAACTCCCTGAGAGTCTCTTCATAGGCGTCTGTGATATTTTTAAAGGAAGAGTCTGCATACTGACATATGTATTCAGCAAACGTTGGGTCGAATGGCCGCGAGCTCACCATCCATCGAATGAAATCGTAGTTGTCGCAGTCGCAGCGAAAAGGGTTTACCTTGACAACATTCCATGTTTGTAACAATCTCATGTTAGATATTTCTGTAAGAAACACATTTAACAGTAATGATGCCAGTCAAGCTAACAATGAAAGTAATTTTGTGAAGTTTAGAAACCTATTTTTGTTTTCTGAAACTGTACACACAGAAGACACACGCTGCACCATAACTAAGTAACTAACGTAACACACTTCACTACAGTGTGGCCTCGAAACTTGCTCCTTGCCTTTTAACTTCCACTTCCCATGAAAGGGCAATTTTTGAAATGCAAATGACTAATAATCATATTGAGGAAAAGGTTTTCAAAATGAAATTTTTCTTCCTTGTTTTGGTCCAACGTTTAAAGAAATGTTTTTTAAAAAATCTGGGATAACTGAAACTTAAGCGCTAGTAATGTATTCTGTGAGAGACAACGCCATTTTGTAGGTCTAAGACCTTGTAAACAGCGCTTGATACTTAAGGTTACTTTCATATTGGTTCTACATATAAAACATTTAAATGACTCAGGTCACAGGTGAAACTATAAAGTTATTTTGCTTTGTTTTATTTTGGCGAACTTTGATGACTACAGAGCCTGAAAATGTAAAAAGCGAACACGAGTATGTCCGGAAGTACAGGCGCTTTAGATATGGAGGGTTTAGTCACTGAAGTAAATTACCAGTTAGTCAGCTAGTGGACTTAGCGGTGTGACCATTTAACAAGTAAAGTCAGCCGAGTAATAATGCAGTAAGAGAGTTAATAGTCATGTACAAAGTATTTAGACATAAAAGTAAAATAAAGCTCCTCTTTCAGACCATGTCGTCTATATGTCATCTGTTTCTGTGTCCCTCGGTTAACATGGTCTTTAGGTCATCTGTTTCTGTGTCCCTCGGTTAACATGGTCTATAGGTCATCTGTTTCTGTGTCCCGCGGTTAACGAGGGTGTGAACGATCAACCACCTTTGGTTTTCTAATGTTTTCCATTAGAGCTAAGTGTTACTCAGAGGCGCCCTAAAGTTCCCGAAATTAAAATTCCCAGTCTTCACCAGGATTCGAACCCGGGATCCTCGATTCAGAAATCAAGCGATTTGCCGCTCAGCCACCTCGCCTCATATTTATAAAGTCAATGTGATCGGCGTATTTCATGATAGTATGGATTATGTTACTTTATTATGTTCAAGGAAATAGGATTTATCTTTATTTAAATAAACGTATTGTTATGTAGTGAAGACTTAAAGTTGACTACAAGTAGTTCCTGCGGTTGTTGTTGTTCTCCAGTCTTCAAATTATTCTGCGCACAAATGTTATGACTACAAGAATCCTACAGATGAATGTAATACTGTTCATTGTATCATTGGCATTATCGAGCTTATGTACATCAAGCCCTGTCGACTATTCATTACTTTCATTTATGCTCGCCTCCTTGTAGGTATCAACTTAAGTCAACAATGCACTCGCTAGTGTTAGTGAGTGCAATATTGTGATAAGTAGGCGGGGCCAAACTGATCACATGAAAGTTCTACAACACATCTCTTTAAAAACACAGATTTTATTTCGAAACTGCACTCGCGGGGATGTAAGATTATTATATCGATTATATATCATTCTTTCATTTGTCATGTAGATCTATATATATGTTAAGATCTACAACTTATATCACTAGAAATAGCATTTCATTCTATAAACTATATTTACTCAACACTCATGTCAATGTAAATATTAATCATTTCAATTTATACACCACCTATTTTACTACGTACTCATCCTATTTCACTACGTGCACCACCTATTTCATTACGTACACCACCTATTTTACTACGTACTCATCCTATTTCACTACGTGCACCACCTATTTCACTACGTGCACCACCTATTTCATTACGTACACCACCTATTTTACTACGTACTCATCCTATTTCACTACGTGCACCACCTATTTCATTACGTGCACCACCTATTTCATTACGTACACCACCTATTTTACTACGTACTCATCCTATTTTACTACGTACACCACCTATTTCACTACGTACACCAACTAATTCACTACGTACACCACCTATTTCACTACGTACACCACCTATTTCATTATGTACACCACCTATTTCACTACGTACACCACCTATTTCACTACGTACACCACCTATTTCACTACGTACACCACCTATTTCACTACGTGCACCACCTATTTCACTACGTACACCACCTATTTCACTACGTACACCACCTATTTCACTACGTACACCACCTATTTCACTACGTACACCACCTATTTCACTACGTACACAACCTATTTCACTGCGTACACCACACATTTTTAAAATGCTCAGCACAAAGAACGTCCCAAAATTAAGTTTGAAACCATCACATTTCACTATTTATCACTTTGACCTTCACATCTCCGTTGGACCGTTTGGGCACCACACACAATCTGTTGACCGACTTTCATTATTCCTCTCTGTCTTTTGGATAGAGTCTTTTCAAATGATAGGCCCATCCATTATTTTATGACGTGTTCACATCACTTTCTCTGTCTGCCTCTTCTTCTTTTTCCTGGTTCCCTGATGAAAGGTCTTTGCGAGCCCCAAGGATCTTGTGATATGGGCATAGACGTTAAGTTTGCTTTTTTGAAAGTAATTAGCAGGTCATCGTAGGGTCCAATCGCTGTATTAATCACGTTTCTAGTCTCTTCGGTTGAGATGCTTTCTTTGTATATAATACCTATGATATTTCTGTAGCATCCCCATTCCATAGCTAGGATCCTTTTCACTAGTTCTGCAGTCAGCGTCCAAGATTCGCAAGCATATAAGAATGTGGCCATGTATATCTATTACACATTTAGTAATAGATTTAAATATATATATAACTATGGATGAAAAATAACAATAATTCTTTTACAATTGTAATTTATTTTTTTTAGATTTAAATGCGATGCATCTAATTTGCATCTAATCAACGTTGGCCACTCTTTATCTTATGTCAAACTGCTGACAACTAAATACAACATGTACATTTCATAAGCCTCTACTTCTGTACTGGATGCTTACACAGGATCTTCTTAGGAGCATCTACAGGCTCTGTGAAGCAGTTCACGTTGACCATGTCCCAGCCCACGGCAGCCCAGAGAGCTAAACAAGTGTCATAGGTGTTCTTAGCAGGGTAACCTGCAGCCCATTTCAAGTAGCCAAGTGGCGAGTTGCTGTAAGGAGAGACCCAAGTACCGTTCACACCCCCTTCATTGATACCCCCAATAACAATGTAATAAGAATAAAACATATCGGTATTGTTCTTCACGAAGCCCTGGACGAACTCGAGTTCTTCGCTGGATTCGATTTCGGTCAGCCTGCTTTCAAAAATCTCACAAACTGCTTTGGCGATTCCGGTATTGTCGAACACGTTGGCCCTAGAGAGTTGATAAATCGATCCGTTAAATTCGAGTGATTCGATAAAAATGGAGCTTTGGATTTGGTTCATCTTTCTGTTCCACGAAGCTATGAAACTCGAGACAAGTTCTTTAAAGGACTGAAACTCGGCATCTCGAAACTTGTTTTCTTCTCTCAGTGTTAGGATTTCATCCACAAGCATTTGTGACTCCTGACTCACGCCCGAGACGTAAGCTGTGTTGGAGACAACGTACGGCTGCCCAGTGATGTTCAGCACTTCTGCATCGCATTTGTAGGCGCCTTGCTTGATGTCGAGACTTCTGTTCCAAGTAAGAGTTAAGAAAGATGTACCAGTAGTTGTCAAGCTCCATGCCGCGGTGAAATTTTCATGACTCTGGTTGCCCAGACTAGGAGCAGAAAATGAGTTGACCGAGGCTAGTTCTTCGTAGCCTTGACCAATGGTCTCAGAGCTCAGTGCGCGGGATAGTTTCAGTGATACAAGACTGGAATCATCTGATTTGTTGAAAGTACAATTGATGAAAAGTGACTCCGTCAGACCTTTTAAAATGCTTCTAGGTTCAGCCGTCACCAATGCATTCTGTGCTAGGAAGATACAAATAAAAATGTATATATCTTTGCATGTTCGCCACATCAGATCAAAGATATGACTTTCTAAATCTAGTATATCTTTTTTTATTGTCCGTTTCTAAATGAATGTTAGATTAAATGAAACTTTGACAATCCTTGGCGCTTAACTTGCTTTTGTAAACATGGTATAAAAAAAATCTTTTTTTTTGTCAGTCTAAACTGGCGCAGTTTCCATATTTATATAAAGCCGACTTTGAGTGCAATACGAGTTTTAAAAGCGAATTCACACATTATTGTGTTTGTTGAGGTCAAAATGAAAGATAATAGGACAAATGTGTACAAATGCTCCTTCTTCCCTAGTGCTATTAGAGAATGGAATGGGTTGCCTGAGCCAGCCAGTAAAAACCAATGACTTGGCAGAATTTAAGTCATTGGTTAACATGCATGACTAGGTGCATAACGCGTAGGGCGTAATCATCTTCTCTTTTGAAGAAACGTCTGTATCTTATAAGAAGATAAGAGAATAAGAATTCTTGGATGAGAGAGCGCTACGACGCCAGGAGTCTCAACCAAAAAGCAACATAGAGTTCATAAAATCTTTTAATAGTGAATTAAGAAGCCGAAGAAAAGTCGGTGATTGCATGTAGAATTATTTTTAATGGGTCGTGACCAGTTGTAGGGGTGCATGTAATTCCAATGACTGTCTTGACTAAATTACATAAAACTGAGACATATTGACTGTCTATGGCTACATTACATACAAAGTTAAACCCTAATGTTTTTAAGATTACTTTCCACCACCAGTCTTATAAGTGTATACATCTAGTAGAAAGGTATTTCTTGATGAATACACACCCATAGAGAAACATATACACAGTGTTCCATATGGTTACATATTACTTGTAAAGAGCACCCCATGTTACATAACAAATGTGATGTGTTACCATGTGCGGGTATAGCTAAAATTAGTCCATGAGATGTATCGTCAATAAAAGTCCCAGTGCGACCTTTGGTCAATAACGAGTTCTCAACCTTATGTAACACACACATACACAAGACCAACAAAATCGACCAACATTTTCCTATCAGATTAATCCCAAATCTAAGTAGATATCCAACACATACTTGAAACTCTAAGATTTACGAGTCCATTTATTCAATATGATTGACGAATTCGTATAAGCCTCTTACTTTCCTAGTGTCATTACAAGTATTTCAACATGAAACGGATTACGGATTTCCTTGACTCGTCCAGGAAAAAGCAAAAGACATAGAAGAGTTTAAGTCTCTTATTAACATGCAAGCTGTTATGAACATATGGATACGCGTAGGACGTAATTAGGTCCCGTCTTTATTGGGTAGAAACGTCTGTATATTATAAGAGTCTATAGTGTGAGAAAACGAAACATACAGTTTGAATATATATGAATGTATAAATATGAACAATAAAAAGTCAATAGCTACCTAAAACTGAATGTGATAACATCAGATAGTAGCACACAATAAGTATAGAACTAACAGGCACAGAATTTAACTTCATGGCAAAGGTTTGTCTCTAGTTTCTTTTAAGGAAAAGTATTACCTAGAGTTCTGTGTTTTATACTGTGAGCGTTCTTCTTTATCTCCTTATTATGTGCATGCGTTTCTTTCAACAATAGTATCTCTCTCTCTCTACATTTATTCATGGGTTAATCTTTCCTGTAATGTCAAGCTAATTACTGGGTGCACAGTTATATGAGAAAAATAATCTGTCGAATGCTTTTGTTAGACCTGGTAGGCCTCTGAAGTATACAGATGACAGGCCTGTTGACCTATATTTCTTAAGATAAGGCTTTAACTTTTATTCGGTATTCAATAATGGTTTTTAAAAAAGTAGCATCGGCTTGTTAGAAAAATTAAGTTATACGTTTTTATTATTTAAAGAGTGTCTGTGATGGCTGAGTGGAAGAGGTCGCGGGTTCGAAACTCGGTGAGGTCTGGGATTTTGAATTCCAGGATTTTTAGAACGTCTCGAGTCCACTCAACTTTGACTCAGTTGGAAGAGTAAAGGCGCTTGTGCTGGCCACATGACACCCTTCGGCAACAAATGACCATTACCGTCATCACGATGAGACACTCATTTATAGCTAATACCAGTGTTTCACAACATTATTATGATTATAAATGTGAATATTTCCTAGTTATTGATTTAAGAGTCCCAGAGAGTTCATAATGTGCCAAATAATATGGCTGCCTGGTCGTGCGATATGCGCGCTGGACTGTCGTTCGGTCGTCTTGGTGGTCCCAGGTTCACACCCTGCCCGCTGGTGTAACAATACCCCCGTCGTCCTTCTGTAAGTTTTGGCTTTAAAGGAACATGTAACACATTTTACAACATTTTTTTTATCCATATATCAATCATAGGTACACTTATATATAACAACAAAGGTCAGGTAATGATTACAAAATGTGTTCTCTTCATGGGTAAGTTTATACAAACATTCTAAATATCGATTACTTAGGACAAGCCAGGTGTTTTACTAAACATAATAAAATATGTAAGGCAAAGGAAAAGTTGACCGTAGCCTTGACCTATCTCAAAGACATCTATTCTTGTAGCGTACGTTCACATATGAATTTCTTTGGCCAGTCCAGTGATTCTTTAAAGCAGTTAACATTCACCATCTTCCAGTCAACATAGCTCCAAAGTCCTAAACATTTGGCATAAGTGTCTTTGTTAGGGTAGCCCGGAGCCCAGTTTAGGTAATCCAAGGGCAGGCCGCTGTCAGGAGAAACCCAAGTTCCATTGACACCCTCGTTGTTTACGCCACCGATAATTATGTAATAGAAATAGAACAAATCAGTATTGTTCTTCATGAAGTCCTGGACGAACTCGAGTTCTTCGTTGGATTCGATTTCAGCCAGCTTGCTGTCGTATATCTCGCAAATTGCTTGGGCGACTCCGGTATTATCGAATACGTTGGCCCTAGAAAGTAAGTAAATAGATCCGTTAAACTCTTGCGATTGAGTAAAGATAATATCCCGGGTCTGGTTCTTCTTCATGTTCCACGAAGCTATGAAACTCAAAAGAAGTTCTTTGTAAGAAAGAGCTTCAGTTTCTCTGACTTTGTTTTCTTCTTTCAGACTTAGGATCTCATCCACTAACATTTGAGACTCGTGGCTGACGCCCGAGACGTAAGCTGAGTTTGAAACTTGTTTCGGGTGACCCGTGAGGTCAAGGAAATCTGCTTCGCACTTGTAGGTCCCTGTCCAGAGGTCATCGCTACTGTGCCAGACAAGACTTAGAAACGATAAGCCGGAAGCTGCAAAACTCGATGACACTGTCAAATTTTCTCGGCTTGTGTTCACCAGATTTGAAGATGAGAATGAGTTGACCGAGGCTAGTTCTTCGTAGCCTTGACCAATGGTTTCAGAGTTCAGAGCGCGAGAGACTTTCAGCGATACAAGACTGTACACAGCTCCGTCCTCAAAAGTACAATTGAAAGCCAATGATGTAGTCAGACCTTTTAGAATGATATCTGGCTTAGCTGTCACGGCTACATTCTGTGCTGCGGAAAATATTTAAAGAAATCTTTAAATTATTCAATAAGTAAACATTAATACAAGTAGAATTTAAAAAAATAAAAAACTCTTCCTTCATGGTGTCTATAATTTTTATGCTATTTATTTTATTGTAATACTTGATTAACTCAAGGAGTCTCTTCAGTGATCTGGCCCAATCAAGTTCTTCTCTAAACAGTCCAACTCATTTCTACACAAGGTTACTAAGACAGTTTGTGTGGAAAGACAAACTCAAAATCGGCCCCCGAAGTGGTCCACCCAGGCAGGCTTCAATATTTTCAGAAATAACATCCGAATATAATTATATCAAAGACAAATGACAGATAAGAATGGAAAAAGAAGGTTGACAGATCTTGTTTAGTGCCCCAACGGTCCAGCATATCAAAGGATAGGTGAAAGTTAATGTAAGTTAGATGTGAACCTGGCCTAACTAGTTCCCCTTTCAGACCTTGTGGTCTATAGGGCAGATGATGTAAAGTTAACGAAGGTGTCATGTAGCCAGCACCACGACCAACCGCCTTTACTTTTCACCAACTAATGTCAGGTACCCATTAGAGCTGGGTGGACTCAGAGGCACTCAAGGATTCCGAAGTTGAAAATCCCAGTCTTCACCAGGATTCGAACCCGGTACCCCTGGTTCGGAACCCACCAAGCCTCACCTGATGTCTTATAATTGATCTAATTGTTTTGAAAAGGCTAAATTTCTTATTCGAATCTTTAAGAAAAAAAAAAACTTCCTAAGAAATCAAACAAAAATGACAAGAAAATGCAGTTTACAAGATTACTATTCGTTTTAAATTATGTCTAACTTATAATGCATACTAAATAGATTTTTTCTCTTTAAAAAATAGTGAGCATTTGTTTGTGTGTAAATATAGTACTTAGTATAACAGAATATTTTTAAAAATGTAAAACCGTTAATCCAGGGTTTTCCCCGTGTGGTCAATTACTATACATAGTAAATATATGTTCACGTTTCCAATGCACTTCTAAGTGAGTTCTTTTTGTTGAATGGTAGAAAGGGAGACCTTCAACAAGGTGCATTTTTGTTCGTTCACTTATGATTTGGTTCTAACATTCAGTTTGGTATTGAGTGCCTTTGCCTGGTAGAGAGAAGAAAATGTTAGGCATGAATCGCCTTCCAAACTGTTGACATGAGTATGCGTTTCTAATGTGCAACTCTTTATTTTGAATTTATAAGAATTATCCATGCTACGCTTTTAGTGAGGCTCAAGCTGCTCTTCCTTTACATGTCATTAAGATTGTGGGGTGTTAATGTGATTTATGATTGTTCCGGCGGCTATCAAGCAAGAATGTCTTCTATTTGTATAGCATAAAATATTGAAATAAAAATTGGTTTGTAACTGAAATGTATAATTTTCAAAAAAAAAAAAGCAAAATTTTCTTTAAATAGAATAAAAATAAAAGTTATTTTTCTTTGGTACATCATTGTAATATAGAAGCTTAATATACTTTTAATAATAATATGTCATATGTACTATTTTATTTCATATAAGATTTTCTGAAAATAAAACATGCAAATTTTTTTCTTAAAACCTCTATAGAGTTCACTATGTTATTCTATTACAAAAATGAAAAACGAAAGAGTCATTTATTCATAAGTAGATAACTGTTGGGAAAAGATGTTATCTTTTTTTCGTTAATATTATTATTACTAAAATTAGAATTTGAAAAGTGAAAAATACTTTCAGTAGGGCCTATTTAAAATTATATTTTATTTAATTATGATTTTTAAACCATATGAAATATTTTAATTCATATAAAAATAATTATTTCGAAGCAATATTTAAAAAAATAATGCTTACAAAATTTCTAGATTTATCTTCCCAAATGAGCTTTAGTTCAAGGTATACATTATTAAACTCGATTTTAAACATGTCAATATGTATCAGGTGGCTCTATGGTACATCATTGGCTTGAACGGCAAAAAGTAAGAGGTTCAATTCTTTAACCCTTTCTCTCCGTAATTATTTACCACATTCTGGTGGAATCAATGCTGGTATCGGCAGTTAGGAGAGAAAGAGTTAAGAAGTCTTTTTTTTTAATTATTTATTTGTTATATAAAAGAAGAACCTGTTTAAAGATTATCTTTTATAAAAGGATAAAAATAAAATGGCGTCGTAGGGGTGCTGTTGCAGTCTATGTCACCAAATTTCTCGATTCTTTCCGATCAGAAGCTATCACTAGCAGTTTTACGTTGCTTCCCTTTATGATTTTGACGGTGGGTCCTGTCTAACAATATAACTAAACAAGCATAAAGATAGACTGCCTAGCATTGACATATTGTCAACATAATAGCTTCATTTGATTTTATTTAATGTACCTCATTCACCAATCGTAAACAAACAACATTTAGCCACGTGATAATGTTGATAAAACAATAACAAAAAAAACGTATCACTTGACAGCCTTTATGGATTACGTATTTTGTATAGAAGAGATAGAGAACAAAGTGGCTAAATGCTGTTATTTACGATTGGTGAATGAGGTCCATTGTCAACAGTGAAGGTAAATCGAGCGTCCTTGACATTGATTCAGGTTATCGTAAAAATCTCCAACTGAGCACATTGATTTCTTCTATATATTTTTATTGTAGAAAGTGATTCGTTTGATTGACTAAGAGTATATCGATCTGTTTTATTCTTTGATAACGCACTTTGCTTTCAATTAGCCCCCCCCCCCCCCCCACCTTTTACGCCTCTTTATCAATCTACATTATTATTTTGTATTTACCTTTTGTACTAATGATTAAAGACAAACTGCCCAGGAGTTAATGACACTGACAGAAAAGATTTTTATCAAGAAATATTAGTATCCGAGAAGATGCTATTTTATTATACATTAATATTATATAATTTATTTACCTGCGATCTTACACGAGTGTATCAACACAAACAGTAAAAGCGAAGCAAGACAGAGCTGACGAGAATTCGGTTCTCCCATGACTTCTTATTCAATTGAAAACAAAACAAGGCAACATTTGAGCATTCTTAGATAAGGCTTATGTAGCCTATATATACACGGGTATCTCTAGTTCACTGGAGTTCAGAATGTTTGAGTAGAGATTAAAAGTATCGAGTTGTGTAATGCCTTTAATGCTTTGTTAATGAAAGATAGAATTCTACCAAGAATCGACTATTGTTTTTTCTCAAGATAAGAGCTTTGTTGAATTAAGGATTTGGCAAGCAATTAAATCCGCTCATATTAATTTGTAAAAAAAATGGAACCACTTTTAAAAAAGCAAATTTTCTCCACTCTAATAAGAAACTAGGTAACAATTACCCGCCTTGTAAACAGACAAAAACCTGTTTCTCCAACTGAGCTTGTTATCTGTTCAACTGAACACGGAATATGTAATCTTCAGTAACAGGGCAGGGTGGCCCTCCTGCTGCTAAGAATGGGTTATCTACTCGTTGTTACAAAACTTATATTAACTCACTCTGTCTGTCTGTTCGTTTGTCCGTCTGGTACACATTATTTCTTTCCATTCTAGGATTTTAAATTTGGAACAATGGCTCCTAAGAAAACATGAATCAAAAGATTAACCAATTAGTTAATTAAATTAGTGGTAATTGATACATTTTGTTAAATATAAAAAATGGAAAATAAATCTTACAGAATTGATATATATAGCTGTAACTGTGGAGTTCTTCCTAATAGATGAGCCAAGGGGGAGGGGAGAAATTTCCACATGTGGTTTAGCCTCAATGTATGAGCATCTACATTAACATTACCAAAGCTTTAAATACAAAAAAAATGTGTTGCTTTAATAAGTGCATTTTTTGGTTGCTTAAATAACATCTTAATATATTTTTTTAAAAAAAAGAACTTTTTTGTTTGTTGTTGTTTTTGTTGTTTGTAAATTGTATGTGTGTGTGTGTGAGAGTGGGTGTGTAACAGAGCCTCTATTAGTTTCTTTCATAATAAAATAAGATAGCGATTTTTAAATATAATTTTTTTAAAGACAGGCATAGAAAACGTAACAAGGACATCAATAGACCCCCCCCCCCCCCCCACTCCCCCGGCGGACAATGGTTAGACCTGCATAATATAGTGGAAAAAATATTCAGGTCGCAAACTGGGTTTGCGTAATCCTGTGAATCACTGCATTCATCTTTAATCTTCGGAATCGAAGACATCGCCTTATTTTTTTAAGAGAAAAATAATTTTTATTTTTGTTTAAAAGATTTATGAACTTTATTACTTATCTTATCCTATATAATACAGACGTTACTTCAAAAAAGATGATTACATTTAGTCATGCATATTAACCAATGAATTAAATTCTGCCAAGTCACTGGTTTTCCTGGCTAGCTCAGGCAACCCATCCCATGCTCTAATAGTACTAGGGAAGAAGGAGTATTTGTACAAATTTGTCCTAGCATATGGGACGAGGAATGTGCCTTTATTTTTGTGTCTTTAACTTAGAAGTTTAATGAAATCGATCAAGTATTTTAGATCCAGAACAATGTAGTTTTCACTAACAGGTAAATCATTTATCGATTTAAAGAATGACTTTGAAATAAATTGCTATGCCTTATCTTGTAAATTACTGTTAGCGGAATCCTAAAATGTTGCACTTTATCCCAAAGTCACAATAGCGGCCATACTGGTTAGATCAAATAGTAGCCTCATAATACTGGAGCTATGTTTAGATATAGTCCTACAAAATATAATAAGTATTTATGCATACATTGCTAACCACTACTACATTGAATGACGTCTCCTATAATTTGTTTTTCAAATGCTATTGTAATCTGAATTATCAGACGGTCAAATATTTATCTTAAAAGTGTGTTCTGCTATTAAAATGATAACAATTAGAATGGCGTTGTTTATATCGCTTTGTGAAATCGCTAGATTCAAAGGTTTACACAATGATTTTGGATTCATATATTGATTGGACAGGTACACAGTCTACCATTAATTTAATTTGCATGTCTGAGATTGACAAAGAAGAACGTATAATTACTTTACATTCAATTACAACTTGGCTCGTTAGATTCAGATTATGATTGAGAAAAATCTGGGCAGAAAGAGAACAATGTTTGTTTGTTTTGTACTGAACGAAGAAAGTCTTCAAGTGACAATTATCCTATGAAACTGATATTTATACACTCTAGATAGTAGATATGTATAAAGAGGGAGAGAGATAGAGAGAAAGAGAAAAAAATGCATACAAAATTTCGATATAGGCTATGTTAAACGTAACGCAGTGAGCATGTATTCTATAAAACTGTGTTCCGTGGAACTCTAGTGTTCCGCAAGGCTTGAATGGGTGTTCCACGAACTACTGGAATAATTAACTAGTAGGTGACCGTGTGAATTGACGTCTGTAAAAAAAAGAGCAAAATGTTTGGTTAAATTCTTGGAATTTGCGAAGTGTTCCGTTAAGGAAAACATTGGGAAACATTTCTATAGAAGCATTATTCAATCATGGAAACACTGGGTTTTGTAATAGCTGTGTAATGTCGTTTGAATTCTAATTTGTAAAAAAAATTAAATTAAATTGTAATTTGTTTACGCCTACATTATGTTTTATTCTTGTTACCATGGCAATGTGTAAAATTCTTTTCTGTTACATTGTGAATTAGCTCACACAAGTAATATGAAAAACTAATAGCGTAAATTCATTTAAAACTTCAGGTCAAATAATAAATGATATATTTCAACAATTTAAGAAGATTCAAACTAGTATCACTGAAAAGTCTGTAATTCTATCGTTAAAAGCTAAAAACTTCAGATCAAAACAAATCTGGAAAACACGATTCTGTAATTGATAGCTACCTGAATAGATTGATGGAGTGGTAATGGATGCCTATTACACTAAACAAGGCACAGTCAATTACACAACCAAGTCAACTGTCTCCATTGTCAAGCCTGATGGACTGGTCAGCTATGAAGTCCGTGAAATCGTCGTGACGGCTAATATCTTGTTTGGGGAAATTGTCGGCTTGCTGGGGATAGTAGCCAACGTGATCAATGTTGTCGTCTTCAGCAAAATTGGATTTAGCGATACCGTCAACATCAGCCTAGCAGCACTGGCTGTAAGTGATGTTGGGGCCCTGGTCACGCTTCAGTGGTTCAACGTGATTGTAAATCCTTGGTTCCTCCAGTTGGACCTCCCGTTTCTGCCATTGGAGATTCAAAGTTTGACCGCAGGCTACCCCCACAACTACTTCGTCAAAGTGACCGGATTTATTACTGCCTTCGTTGCCTTTGAGAGATGCCTTTGTGTGACCTTGCCCTTCAAGGTTAAAACACTGATAACCAAGAGAATTGCGCTCGCTTTCAACGTGGCAGTTTTCTTTGTCATTGCGTTGACCATGTTTCCAGTCTACTACACTGCCTACTACGACTGGAAATTCGACGCCAAGAAAAATAAGACAGTTCTGGGAATCTTCTACACCAAAAACATCAACGACGTCCTTGGCCCGTCCCTCTTTCTCACCAACTCCGTGGTTCCTTTGGTATCCTTCGCCGTTATCATCCTCTGTAACATCGTCATTGCCTTCAGGCTGAAGAGAGCTTCGGTGTGGCGCCAGATGTCATCAGGAGCCGCCATCACCACCCCGGGCGCTGCGGTGTCAGTGAAAGAGAAGAAGATGGTCAAAATGATAGTGATAGTCTCAGTAATTTTTATAATCTGTTTCATCCCTTCGTCCGCTCTGCTAACTGCCCGAGCCATCATACCGGAGCTTAGCATCAGTGGTATATACTCTAACATTAATTGGATCGTGGCGACCTACGCTCTAGAGATGGAGACAGTTAACTCTAGTATTACTATTGTAGTCTATTACCGCATGAGTTCTAAATACCGAGAGACTCTTCTTGTAATCCTTGGAAGGCATGTAAATACAAAGAAAACAAGCTCGACAACTCTAAACGTCTCACAGAGAACTGAAACAAGTGATTTGAACTCTTGTTGATGTACATTTTTGAGGCAGATTTTATTGTCTAGATAACAAGCATATTTTGTCTATATTATGAGGCATATAGCAGAAGTTGTCAAGATCCTTAAAAGGGTAACTCTCTTTGCGGGGATACATAGTCTTATACGGACTCAATGAAGATTAAGCTCTGGTTAGAGGTATATCATTTTAGGCAGTGGCGTAGCAAGGGATTTGGGGACCCGGAGGTCTTGGCCTCTTTAGGGGGCCTGCATTTTGACATTCTACATCATGACATGAGATAATGGCGTAAAATTTAATATTTAATGTAAAAAAATAATTTTGAACACTCATTTGGGCACCCCCCCCCCCCCCCCATCAAATGGGGTCCGGCGGAATTTTCAAACTCTTCCTCCATCCACACACCATAGCTACGCCACTGGTTTTAGGATTGTTGCAATGACCTGAGTGAAAGGACATGCAGATATTGTGTAGTATACTTAGTGTCTGTGATGCTTGAAAATATATTCGCCTTTTAAAAATTTAATCTAATTTGGAAAACTATAAAGTCTCATGTAATAGTTGGCTGAAGGTCAATGTTGTGTTCACAGGGCCGGCCTTACGTAAACTAGGCTGCCGCCTAGGGCCTCGCACGCACCCTTTGTCATTTATTTTACTTAATGTTGGTGCACACTGGGTTGTTCATAAATTGCATAATTGTATTTCTCTCGCTGTATATATTTTAATTGGGGCCAGCTAATTCACTTCGCCTAGCGCCTCCAATTGCTGTTGATACCATACAGTTTTGTAAAATGTTTTGTAAATGTTTTACATGTTTTGGATGTTCCTTCAGAGTTGAAGATAGTTTACTTCCTAGTCCAAACCTCCCGCAGGACGACGGGGGATGGGAGCGGGCAGGATTTGAACCCTCGACCATCGATAAATCCGAACGACAGTCCAGCGCGCAAACCGCACGACCAGGCAGCCATCCAGTCTATGGCTCTATTAATTCTCAAGGTAAAGTATTAATATAAATGCATAAATGTTCCATAATAAAAAGTAAACTGAATTAAAACACAAGAAAATATATAAAATACTTTTTAAAAAAATATTAAGAGTATATGTATCAGTTATTTTAGATCATTCATATAACTAAATTATTAATTTTTTTTTTTATTTTGTTTAGCGCAATTTCATGCTTTTAGCCTGAACTTTCTCACTTATCTAGACCAATTGGGAAATGGAGAGAAAGAAGTGGGTATCTGGGTAAATGTAACCATAATGGCTTTTAAATGCATTTATAAAATAAAAAAAAATAAAAGTTGAGCGACCTGAACTCGAGCTGGAGAGCTCTAGCCTCCTTAAACCAACACGTGAACTACTACACTGGAGAAGTGCTTATTAAAATTGGTAAAGTATAAAGAGGACTAATTCAACTTATACCACCACATCAGTCAAGTACCATTTCTTTCTCTTGTTCTTTTTTTTTTTTTTGCTTCATTCTCATTTTACATGTCGGAGGGTTCAGATCAGTATTCCAATATTCCTATATCTGAAATGAACCGCGTCGTGGTTTTCAGATCAGGCAGTTCTTCGTATAGTTTTTGTTCTATAGGAAGGTTTTTGGGCCAGAGTCTACTTCGGGCCTGCAGCTTTGAAGGACATGGTCAGCATTCTCTGGTGATGCTCTACAAGAGCAGGTTTTGCTCGTCCCGACTTTAAGCTTTCGGAACATTTGTTGTCTCATTCGATTGTGTCCGGTTCTGAGTCGAAAAAATATGCGTTGGTCGTGTCGAAATAGCTCATAATCAATTTTCTAGTTCGATATAAAACATAATAACTAATTACCAATAGTTAATTGACTAATTTGTTATTTGTAGCGGCCCCCGATAGGGGAAAAGACGGTATTAGTTTTGTGTGAAATGTCTGTCCGTCCGTCCCGTTTAGATCTCGTAAACTAGAAAAGATATTTAAAAATCATACATCACAATATTTTAGACCATTCAAAGTTCTGATGCAACGGCTACTTTTTTTTTTTTCTGAAAGCGAAAAATCTAATTTTTAAATGTAGCTGTTAACAATGAAATCTCACGGCCCGCTCTCTTTCCCTCTCTCTCTTTCTCTCTCTCTCTCTCTCCCTCTGTCTCTCTCTCTCTCTCTTTCGCTCTCTGGAACCCCCATTTAGTTTTCTGCGCATCGTAATTTCTGCTACACAGACTTCTGATTTGAATTGGAAAGACCTGCTTCGCAATGCGCACCCAACACATACACGATATCATATTTTGTACCCGTCAATTTTAGTCGCACTTTGACTTATCCGCTCTCTGCACCTCCCCAACCACCACCAACAAAAAGTCCTTCGCACACAATCCCATTCCCATGTCTACATTTCCCTTTGGTATTTTGTTCTCTAAATAAAAATAAATATCAACTTGGTTTTATTAATTGTAATTTTACCGCTTTCAAATGTATCGAAATGACAAAAAGAATAAAAAGATCTACATTTATCTTTTAAATGCTATTAGGATTAATTTTTTTTTTTTTTTTTGACAATGCTACAAGGTAAGATTGCTTGTGATCTCTCTCTCTCTCTCGAAAAAAAAAAAAAAGGACTCTAGATGTATCTTATTAATGCTATTAGGATTGGTTTCGTTTAAAAGAAAGTGAAAATGACGTAAGCCTAAGGTTAATTGAAACTAAATAGACTTACGAAAAAAAGAAAACTATTGGTTGTAAAATAAATTTTTTAAAATTTTGTGAAAAAACGCTTTATGTAGATGGGGAAATTACGAAAATAAAAATACAAAGGTTTGTATGGTGGCGTTTAGGTTTGTTGCGTATCTGTCAAAAAGCGTTGATAGTTAGCCCCTAGGAGGTAAAAGAAGCCTGATGCGGATACGAACGATAGTTTAAGAGATTTCTTGACAGATCGGTGTTACTTTCGCTTATATCTTGACAAGACAAATAAAAGGGGTGGGAGTTTTTCCTCTCTACCCGCAAGGTTGGACAAACATCTAGTCAGCGTGATGGTTACGCGTGTAGAGGTGTGTCTTGAAGTCACCCCCCCCCCCCCAACTAAGATTTACTACAAAGTAAACAAACCCAGTTCCCCCATGCTGACAATACGTCCGCCATTAACTCAATGTTATGGACTAAACAAATAAAAGGGGGTAGGAGTTGTTTATCATATACCCGCGCATCTAGACACATACCTGGTCAGTGTGACCTGGTTAACTATCTCGCTCAAAGATTAAAAGTTTTAAAAAAATGTGCCAGCCATAGCTTTTATGTATGTAATACGCATTTATAATGAAAAGTTTCATTTCTATTTGTAATAAAAGTTATTTCGAGCATATTAATATATTTTTAAAACATTATTTTATTTTAAATATAAACTTAACAGAGATAAATGAAATCAAGTTCACTTTATACATAGAAATTTAAAACTGTACTTTTTTACTATCCGACCAACTATCCTGCTGTGATACTCGACCGGAGCCAAATATGGCCGGATAGTGCAAAATAGCCGAATATGGGCCGAGACTGATCTACTATCCGATGCACCCCTAATATATATATATATGTCCACTTTATCATGCTCAGAATAGGTGTGTCCACTTTATCATGCTCAGAATAAGTGTGTCCACTTTATCGTGCTTTATCGTCGGAACGCAAGACCTTATGTTTTTTAAGATTCAATATATTTTTATTTTCACATCTTATATAATACAGACGTTACTTCAAAAAAGAAGATGATTACGTCCTACGCGTCATGCATTTAGTCATGCATATTAACCAATGACTTAAATTCTGCCAAGTCACTGGTTTTTCTGGCTAGCTCAGGCAACCCATTCCATGCTCTAATAGCACTAGGGAAGAAGGAGTATTTGTACAAATTTGTCCTAGCATATGGGACGAGGAATGTGCCTTTATTTTTGTGTCTTTCAGAGTATTTTATTAAATTTTGTTTTTATATTTGAAGATTATGGTTCAGTGTTTTATGTATAATTGCTACTTTACTTTTGAGTCTTCTGTTCTGAAAGCTTTCTAAATTTAGTGATTTTACTAATGGTGTTACCCTAGTCAAATGTGAATATTCGTTTGTTATGAATCTCACTACTCTATTTTGTGTTTGTTCCAGTTTCTTAATGTTTTCTTGAGTTGAGGGGTCTCAAACGGAGAATGCTTATTCTATTAATTGCCTAACCAAGGTTAAATAACATTTTAGTTTTATGTTCTTATTTGATTTATAGAAATTTCTTTTAATAAACCCTAATGCTTTGTTGGATTTTTTTTATAGTTTCATCAATATGTGGATTCCATGCCAGTTTTTCATTTATTATAACACCTAGGTATTTTGCGTTTTTAGTCTGTGTTACTGGTTTGCCAAGAATAAGATAAGTGGAATTAATTTGTTTTAGTTTTTTTGTTACTCTTAACAACTGACATTTTTCTGGGTGGAAAGACATGCTCCAATTAGATTCCCATTTCTGTAATTCATCTAATTCTCTTTGTAAAGTATCTGTGTCTTGTTTTGTTTTTATTGTTCTATATATTATGCAATCGTCTGCAAATAATCTGACTTTTGTTCCTGAACTAATGCAATTTGGTAAATCATTTATGTAAATTAAAAATAGTAGTGGACCCAAGACTGTTCCTTGAGGTACACTTGAGTTTACTGTTATTGGTGTTGATTTAGAGCCATTTATTATTACAGTTTGTTCTCTCCCTATCAGAAAATCTTTAATCCACTGATGCAGTGGACCATTAATGCCGAAATATTTTAATTTTTTAAGCAAACTATGGTGGTGAACTTTGTCAAAAGCCTTGGAAAAATCTAGTAAGATATGCAAACATGCAAACACCAGTTCTATTTGTACACCATTTTGTTTTTATTCTCAGTTAACAAATTTTAGCCAATTTTCTATATCTCCAAATCAATTATCTTCTGCTAGGAAGCAACTTAACATGTAGTGCTTCCACTGAAATAAAGTTAATAAGGATAAGCTATTGTTGTAAAAAGAAAATCTAAATCTACCACTTGCGGACAAAGGTTGTGCTTGCCCTGGATGTGACAAAATATGTAGTTCACAGCTGGGGCTGCGCAGCTACGGTAAATACTGCATTCCTTACTAATCTTAGGACTCGAAGACAAGCCTTATTATTACTATTGAAATAAACTAGTATAGGTTAATTTGTAGTTCATGTCCGACCATGTGTATTTTATTAGAGGCTTGCAACTCAATCTTCAATAGCACGTTAGTCGTGACGATTTGTTTTCATTTGCTCATAATTAATAATTATCATATTTAGTAAAGGCCTAGAATATGATAAAAGGTTTGGGTTTTTTTTTTTTTGGTCTTGGAGGAAAAATTCTAGCCAGCTATCTTTCGATTTGATATATGGGAAAGTTTCTTTGAACAAGATTGAGGAGTGCAGTCCCCTTGGTAAACGTCTTGCGGAGTTGCGGCCAGCCTTAGCGCTCAATAGCATAGCAGGTTAAACACGTCCACCAGTTTACACTGGAAGAGAAGAAAGTTCTTCCCATGCCAATTGAGTCAAAACGTTGACTGAATGAACAGCGTTTTCAAGGTATTTCGGTGATGAAAATGCAGTTATCTCTGGCACTGAATAGATGTGTTTGAGCGTTGGATTTGTTGATGGCGATTGTATTCGAGAAGACTTCATTGGTTTTGTTCTGTGTCTAACGTCATTGTCAGTGAATATATTAAGTACAGTCTAGACATGGACAAGCTACTCGGCCAAGGCTACCTCGTGATGGGTGGCATTCAGAACAGTGTTCAGTCTAGGATTCGTGAAAAATATCCAAAAGCAGACCTTGTCCGTTGCGCGTCCGACCGACTTAAACTTGTTATCATTGACCTGAATGACGTTTCAGATATATTTAATGCTCTTGGTGTCATCAAGAAGATTATCTATTTCTTCCGTAACTGTCCCATGCGTTGGTTCTAAATTTGCCTCTTTTGTGTGAGACACGATGAGCAGAGAAATACAAATTCATTCGCGCTTTAAGTGACAACTTTAAGAAGATCTTTGACTGTTTGGCGTATTTTTAAATAACAGTTGTAAGTGAAACCAGACAAACTTCATATGTGTAATCAGTGGCTGTTTCTCGTGTATTTCTGATTGAACTTTTAGTTGTCGTCAATTAATCATCCGTTCTTGAACCAGTTTCCGTGATGTTGCAGTCTATCCATCGTAGCACAAGTGATCGCTCAACAGCACATCATTCATATTAATGAAATAATCAAAAATCAACTTGACCATTCCGAAGAACACTTCAGGATTGGCATCCTGAGTAAGGCAACACTGCTGGCAGACAAACTTGGTAATGAGTTCGTATTGCCGATAATTTGCAGTCGACAGATACACCGAGCGATTATTACAGAACACGGTTTTACATTCCGTATCTTGGTTCGTTAGCTTCTTCATTAACGTCTAGCTTTTCAGGCAGTAATAATGCTCAGTTCAATCTGTTTTGTCTAAATCCTAAAACAATGCTATTGCTGCAACGTATAGAAGAATATTAAAACTGCCAGATAAGCGTTCACCGCCGACTTGTCCATCGCGAATAGAAGAAATTCAATAGAGACGTTATTGACAGTGTCGCAGCGTTTGCATTTTTTGTTTTTTTGTATTTACAGTGAACATAATATCTTTAATATTCTCTGTAATAAAAAAAAAAAGTTGAATCTACGACTTTAAGCCATAGGAGGCAACTTGCACCCCCATGCAAAAAATCAAATCCTGCGGGCGCCTTAATGTATAACATTAGAATATGAACACAATGTCATCCAACTGGCATCAAAAATAACGCTGAGACCAGTTTGTCTAGATGAAGGCCTACAAGGTATTTCCAATGCCGACCAAACTCTCTGATGTCTCTCACGTTCATTGTCTTAATTACGTTCATCTTCGCAATTATTTTCATTGTATTTGAACCTTTGTTATTCTCTTCGTCTGACAATTATTGTTAATAGCGCAATGGAAAATCACAGACTTAAGCAAATATTTTGTTTTCATATATTGATTGAACTGATTCACGTTTTTCAATTTACTTAATTAGAAAATGTGATATTGACAAAGTAAAACAAATAGTTCGTTCACATAAAAATAAAACAAGACTCGTTAGAACCAGATTAGCAAAGGGGAGGGAAATACTTGTTGGTTTTGAACAGCTTCGGATCAATTTATTTTAAGAAACTGATGTATACCAAGCGAAATACTGCTTCCTAATTAATCTTCGTGCTCGAAGAGAAGCCTCATTAATATTATGTATTAATACGCAATAATACGTGTATATTTATATAGAACGAGACTATAGTATCCTTCAATTATAAGTAACTCTAGATAAGTGAGATTTTTTATAGCATTTTGAATTTATATTAACTTTACAAAAAAAATCATTCAGTTTACTTTGAGTAACTAATACACCTGAAAAGACACACACTATACAGGTACAAAATGTATGTAAAATTTTACAATTAATACAAAAAAGTTGCTTCCACTTTTAAGAAAATGAATACGACTGTTTACAATTGTGAATGTATACAATGTAAGCCGTTTAAGTATTTTGGTGTGTTGGTAGGATACAGCTGCTCGTTAAATTAATCTATAAACTAAATAGTTTGATTTCAGAAGACGAAAAGTAGCCATCGCACCTAAACTTAGCAAGCTACAAAATATGTTGAGATATGGTTTTCTTGTTCTTAAGATCTAAAACAGACGGATGGACAGACGGAGAGACATACCACTCAATAGGAACCTAACAGCGGCTTTCTCCTTGGAGGGTCTCTCAAGAAAATATGAACACCATATGTTTCAGAAAGCGTTAAGATTTATTTTGTTTTTATGTTTAGTCTGTACAAGTTTTAGTTGTTTTGTAAGTGATTTTTTTTTGTTACTAATGAAGAACATGCAAACAGTGGCGTTCCTAGGAAGGGCCGGGATGCGGACCACACCAGGTTCACCCACCAAGAAACTGCACTTTTTTCAAAAACAGACAACTAGAAAATATTAAAAATAGCTCGATGCTGAAACATGTTTAAACATTAAACATCAAACATTATTTAAAATAGAGATCTGTATATTTTATTCATTCGTTTATTTTACAACAAAAACTTTTGGTTGAAATGCCATCAAAAAATGCACAAAACGTTAAAAAAGTAATAGAGAAAAACATTTCGCTCTAGTAATGATTGACTTATTCTATAGCACGGATATTGTATTGTTATGTTGTTTTTTGTTTTTCAACCACCAGCCACAATTCACAATTAGAGAATCTGAATTAAAACATAAAGAAGTGTCATAAGAAAGTTTCCTAACATCGTGTTTATTAGGACGCGTCGCGTCGTTAAAGGACGATGTCATTAATTTACGACAGCTATTGAAGCTCTTTACCGTCACTATTAATACTAGAGCCGCAGCTCAAAGTCCACTGCCAACTATGGTTATACTTCTTTGCTTTCCTGGTAAAAGTCGCCAATACATTATATTAGCATCAAAATATGGGTTTAAATATTGTCAAAGTTTGCTGTCGAGTTAGAAGTGATTTAGCTGTTGTTCTACAGAAAGCGTGACACGTTAGTTTGAAATAATAAGAAGGCTCTTGTATGTCAAAAAGTTTCTCTTTCCCTTGGTCTATACGGCAGATGATGTAAAGGTCATCTGCTTCTGTGGCCAACGGTTGACGAGGGTGTCATGTGGCCAACACAACGACCAACCTCCTTTACTTTTCCCCAACTTATGTCAGGTACTCATTAGAACTGGGTGAACTAAGAGGCGCCCTAAAAATGCCGAAATTAAAAATCCCGGTCTTCACCAGGATTCGAACCCTGTAACCCGTTTTGAAAGCCAAGAGCTTTACCGCTCAGCCACCGCGCCTCCTTATTATATCAAATTAGCGTGGTATTTTAATAGAAAAGAATAAGAAAGGACGGTAAAAAGCCATGAGAGGAATCTAAAGAAGCCATGAGATAAGTTTCAAGAAGCCAGGAGATACATTTCAAGAAACCAGGAGATAAATCTCAAGAAGCCAGGAGATACATCTCAAGTTGCCAGGAGATAAATCTCAAGAAGCCAGACTCACTAGTGAAAAAGAGAATAAGAGTTCAATTCTTACATTTTTACAATTCATTCAGACTTTAATAATCTCTACCAACCATTTTCACTAACCTTCCGCTGTTTCTTTCTATCTGATAGTCTGTGGCGTCATGTGAAAAAAAGCTTTTCAAATCTCTAGTTGATTTAGAACTATTTGAGATGGACAATGCAACAGACACGAGACTTTCGTATCCTGACAAGGCGGAAACAGAAACCGTAAGAGATATTGACTTTCACCAAGCTATTGAGAATTCTTGAAGTTTGAAATAGCGAATAGAATACATTCAATTTCTGAAATTATTTTTTTTTTATTGTTTCCGATTTTGCGTTGCTTTTTTATAGTGCAACGTTCATGTTGATACGGTGTGCTATGGTTCAATCTCTTTTTGTAGACCAGTGGGCAGGGGAAGGGGGAGGGGAAAGGGCAGGGGCGTAGCAGGGTACCCGTGGGCCCGGGTTCAGGAATGAGAAATTGGGCCCACTTTTATAGTGTGACTGAACCCAAACTGGGCTCTACTGTATCTAATGAGGGAGTACATGTCAATGAGAACAAGGTTCTACGCCAGACAGTACACAGGGTACACCTGTTCCTTAATTTCCTCAAGCTTTGGATCTGTCCTGTCTTGTCTTGTCCTGTCCTGTTTTGGATTGTCTGTGTTGTCTGATACTACTTCATTTATTCTAATAAAGTAAGACTCCCCTTTCAGACCTTGTGGTCTGTACGGCAGATGATGTAAAGGTCATCTGTTTTTGTGGCCTACGGTTATCAAGGTTGTGGCCAGTACAACGATCAACCGCTTATACTTTTACCCATCTAATGTCAGGTACCCATTGGAGCTGAGTGGACTCAGAGGCGCCCAAGGATCCCTAAAATTAAAAATCCCAGTCTTCACCAGGATTCGAGTCCGAGACCCCAGTTCGGAAGCCAATCGCTCTACCACTTAGCCACCGCGCCTCCACTTAATCTAATGCGAGTCCGAAAACATGCAAGGGACACAACAATTAACTATAACATACTTGATAAAACATATGAAGATTTCAACTGATGTTTATTTACAGATGGAGATGATCGTCTTGTCTATCTATTTAATTAGCAGTCTAATCAATATCCCTCTTCCTACAAGCCCTGGCCATATTCTCCTATCATGTACCCATATTTAGCAACGCCATTCGTCTGTTTGACTACGTCACTACTTTTACCGTCGCTAAAAACAATGCACAATATATTTATTGTCAAAACTAACATCATAATCTCTAAGCTAAACTAGTCACTGGAGATCACTTAAAGGGCCATTGTTATTGGCCAACCATGTAACATGTCGGGACTCCGAGCTACAAGCTGAATCTTCAGAAATTCTGAATGTGTTTTGGCCCCATTTGGTCGTCACACGTATGACAGTACATTAACTTCCCACAGCGCATTTTCGCCCTAGTTTCCATCAGCATCATTTAGATAGGAGACGATGGTTTTCAAAGCACCATTGTAAAGAAATATTAGTTCAACCTACTGAGTAGAAAGTAGATAGTGAGCTCAAGCTTGGTTGCACAAATGCTTGTTACTTCAAATAATTGAAAGACATATTGTTTAATTTGTTTCTATTTTTGCACAATTATTCAATGTACCTGAATAATCATGAATCAGTTTTTAAAAATATTTAATGAATTTTAGTAATTCATAATGAAAACAAAATGTGCATAATGGTAAGATTTGATATTGCCGTTCTACCATTGATCGTGTGATTATCACGTGTTTGCTATCGCGAATAAAATTTTAAATATTTACTTATACAATTAAATAAAGTATTTAAACTAGTCGAAATGTATTGTAATATTAAAGAAATAAATAACACGTGGACCAAAACAAAAGCAAATACTAAACATCATATAACACTCTCACAATGAGTAGGCTTAAAGTATTACATACTATTATTAGTAGTATTAGATAAAAAAAATCGAACACGTCAGATTTAAATGAAACGCTGTACTGACAATTTTAGAGTTACCTTCCTTTAATAGATTGCATTGTTAATTTGCTCAGACACCAGAAATAGAATTTCATAACAATGAACATGATTTAATTAAACTAACGTAATAATGTGATGCATTTAAACTCTTATAGTCAACACATTCCCTTACATAATCCCGTTTGGGCCCCTAGTGGTCGAGGGCCCGGGCCCAATGAACCCCAAGGCGCCATTGTTGCTACGCCACTGGGAAAGGGGGTATCTAGGATAAGGTTTCTGAACTGCCTTTAGGCTCTCAGCAAACATAAGTCGGGTTTCGAACTCGATAGGTAGCCAAGTGTTAAAGCCTATTAGCAACACATCCTATAGTTTAGCTTTAGGTTCGCTTTAAAAAACTTTTTTTTAAACTTTAATGTATTTTATGTGTTTTCATTGTTTCATTCGTCGTGACAAACCTAACAGTATAATGTAAAACCGTTTCCGTACCAAGGTCTTCAAAAGTCCAATCATAAAACATATTCAGTTGATGTTACGTTTGCTTGAAATTTTTATAATCGCATATCAGGTGTCCAAAAAAAAAAAGCTGCTGTGCCGTAGCTGCAATCAAAATTTTTTATGTACTGGCAATCAGTCAGGCCAGTCGTGTGTGTGTTTAGTTTTACTGTTCCCTAGTGCTATTAGAGCATGGAATGGGTTGCCTGAGCTAGCCACGAAAACCAGTGACTTGGCAGAATTTAAGTCATTGGTTAATATGCATGACTAAATGCATGACGCGTAGGACGTAATCATCTTCTTTTTTGAAGTAACGTCTGTATTATATGAGATAAGAAGATAAGATCAATCTTGTTAAGATAAACCCAAGACATTGGAAGTTCTATTGTTGTTTTGTACAAATCGAGAGTGTCTACCAATACAACATAATTCTACCTAGGTGTTCTTTACTGTCTAGCCACTTTATGGACATTTGTTATCTTCAATATATATATATATGTATAAAAACGTTTGATGAAAATGTCATAAGCAACGAAATGATAACATCATTTTGACACTCATTTTACATCTGTGCGTCAATCAATCAATGTAGATAATTATCTCCATGTGTTCATTAAGCCTCGATGCTAAACAAATTCAACAAAAAAAAAAGAACAAAATAACAAACAGATTTTATTGATAATTTATTGTTTTGTTTTTGTTTATTCGAAGGGCAGGCGAGGGGAGATGGGGAAATTGACTGGGGGTGACAATATGAGGGTACCGCACCGTGCTGCCAGTCTAATGGCTAATATGAATGTAACTGCTAATATGAATCTAATGATGCTAATATGAATCTACTATGTATAATATGAATTATAAACTGCTAATATGAATTTAATATTGTTAATATGAAATATATCGTTTCATGTACAAAGCAACAATGGATGCCTATTACACTAAGCATGAAACGATGAATTACACAACCAGGGCAACGGTACCAATTGTCAAGCCTGATGGACTGGTCAGCTACGAGGTCCGTGAAATCATCTTGACCATCAATATCTTCTTTGGGGAAATTGTGGGCTTGCTGGGGATAGTAGCCAACATGATTAATGTTATAGTATTTAGCAAAATTGGCTTCAGCGATACCGTCAATATCAGCCTAGCAGCCCTGGCTATAAGTGATATTGGCGCTCTAGTCACGCTTCAGTTATTCAATGTGCTTGTCAACCCATGGTTCCTTCAGCTGGATCTCCCGTTTTTGCCACTAGAGCTCCAAAGTTTGACGGTAGGCTACCCCCACAACTACTTCGTCAAAGTAACCGGTTTTATTACTGCCTTCGTTGCCTTTGAGAGATGCCTTTGTGTGACCTTGCCCTTCAAGGTTAAAACACTGATAACTAAAAGGACTGCAGTTGCTTTCAACGTTGGCTTTTTCATAGCGAATGCCTTGGCGATGTTCCCAATCTACTACACTGCCTACTACGACTGGAAATTCGACGCCAAGAAAAATAAGACAGTTCTGGGAATCTTCTACACCAAAAACATCAACGACGTCCTTGGCCCGTCCCTCTTACTCATCAACACATTGGTTCCCTTGGCAGCTTTCCTCGTTGTCATCCTCTGCAACATCGTCATCGGCTTCAGGCTGAAAAGAGCTTTGGTGTGGCGCCAGATGACATCAGGAGCCGCCATCACCACCCCGGGCGCCGCGGTGTCAATGAAGGAGAAGAAAATGGTCAAGATGATTGTGACAATGTCATCTATTTTCATCATTTGTTTCAGCCCGCTGTCCGCTTTTCTATCCGCCCGAGCCATCGTACCGGAGCTTAGTATCAACGGGGTTTACTCCAACATAAACTGGATCGTGGTGACCTATGTCATGGCAATGGACACAGTCAACTCAAGTCTATCTATTGTTGTCTATTATCGCATGAGTTCTAAATACAGAGAGACGTTTCTTCTTATGTTTGGAAGACAGGTTGATAAAAATCAAGCAAACAAAATATAATCTTCTGACCGAAAATTAAAACAAATTATATGAAAACTTTATAACGTAGACATTTTATTTATCAAGGTCACATTACAGAGGTAGCCTTAAGGGGTGGCGATTGGGGCAACAGCGCCAGGCTCCGCTCCTGAAAGGAAAGGGGAGGAAAGCCGCGATAGCATAAATATTGTATAGTTTGTTGATTTTTCCTGCAAAACTTTTCTAGATCATTAGTTACGGTGATTAAAAGTCACTAAATCTATATTAAAGGACTGGGAATAGAATATTACAAGCAAAATCTAGAATTCAGAACAATGAAAGAACAGTATGTAATGCAGTCAAACGGCCAATAGTACAGATCTACAACATTAGAGGCAGACGATAAGGTACTGTTTGCACATAGTCTACGCTTACGGCTCCAGGCCCACGTATTGCTAAGGCCGCCTCTGGATCAAAGCATATATCGTCCCCATAATGAGCTATTCCTCTGATGTGATTAAGACATGGGTTACGTTTTCGAAGGTTTTAATTTACTGATAGGTGATGGGCAAAGGTTTTAACATATCATACTATTACCTAAAAAATATCCAGATTAAACTAGACCTCTTTAGGGGCCCCTGCATTTTGCTTGATATTTAATTTTTAATGTAAAAAAAAAACCCACTAATCCCGGGGGGATTTTCTAATTCTCCCCCCTCCTCCCCTACCCTAGCTACGCCACTGAATCGGAAGACAACACTGCAAAACAAAAACAAACAAAAAAGACGAATGCATTCTTGCCGTTTGGAAATTCTCTGAAATAGTTGCGTCATTACATTCCATCAGATTCACACTAATTTAAGCAACGAAAAGATACACAAAGGGAAGAAATCTGGGAGGGAAACTCACCACATAAAATCATAAACAAAACCAGAGTTCACTCACTTACAAAGCACACCCCCCCCCTCCACCTCCAAGAAGCTGTTGAATCATTTAATCAGAATGACCGCTATAAATTAAATGTAATGTTCGTCAAGCCATTAAACATGTACATAAAATATTGATATCCTCAGAAATAAATAATTTTAAAAGAACAAAACAAACAAATTTTTGTAAGTTTCGATGTTAGACCAGATATTATTTATAGTGAATCTTACTGTACTCAGATCCTTTTAAAATAGATATTATCAATTCTGTATGTCCGTCTTGTAAAAAGTTTCAACAAGTTATTTCTCCCCCAATCATTCTTGGATTAAATTGAAACTTTAATCAATTATTTATTGTACCTAGCCAAATTTGAACCAATTTAAAAATTAACCAATTAGTAATTAATTGTCGGTAATTAGTTATTTAGTTTGACATCGAAAAAGGGAAATAGCTTCTACATTATTGAAAGATATAGTTTTAAGTGCGGAGTTTTTCCCCTTAGATAAGCTTTGTTTTTCTTAAAGGATTTTTATTTTTTATTTTGCTAGTTATTTTATTATTCGACGCCTTATTCATTTGACCATATAAGTGAATTTGAAGGTCTAAAGTACGTGTCTCACTTTGACATGCATCAGAATTCTGAGCTACATTAAAAGACTGAATTCTTTCCTCAATATGGCCCAGAAATACCAAGATTTGAAAGTAAGTACCAACCAGATGGGTAAGACGTAGCTGTAGAGGGTCGTTTTAAACCGAGACACCTGCTTGGAACCGAGACACCTGCTTGGAACCGAGGCACATCCTTGGAAGCAAGACACCTGCTTGGAACCGAGACACCTGGTTGGTTGCCGAACAAGACCACAGACAGAAATGAGATAAAATAGCGTTGCGTTAGAAAAACTAAGGTGACCAGACGTTCCGACTTGGACGGGACAGACCCGCTTTTGACTGCTTGTCACACTTTTCATAAAATGTCCGAGGCGGACAAGCGATATCTCGCTTTCGTCAATGTCGATCAAAGTCTAGCTTTTATTTTCAACATCGGAATTAGCGCATCACCTCTTGATGAATAACTTCAAAGTTACGACCTTACGATGTCTCCGTCGTGTTCACTATTTAGACGCTTCTCGTGCTGCCTGGTTTGATGCGTGGTGGACGCGCACATATAACCAAAACACCTCTCTACATATCGTCATAAAAACGCTTAGCAGTTGGAAGCTACTAGTACGCCTTTCACAAAGTACTTCTCCGTCATTCGCGATATGTGCATGTGTGTAAATCCGGAAGCCCTTCCATATCAAAGTTTTCTGTACAGTTTTAGACCAATGAATCGTACATTAAAATCGCTTTTAAAAAATGAATGATTCCAAACTCACACATGCAAGGACCAAATGTAAAGCGACCGTTAGAAACGTTTTGTCCGGTTTCTATTTAATTTGGTAAAGATGCAGGTTTGCAATGGCCAGTTTGTGACAGTGTTCACTTGGAACTACAAAGACACGAAATTGTTTCCCCTGATGATACGTTTCATTGTGCCACTGTTAGAATGTTGAAAACAGAATCACTCCCAGGAGAAAATGCTGAAACCATTTGGTAATTTATTGCAAATGGTTTACAAAAACATGGACTGAAAGAGAAAGTTTAGCTTTTTGTTGATGGTTGTACCTAGGTATTTATATTTATATTTATTTATATTCTGGTCGTTGATCGCTAACGCTAATACTAATTAAGGAGAACTAAAAGGACTAGGACAAGCAAAAGATTTTTGAGAAAATGCAAACGTTCAGTCGGTGTTGAATTCCGCATATATTAAGAACCTCAAAACAGCACTTACAAAGCTCAACAACAACAGAAAAAAAAACTGTAATTCAATGGATCCCAGCTCATATACAACTAGAAGGAAATGAGAAAGCTGACACACTCGCCAAGAGTGGGAGAACCAACTCACCAATAAACTCTGCACTCTATCCAGAAGAATTTAAGAAATTAATTGTAAATAAAATAAATGAGAAATGGACGAGCTCTCATCCAAATCACAAGAAAGATGACGCTTACTATAAGCTATCCAGACAAGACCAACGTATTATCTTGCGACCCAGGACCGGACACAACAGAATGCGACAACACATGTACCGGAAGCTCAAAATTGGAACCAGTGAAATCTGCCCATGTGGAGTATCACCAGAGAATGCAGACCACGTCCTCCAAAACTGCTCTCTATACCAAGAGGCGCGTATAAGACGTTGGCCCCAAATCACCCCAATAGAAAGGATACTATATGGAGAGCTCCCTGATTTGGAAACCACTGCGCAGTTCATCTCATGTATTGGTCTAGTCATCTGAACACTCCAACATAACAATGTGAACGAAGAAGAAAAAGAAGTCGGTGATGGCAAGAAACTATTGGCTGTGCTACTCACAATGTCATTAAACTACCGGTACTGTGGATTGTCTTCTAATAGACTTGGAAAAATTATGCGTGAAATAGTATTATTGATTTTGCTTCTACACCGCTCGAGTTGAATATTTAAAATAAAACTACGAATTTGTTGATATAGAATAAAGCAGATTTTTGGGCTACAGAAAGATCAGTATCTCTGAAACATGAAATCAGGGCCGGTCTTAGACCACTGCAACCTATGCGGTCGCAGTGGACCCGCACTTTCATAGGCCCCGCGCTTATTCTAGGTGTAATTATTAAATTGTAAAATATGAACGAAAAATTCCTGGAAATCTGAATTTATTAAAATCTCATGAAAACTCATACAAATCTCCTGAATAATAGATAAAATTTTGATTTGTGGGTGTCATTCATTGCGGAAAACGCGATAAAAGAAAAAAGGCATTGTCAACTTTCGTGTAATTAAAGGTAATAATCGGGCGAATTCCAATACTTTATTTACTTTTATAGTCACTGGCATATAAATATGCCATAGTAACAAGGTTCGTAAAGTAAAGTTAATTTGATCGCAATTTTTTACTTAGTAAAGAATGAATACAATTCGAAGTCGAATTTATTTTCTAATACAAAATCTAAATTTTTACTTATTATCTTTATTACCACCCAGACTAGGCCCCGCGCAATCAGTTTCGCATAGGGCCCCGCAATTGTTAGGACCGGCCCTGCATGAAATACATATATTTATTTAGATTGTGAGCAGGTCAGGGTGGCGCTACTGAGTGAGGCCCTATTCTGTTATCTGCTGCTCAACATTTGTTCATTTAAAAACAGTAGGCAGGTGGTAGCTCTACTGGGTGGGCCCAATCTGTGCACCTCGGTCTGCGACCAAGGGGCTAGAGTCCTAAGTAACCAGACAGCACAATTAAACTAAACTAAACTAAACTAGCTAACTAAAAATAAAATAACAAACTGAAATTTTAACAGGAACTTGTATACACTTTATTTATAACCAACTTACAAAGCAATAAAAATATAGGTGAATACGATAATGAAAATAAACTTAGAAATAAACAAAAACTATATCTACGCACTACTAAATAATTAATCAACCCTACTGAACTGAACTTAACAACTCCACTAACCAAAACCCTCTGCCGCCTCTGTATCTATGTTGCTAAATCTACAACTATTACTAACTAAACCGACCACCAAATAACCTAAATTACCCCAACACTAAACAGTAAACTACTAGCAGCAGTAAAGCAGAGCTACGGCAGACAGTTGGGCCGTATGGCAGTTAGGCCGTAAGGCAGTTAGGCCGTAAGGCAGTAATGCAGTAAGGCAAGAATTATAGCCTGCAATTACAAATATAAACAAACATCGGAATATTCAAAAAAATAAAATAATAATGGACTATAACACATATATTAGACTGGACTGGTCTAGACCTAGTTAGTGCATACACATAATACAAGCATGAGGTAATTTCAATTACCTACATGTAGCTACTAAAAGCAATACCTGAGTTATTAAAGTCCCAGCCACAACCAACACAGGTCAGGCTAGACTACAATAAACATAAGCTAGATCTAGATAATAGTAGATAAGACTAAACAAGCCGCCATGACAGCGATGCTTAGGCCGCAGCCATCTTTTACATTAAAAAGTAGGACAAATGCCAACTTAAATAGAGTGGTTATCCTAACGATAAAAATATCAATAAAAATACATAAGAAACATAAATAATAAAATATTTACACATAGACATAGTATAGAAAAGCAAAAAGCATTAAGGTTGGCGCAATTGGGTGAAGCTACCCAAGTCTACAGAACTTCTGGTTCCATCAGAGGTAATCATGGCTAATTAACTAGGCAGTGATGCCACTGCACTAATCAGTCTGCATCTAGACTATATTAATAGATGCAGAAACAATCAATACAAATACAAACGTAAGAAAACAAAAATAAAAACATTTTCCAACTTACAGGCGGTCCCAGCTGAAATTACACTACAAAAAATAACTTTATACAGGCACCACTGTCAGCACTGACCACTGGTCAAGACAAAAGAGAGCTCAACGTGGTTCCGGAGCTAGCTATAACTGGTCAGCGCGAACATATCGGAGAGCATGACGTCACGCTACTTATCTAAAACTAAACTGGACTACCGATTTCCCTAATTTGTACCTAGCCGTACACAACAATAAAATCTAGCAAATTACTAAAGACATGGTATACACAACATTATATACCAAATTAAACAGCATTAAAAAGAGAATCTTAAAATTTAAATCCTACAAAAATACAAAAAGGAAGATAAAAAGTTATTTCTATTCTAAACTCATATGTGGCTCTATACCGTTTACAGACCTGCACATAAACTGATATAAAAAAATAACAACCAATCCAACGCTAATGCCAAAGACAAAATAAGCAGAACTAACCAGGGACAAAAAATAGGAAATAACATCCACAGCTCTAAGGCTAGTTAACTATTTTAAAAACTACTTTTCCTCTACGAGTAAAACACAAATAATAGAAAAGACTAAAACTAGCAGAAAGTTATAAATAGCGGAAACTACAAAATACTCAGCACTGAACTATAAAAATTAAAAAGGACACTAAATTACAAACATCATAGCCCTGGCCTATATAAATAATATAAATTAGATAAAATTAGGTCAAAAATTAGATCTAGGAGTGCCAGCTCACATTCACCCCCGCCCAAAACTTTTGCGTCCCGGCAAAACAAAAATACACAAAATGCAAAACATAAATCATAGATACTGTAGGAATAAAATAAAAATGAATTCATAAAAGAGAACGGAGAACTATAATCATAGCTCTCAGTACTAAAAATACATTAACATTAATAAATGGCTTCACAAGTGGCAAAGCTTACAACTGAAAACAATCAGTTATAAAATGAAACTGAAAATACATTCAATGAAAATACAGGTAATACAAAACATAATGCATCACATCTTAAAAAAATGGAACAATAAAAAAATAATATAACTAAAACTATATGGTTAGAGCAAATGACGCCCTAGCCAAACATGACACATGATACGCTTAGTCACACAGACCAACAGGAACTCTATGAGGCTTAACTCAGTCCCTTAGCCACACAGGCTAAAACAAAGTCACACAGACTTATAATAAGCCACCAAGGCTTCAAACAGGTCCATGTCACACAGACTTATGGTCAGCCACTAAAGGCTTTACTAGGGTCACACAGACCAGAACATTTCAAAAATAAAACATGAATACCACATGGCAAATGGCAAAACAAAAAAAAAATGACAATGGCAACACACCAAAAATAGTAACACACAAAGTGACATAACACTATCGAGTACCCTGACGGCAACATCGACAATTACATGACCAGAAAAAGGCACACCAGCATACCACTACCACAATCAAGCACAATATTGGCTTTTGAGCGCCCAATAAAGACTTTAAAAGACTTAAATACCTTACTCATCTCTACTAGGTTGCAATACAGGCAACACAACTAGTAAAGCATACATGGAACACACTTTAAAAAATCATTATACAAAAACATAAGCATAAGACGTGATAAGAACAAACTAAAAATAATATGCATACATAATTAAACATGAAAAGACATAGCCACGCAAAGAAACTGTAGCTAAATTATACACATATAAAGAACAAGACATAATTAATAAAAGAGAAAAAAACAAATTACAGGTCCACTCTGTACGCTGTCTCTTGACGGACTTCTACCGCTGCCCAGTAGAGGTGACCAGTGGCTGACCCAGAACACATGGCACCAGGGAGTGGTGGTTCAGGTAGACTTGATAGCATTATGTTACAGGAAAGGACCTTTCAAGGTGTGGCAATGGCCACAAAACTGAACGTTGCAACTGGGCTGTCAGTTGACCTAAATGGACAAACTGGCCCAGTTGTTAATATAACACAGAGGTGGCTGTGTAGTGTTTCACATCAACACAAATACAGTTCAAATTCACCAACCAAATGACAAGGACTGTAAGGCAGGCCTCCCTCCTACTATCTGGTAAAGTCGAGACGCTTGTTGGGACTCACTGCCAAAATCTCCACACAGCTAATTACAAGAAAGGGGCATTGTCGTCTGTTGATCTGATTTGTGAAAGTTGTTTTTTCATTTTTAAAATGACTTGTTTAATGGCGTATAGAAAGCAACAGCTTACTGGTTTAGGCGCCAGTTGCTCGCCTTTGCCCCTTCTCCTGTCTGTGGTAACGGTTCCGCCAGGCTCAGTAACTTAGCCACACGTGAAGGCCAGGAGTTGGACTGGTTGTCAGAGGCTATTTGAGACGCATGCCATTGAAAGCACTTTGTAGGTAATGATGGGCTTAAGACCATTACCACTTCCGGCGTTAGCAAACTTGCGGAACCAACATTGCTTTGAAACATCTGTATAGAATATAGATTCTGTATTTTTCTTTACTTCAATGATTGACATTTGTCTCGCTTTCACTCGTCAATTATCTATCTAGTCACCTTAGAACAGTCATGCCCAACCTAATTTGACCAGCGGGCCATTTTAATTTCCGACACTAGTTTCACGGGCCACATGACCGAAAATGTACAAAACCGAAATGCCATTGACCTGAAACAATTTTATGAGAAACTTGTGGATCCAGTATTTACATTAAATATATAAAGATATTGGAAGTTTATCTTTTTTACGCGTCGGAAACTGGCTTATTTTGTCCATGGAACCATATTAATGATTTGTCTACATAAAATGTAAGAATCATTGTTAATAGCTTTACCAACGACTCATTTTCTCGGCTCTTTTTGGTTAATACTCCCATTGATACTCCAATCTCCACACTTTACAAAAAAATGTATGTTGTATAAGCGTGACTTATTATCATGTTCCACAAAAAAAAGTCAAGATCCGTTCACTTTTCCTAATAGATTCTAAATTCAGAGTCTGCTTGTAGTTTCTTCAGCTTTCACATTTCATAAACGTACGTTCAATGTCATGGCACTAATTAATCAGAGAAAAAGTGAGGGCCCTAACTTAGGTAAAGATACATTTTTCAACATTTTTTGGGGAGGAAAGGGTAATTTTTTAAACTTTGTACCGACGATTCGGTGGGCCAGACAAAACCACGTGGCGCGCCGGATCTGGCTCGCGGGCCATATTTCTGGCATCACAGCCTTAAAAAAAACACACCTGGTGAATTGGCTGGAGCACAGACGAGACTTTGAGATATCCTTCATCATTGATGGACAGTAGTCATACCAAAGTACAAGGGTCCCACATACAGTGGGCTGGACTGAGGCTTAAACATTGACTTGCGACGTCGCAACTTGTAGACAGTTTGGACCAATAGCTCGTTGCCACCACACAGGTTCCTTTTTTTATCTTTCATTCATGAGTTAAGAAAAAAGTCATCGCTCTTACAAAAAGTCATCAGCTTCAAAAAGAAGGTTTTGTTAAAAAAAAACATCTTCTTTATGTTACTAGTTGAGTTTTAAGAAATCGTGGTTTCAAACGTGGCCTAAATATAATTGGTTGGGGCTTCCTATTAACTAACATTCAATTTTTTTTTAAAGTTCCCTATATGTATCTACAATAGTCCTGTATTGCTCAACAATTGTATTGATTTGATTCGATAACTATTTCGTGTACATGTACTGCCGGGCAGACTTTGTGGTTTGTTTTTTTTACATTAATGAATCCATTAATTCGTGCCTCAAAACAGCTCTAGATCTATATGTCTATCTGATTTTTTAATAAATAATGACGTTATCGAAGTAGTTCAACTAACACTTTTCTAAACTATGTAGGCCGACAAGCAAACTACAATGATAACTACAGTGTTACGACGATTAATTAATTCTGTCTCTCTAACTGTTACAGATCATTTGTTTTCACAGTAAAAAATTTATATTAACATCTAACGTTATTTTCCTGTCCATTGTTTACTCAACATTTTCACGGTTTCCTCTGTAATGTAACTGCTGCTAATTAATGGTATCTCGTGAGAACCTCTGTTAAGTAATGCCAACTCTGAAACACAGAATAACAAGCCTTCACATATTGATCCACATGTTGTCAGTCTGCTATTTAATTAATTAAAACTTCTCGCAAGGAGTAATATGTCTTGAGGTTACACATCATTATTGACAAAAAAAATTTTTTAGAATAAGGCAAATTATACATCAAAGGCTTAGAGAAAGATAATGGTTTAGTGTTCATAAATTATTGATTAAGTAATATTTCAAGTGTATATAAAATATAGTTATTTCTTTTTTAATGGAAACAACTAGTTGTGATAATTATCCATTTCAATTACAATTTAAGTAAATATTTAAACAAAAAAAAAAGATTGATAAAGATTCGAAACTACTCTGAATTCTAAAGTTATAATAGTTAAGACATTAAACCTAACTGAATTCAGATTTTTCTTCAAAATAAGCATTATAATGTTTCCAATACCAAACAATACATAACATAATTATAAGGCCTGTCTTCGAGTTCGAAAATTAATTTAAACGTACGTTCCTAAATAAAACTTAATAATATTAATGATAATAATAATAAATCTATATTCTAAGGAAATTTGACTTACATCTATGCATTACGCAAAATAAAATATAAAAAAAACAAAGTCACTAAAATACACTTTCGTACTATGATTGCACATTAAATCATAAGTTTACATCAGATAGTTGGATTTTTACCCTGAAGGCAAAAGATTCTCGATATATTTTTGTGATCGTGACTTATATCATCTCTGTGATGGTAACAATGTCCAAAAATCGTGCCCTAAAGAGTGTTAAGAAGTAAAGCAAGAGCAAAGGCGTTTCTTTTATCTGAAGAAAACTTTTATCATTAAACTTATATCATACGGTCTCAAATAGGACTCATGAAAGTGACTATATTAAAATTAGGACTTAGAAGTCAACAGTTTTGAAGGAATATCTACACAGATAAAACTAGAAAGATGTTCACTTAACATTCGATGACAGATACACCGTAACATGATCTAGCATCTATGTGATAAGTAAGAAATGATAGATTCTTATTTCAATACCTTAGACCTAGTTAACGGCACAACAAGAGGAACGGTATCTGTGGCACAGCCTGATGGACTGGTCAGCTACGAGGTCCGTGAAATCGTCGTGACGGCCAACATTTTCTTTGGGGAAATTGTGGGCTTGCTGGGGATAGTAGCCAACGTGATCAATGTTGTCGTCTTCAGCAAAATTGGGTTCGGAGATACCGTCAACATCAGCCTAGCAGCCCTGGCTGTAAGTGACATCGGCGCCCTGGTCACGCTTCAATGGTTTAATGTGCTTCTCAACCCATGGTTCCTCCAGCTAGACCTCCCGTTTCTGCCACTGGAAATCGCAAGCTTGACCGCAGGCTACCCCCACAACTATTTCGTCAAAGTGACCGGTTTTATCACTGCCTTCGTTGCCTTTGAGAGATGTCTTTGTGTGACCTTGCCCTTCAAGGTTAAAACACTAATAACTAAGACGTTTGCGATAGGTTTCAACGTTGCTGTTTTCTTTGCGATCGCGCTGACCATGTTCCCAGTCTACTACACTGCCTACTACGACTGGAAATTCGACGCCAAGAAAAATAAGACAGTTCTGGGAATCTTCTACACCACGAATATCAACGACGTCCTTGGCCCGTCCCTCTTTCTCACCAACTCCGTGGTTCCTTTGGTATCCTTCATATTTATCATCCTCTGCAACATCGTCATTGCCTTCATGCTTAAACGAGCAGCGGCCTGGCGCCAGATGTCCACAGGTGCATCCAATACAGCTCCAGCAGCCGCGGTATCATTAAAAGAAAAGAAAATGGTCAAGATGATCGTGACTGTGTCTGTGATTTTTATCATCTGCTTCATCCCGTCGTCTGCAATGCTTACTGCTAGGGCCCTAATCCCCGAGCTCAGTATCACCGGAGTATATTCCAACATCAACGCAATGGTGGCGACCTACGCTATGGAGATGGAGACAGTCAACTCCAGCATCACTATTGTAGTCTATTACCGCATGAGCAGCAAGTACAAGGAGACGATTCTTCTTATGTTTGGATGGCAAAACAACACACAGAAAAAGCAAAGCAAATCGCAAAGCTCTTTCCCTAAAATGAAACCGAATGATTTAATGAAACCACTCATTTAATGATCAATTTGTCATTACAAAAATTCTAAAACTGCGCTCTGAAAATGGACCTCATTTTCCAAAACGAATGGTCACGTGATATATTGATAAAACAACGAAAACAAACTGTCACGTGATAACCATTGGTGATCGTAATTTTTATAGTAAAGATAAAGTAGCATCCGACTCATTTTTGTTTGTTTACGATTAGTGAATGAGGTCCATTGAAGCTGTAACAGTTAGTGCATTGAAGAGTTTCAGGATAAATTTTTAAAAAAATGGCTAGGGTGCTAAATTGAATTTTAGTGTTGCCAACTTTATAAAAATATGTTATGAAGAAAAGAGAGCCGAGAACCATGTCTGCATAGTATGGCTTTAATACACTGAATGACTACACAACACACGTTTCGTGAACACATTCTCACGGACGAGTTACAAGCACATGTAAACATAAGAACGATAACCGATACAGAATACAATTTTCATAACATTCACCCCCGGATCAAATTACGCTAACTAGTGTTATAAACAATGAAAGAATAAATAAGTACAATGTAGAATAGCATGACATAATGTAACATGTTGATATAACATGGTAAATCAAATAGCTCATTAAAATATATCATGATAGATCAAATATCACATTAAAGTCAACAAAGCCGAATGAAAGAAGTAGAATAAACAAAATAATAGTTCTAGTAAGCTGATGAGCTTTTACACTTTATAGTTGGGCCTAGTTCTCCTTACTCTAAGATTGTATGTATGTGTGGTTTCATCTGCTTGAGTTTCGGACGGTCTGGCTATGTCTTCGCTGGTGCTGGTGGTTTCTTCAGGCATGATAGAATCAGTCGGTTGATTCCTGGGAGGTGAGCTTTGGACGGGGCAGCCAATATCAAGCTCTGTTCTACTCTGATTCTTATTTTCTATAACTTTTCGTTCCAATTTAATACACTGAATCCAAAACTGTGAAGTTGTAAGAATTTCGAAATGGATAGGATATTTCGGCCAGAGAAGTTTGACATCGAGACCACAGCACCTCAAGCAGCAGAGCATTGGCAGCACTGGTATGAAACTTTTAAAAATTTTATATCAGCAGTATCAGTAAATAATCTTGATATTAAAAAACTACTGATAAACTATATCTCTCCTGCTGTATATCAAATGATACTTGATAAAGAGACATTTGATGAAGTAATCCAGACTCTAAATGGCATCTACATTCAACCAAAGAATGAGGTGTTTGCTAGGCACAGGTTAGCTACTTGCAAAGAAGAGCAAGGTCAAACTATAGACGCCTACATGCAGAAATTAAGAATTCTATCCAAAGATTGCAACTTTAGGGCGGTGACTGCTGAACAACACAGAGCACTGGTTATGAACATAAAGATAAGAGAAACATGTCTGTATAGTATGGCTTAAATACACTGAATGACTACACAACACACATTTCGTGAACACATTCTCACGGACGATTTAAAAGCACATGTAAACATAACCGATACAGAATACAATTTTCATAACAAAATATCCATTTATGATCTTCGTATCAGGTCTCCTTTAATTTAACTATTTTGTTTACCATTTGTTTTTAAATAGGTTTTATAAATTATTTTGAGCCACAAGCTATTTGATTCTGTAGTGCTAAAATGTGGAAAAAAAATTATACTGAACACCGAGGAGCATAAAGTTTAGTAAAAACAAAAACTTAAAATCGGCCCTCGAAGTGGTCCGCTCAGGCAGGTAAAAAGGGAGGTTACAATATTTTCAGAAAGAATATCAGAAACTATGAACTACATGTAAACTATCAACAACTACAACCCTATCTCCGACGATACCATGCCTGAGACATGCTCTTATCGAAAGTGTTACCGATAGTTACATTGTCAGTTCGACTAACGACGTGATAGCACAGGATATGGATATTTGTTATTAATGTTACTATTATTACATTATTAATATTCATATGTATTCAATGAACTATGAAGATATAGTTAAATGTAAACTTAGCCTATCTGTTGTTATTGAATGATTATCTAATTGATCTAACTGTTTTGTATAGGGCCGATCACTCATTTAAAAATCTTTCCCTTTAAAAAAAAAACACAAAAAACTTTTTTTTTTCTTTTCGTAGTATAATTTGTTTGGTATATTGGAAGAAGCCTTCAGCGAGTATAATGTAAAACATTACTTATTAATTGCTGTTTTTAAATTATATTCCACTTATATGCATACTAAATAGATTGTTCACTTTTAAAACTCAAAATCCTAGTCTTCATCGACATTCAGACGCAGGACCGCAGATTCAGAAGTCAAGCAGTTAACCCACTCAGTCACAGCGTCCCATGAGATGGACAGTTCAATAATGGAGAGGGTGAAGAGTTGTACTTAGAACTTGGCGTCCAAGGGCCCTAGAAAATGGCGAGGAGTGAAACTGAATCATATCCAAAATATGTTCGTTGGCGGAGGATCTTCAGATACCTTGAATGTCAAGTACATGTGTATGTTAATGTATGTATGTATATATATATATATATATATATATATATATATATATATATATATATATATATATATATATATATATATATATATATAAAGTTCCCCTTTCAGACCATGATGTTCTAGTGCATCTATTTCTGTGACCCGTGGTTAACGAGGGTATCTTTTGGCCAGCACAACGACCACCGCTTTTACTTTCCCCAGATTATGTCAGGTACCCATTAGAAGAGGGTGAACTCAGAGGCCCCATAAAGAGCCCGGAAAAAAAACAACAGTTTTCACCAGGATTCGGGACCCTCCGGTTCGGAAGGCAAGCGCTTTACCACTCAGCCACCGCGCCTGTTAATGATTATGGTAGCTGGATTTGTTCATAGGAAGAGATTCCCCATTCCAAGTCATATAGGCCTACCTTATAAATGTATTAATAGTGCTTATTATATAGTTTCATAATCATGTAATATATCATTCATATAGCTAACTTATTTCGATTTATTATTAAACTATACACTAATTTAACTTATACCATCACATCTGTCAAGTACAATTTCTTTCCCTTATTTGATACCAAAAAAAAATATTAATTACAAATAGTTATATACAATTCGAATTAATTAAGTAATTTCATTTTTATTCTTGTGTTGTCAGTTACTATATATAATGATGCAAAATTTCAACTTGATCCGAGATCAGGTGTGGGACAAATAACGTGTGCTAACTTTTGACCGGTCAGAGTGAGCTGATATAAGCCTTGTAAAATAGCCTCGTATATCACTCAAACACAGCTACTAACTCTTGAAAAACTTTTTCATGAAAGTGGCCATTTCAAAACACAACCCAAAGACAATCTGCACCCATCAAGCCATGTTACATCTGATCTGCAGGAAGTAGATCTAGAGTCGTCTCCTTCATTAGTACAAAAGCATAAAGAGTAAACAAAAACTTCCTAATCTCACAATCTGGGTGCTGCAAGATCATCTGTCCTCACCGAGAAGTACATAGAAGCCTACTTTTTTTTTAATTGAGCGCTGGTTGTGTGTGTGTGTGTAAGTGTGTGGGTGTTTTGTGTGTTAATGTTGTTTGTGTTTGCATCCATAATGCTCTCGGAAATCTTTGACTCACTCTGCGGTTTCGTATTTGCGACCACTAGCGTTGGCCTCCCTGTAGTCATAAAAACAGCTGCTGATTTTTGTCATGGAAAAGAATGTATCATAACCAGAGAAAGGCGGGGCTCATATTCTTGTCTCATGGAGGGTGTGCTTGGGAGAGACGGGAAGTTCATTTAGGCCTACAATCCAAAATTGACCTCATTCACCAATCGTAAACAAACAACATTTAGCTACGTGGTGCTCTATCTCTTCTATATATTTACGATCTCATGTTTAATTCATGATGGTTGTCACGTGACAGTTTTTTTTTCGTTATTTTATCAATAAGATCACGTGATTAAGTGTCGTTTGTTTACGATTGGTGAATGAGGTACATTGACACACCTAAACTTTGATATTAATGTGATGGTGCCAGGTAAAGTATGGAGAGGAAATAGCAAAATTAATGATTGAATTCGTCTGTCACTGCTTGAAATTAAACGTTTGGCGAGATAAGAAATGTGATCGCCCTCTTAACTAATCCTGACACACCTACGTTTGCCAATGTTGCGGCAAGGGACACACTGGTTTGATCAAAAAGAGATGCAGCAAATTATCAAAAAAAAATTATTATACTATAACACAGATGTGTAACACACACATCATCATACCTAACCCTTGAACGGGGTCACTAAATTACATAAACATATTTTTTAGCAAGTTTTGCTTTTTAAAGATTTGTGAAAAAGAAGAATGGGGTTAAATTTAAAGTACTCTTTTTCTCTACAAATACGGCATCTATTAATACTGAAGCCGATAGAGACCTAACAAAAACAAAATGCTAACCTGGAACTTCACTTTTTAAAATCGGTACTTTTATACACATTATATATAGTTCCACTTTCATACCCTGTGGTCTATAGGGCAGATGATGTAAGGTCATCTGTTTCTGTGGCCAACGGTTAACGAGGCGTTGTGGCCAGCACAACGACCAACCGCCTTTACTTTTCCACAACTAATTTCAGGTACCCATTAGAGCTGGGTGGACTCAGAGGCGCCCTAAAAATGCCGAAATTCTTAACTATCGTCTTCAAAAGTTAATTTATCTACTTCATTAATGCATTTTTTACAATTGAGTGCATACAAAATGGAATTACAATTCTAATGTTTAGTGGCAAAACTACCACACGCACCTTAACGGTTAACAATTTAGATGTTAAAATGCAGTTTCAATTATTTAATATGATTTTGAACCATATAAAACAATTTTAAAAGTCTAGCTATTGTGATAAGAACAATATGAAATTACTACAAATAGTAGTAAAATATCTTGAACTTAATATGCACAAATTCGAAAATGTTTTGTTTGCTTCCGATGTTTTTACAGAAATGTAGATTTTAACGCTTTATACCAGGTCTCTTGCAAGACGGCAGGCGAGCTCAGCCGCCAGGGTTTGAACTTGGGACTGTCGCGATAAGGTTCTGGCGTTATTAAGATTCCACCCCATAATAAACTTGACATCGTTCCGACCAAAGCTATTGCTCTGGCATTCATCTTGTTATCCAAGAGATGATCCGTAGTAGCTTCGTGACTGAAGGAGGTCATATAGAACAAACATACAAATAAACTAAGAGCTAGCATTGCAACAAAATTATAATCTTTAGTGTTACTTAAGACAACACTGCAAAACAACAACAATAAAAAAAGATGTATTTTTTGCTGTTTCCAATTTCTCTGAACTGATCCCAATAGTTGCGTCATCATATAAAGCCATTCCCGCCGAGCCACACTAATTGAAGCAACAAAACGGTACATAAAGGGAAGAAATCTATGTTGGAATCTCACCACATGAAATAGCAAACAAAACCAGAGTTCACTCCCTTACATAGCATTTTTTTTTTCCCCCCACCACCACCTTCAAAAGGCTAATGATAAATTTTAATCAGAATGGCCGCTATTATTTAAGTGAATTGTTCCATTAAGCCATTAAACACACACGTACCGGTGCATACAATATTAATGTGCTCAGAAATAATACACTATGAAAGAACAAAATAGAAAGAAATCTTTGAATGTCGATGTTAGATCAAATTTTGTTCATAATGAACTGCCCTATTCTCACCTCCATATTTGTATATTATCGGCGCCTATTAACTCTTTCCGTAATTATTTACCACATTCTGGTGGAATCAACGTCGGTATCGTCAGTCAGGAGAGAAAAGAGTTAATTTGTCCATATCAACGAAGTTGAAGGACCAGGGCTGGATTTAGGACAGGGTAAGAGGGGCTACAGCCCCGGGGTCTCCACAAGGAAGGGGTCCTCCACAAAAGAGATTTACAAAGACTCAAAGTTTTGACAATCCAGCAACTTTTTTTGTTTTTCAAAAATATCTTTTTAGCAATTGTGAAAGAAGGCCTGAACACTGAGTTGCGATGTCGCAAACCTGTTGACAGTTTAGACCAATAACTCGAGGCCACGTCACATGTTCAATTTAAGTATCTGTCGTTCATGAGTTATTACGAGCAAAGTCATCAGCTTTATAAAGGAGAAATTGTCCTACAGACTAGACGAAATTGTCCTACAAACTAGACGAAATTGTCCTACAGAATAGACTTAATATACTATCACAATATATTGCAATTAAAATAGTAGATCTATTCTTGAGTTTCACTAACTCATGATTCAGTCATTCCAAGAAAAATAACTCGTTGGTGTACTACACAAATTATTATTTTAAAAAATATCTTTCCTTATCACATAAATGAGTCCAGAAATATGGATAATAATATGTCTGTGGCATTTTACGTCTCGAGAGACGATCTATTCCCTTTGCAAATTCTTGTGTGGCTAAAGAGGCCAATCCTTGATACACAGCGGCGGTCACAGGTCCAGTGAGGCTGAAAAGCCCCTCCTACCGTCGATAGTGGTCCCTGGCGTTCCATCTTACGCCAATCAGCTATGAACATACCACTGGTAACTACCACTCTCCGTGTTTTTTCAGAGGCATTACTGTCAGACCTCTCCATTTCTGGGGGAAAGCCTGGGCAGTAAATTTGCGAGTGCTGGGCTGCCCACACGTCAGCACACGCCTCTCTTCCATACTGACCGGGTCCAAAAGGATGGCAAGCCATCGCAATTTGGGGTCAGGTGGCTGCAGGAGTTTGCCAGAGAACAGTAGTCTTATTACTGTCCCCCCGCCTACGGAGCTCCAAGACCGGATTTTCTGTTAGGGTTTACTCCCTTAGCCTTAGACCTTACAGGGACACATAAGTGAACAAATAGATGAAGTCATACCATTAATTCTGTATCTACTTTTTCTTGATAACAAGAATTAAATTATTTCTCTTTGACCAGCATATCTCAATGCATTAATTACGTGCTTAGTTTTAAGAAGCAGTGGGTCGAAACCTGGACTTAGTCTAATTAGCTCACTCATAAACTAGTGTTAGACACTTAATATAGAGACGCACCATAGTTGACAAACGTCAAAATCTGAACTTAGTGACGTCAAGGACTAGTGGGTTTTAGTTTATTTATGTTAGTGCTAGTTAGTTGGTGTTTGGAATCCAAGCTGTGGCCTTTATGCATTAAACTTAATTCAAGTATCTAGCAGTCTGGTCTTAGTCCTTACAGCTTGTTAATGTGTAGGTCTTATTGATAAGTAGTTTAAACGCATCTAATATACCCGTACAATAAACTCAAACATCTTCTGAGCAATCTGTCGAAGTCATACAGCCATGTTACACCTACAAGTTCAAGGCCTATCACACTAACATTCAATAAGAAAACACTTTTAGCACAAGAATACCAACGTCCTGGATTGTGTTGATTGTGTTGATTTGATCATGTGTGCCGATTATCTTATGTGTTTTTCTTTGACACTAATGAGTCCATTAATTCCCTCCCCAAAACAGCTCTACATCTATATGATTTTTTTAAATAAAAAGTTTATCCAAATGGTTCCACTAAGACTTTTTAACGTATGCAAGCTATATTAATATCTATAGTGTGAGGCCAATTAAATAGTTTCTTCTCTCTAAGTGTTACAGCTAATTTGTTTTTACAGTAAAAAGTCAATATAAACCTCTAACGTTTTGTTTCTTCCCATTATCTCCTCAAAAGTTTCACGGCTTCCTCTGTAATCTAACTGCTGCTAATTAGTGTTATCTCATGGAAGCCTCTGTTAAGTAAATGCCAACTCTGAAACTTTTACAGAACACCTTCATATATTGATCTACAAGCCGACTGTCTACAATTTAAGTCATTAAAACTTCTGGCCTGGGAAGGAGAAATGTGTCTTGAGGCTATATATCATGACGAGAAAAGAACTACAATGAGGTTAATTATAAATTAAAGGCTTTGATGAAAGATATGTTTTAATGTTCAGTAATTATCAATCGTTTCTGTAATATTGTTATTGAGAATGTCTTAAATAAAACTTCAAAATATTAATGATAATAATAGTAAATCTTTATTATCTTGACTTACATATATCCGAAAAAAACAACATTAAACAACAATCAACAAAATACAAGCTCATATCACGATTACACATTTCATCTCAAGTTTAAATCAGATTGTTGGATTTTACTCAAGAGACAAAAGAGTTTCATTTATGTCTTCTTTGTGAAAATGTCTTATGTCTTCTCTGCGATGGTAAAAAAGCTAAAGAGTGTTTAGAAATGAAGAACGACCAAGTGAATTTCTTTTATCTAAAGAAAACTATTATTAAGATTATGACATACAGGCTCAAATCAGAGTGACTATATTATAATTTAGACTAAGAAATCAACCTTTTTGAATGAATATCAATAAACAAGCAAGATTAGATATATGTTTACTTAACATTTGATGCCAGATACATCTGGCATCTATGTGATAAGTAAGAAATGGTTGAGACTTATTTCACTAAGTTAGACTCAGTTAATTACACAAGTAGAGCATCGGTGGCCAAGCCTGATGGACTGGTCAGCTACGAGGTCCGTGAAATCGTCGTGACGGCAAATATCTTGTTTGGGGAAGTTGTCGGCTTGCTGGGGATAGTAGCCAACGTGATCAATGTTGTCGTCTTTAGCAAAATTGGATTTAGCGATACCGTCAATATCAGCCTAGCAGCCCTGGCTGTAAGTGATGTTGGGGCCCTGGTCACGCTTCAGTGGTTCAACGTGATTGTAAATCCTTGGTTCCTCCAGCTGGACCTCCCGTTCCTGCCACTGGAGATTCAAAGCTTGACCGCAGGCTACCCCCACAACTATTTCGTCAAAGTGACCGGGTTTATTACTGCCTTCGTTGCCTTTGAGAGATGTCTTTGTGTGACCTTGCCCTTCAAGGTTAAAACACTAATAACTAAGACTTTCGCTATAGGTTTCAACGTTGCTGTTTTCTTTGCGATCGCGCTGACCATGTTTCCGGTCTACTACACTGCCTACTACGACTGGAAATTCGACGCCAAGAAAAATAAGACAGTTCTGGGAATCTTCTACACCAAAAACATCAACGACGTCCTTGGCCCGTCTCTCTTTCTCACCAACTCCGTGGTTCCTTTGGTATCCTTCGTTGTTATCATCCTCTGCAATATCGTCATTGCCTTCAGGCTTAAACGAGCAGCAGCCTGGCGCCAGATGTCCACGAGTGCATCCAATACAGCTCCAGCAGCCGCGGTATCATTAAAAGAAAAGAAAATGGTTAAGATGATCGTGACTGTGTCTGTGATTTTTATCATCTGCTTCATCCCGTCGTCTGCAATGCTTACCGCTAGAGCCCTAATGCCCGAGCTCAGTATCACCGGAGTATATTCCAACATCAACGCAATGGTGGCGACCTACGCTATGGAGATGGAGACAGTCAACTCCAGCATCACTATTGTAGTCTATTTCCGCATGAGTAGCAAGTACAAGGAGACACTTCTTCTTATGTTTGGATGGCGAAACAACACACAGAAAAAGCAAAGCAAATCGCAAAGCTCTTTCCCCGGAATGAAACTGAATGATTTGAAGAAACTCTTATTTAATTAGCACTTGTTATTTCAAAAACTGCGCTCGGAAAGTTGAATAACATTTAGTGCACTGAAGACTGAATAAAAAATGTCAAGGACGCTAAATGGAACTTATGTGTTGCCAACTTTATAAGATAATGTGTCTACTATATTCGTATCATGTCTCCTTAATTTAACTATTTAGTTGACCATTTGTTTTAAATATAATAAAATAAAATGTTTGTTTTTTAAGTAGGTTTTATGTCATAAAGTGAAAGACTGCCACAAGCGGAAGTGCTCTTTGATCCTTTAGTGCTAAAAAGTGGGGAAAAAATATCTTATATTTGTACAACTATAAGGTCTAAGAAAGACACAAAGATTGATGTACATTATTCCATACGCTAGAAGAAATTCGTACAAGCACTCCTTCTTCCCAGGTGCCATTAGAGAATGGAATGGTTTGCCTGAATCAGCCAGGAAAACCAACGACTTAGTAGAGTTTAAGTCATTGATTAACATGCATGACTAGATTGAGGTAGGACGTAATTATTTTCTTTTTTTTTGTTGAAGTAACGTCTGTACATTGTACAATATAAGATTTGTACACACCAAGAACTAAATATTTACAGTTATTACTCATGTATGAAAATCTCGTATCGTATCGTATATAGTCTACTAAAAAAATTCTAAATATTAAATTATTTATTTATTTGATCAATAGTTGTTTTTTTTGTTTAAAGCATGCTTATAGCCTGCTCGGTGATTTATGGTCATTTTTGTTGACCAATGTATATATTTTTTGTTAGATAGATTAGATAGATAGATTAGATAGATAGATTAGATAGATAGATTAGATAGATAGATTAGATAGATAGATTAGATAGATAGATTAGATAGATAGATTAGATAGATAGATTAGATAGATAGATTAGATAGATAGATTAGATAGATAGATTAGATAGATAGATTAGATAGATAGATTAGATAGATAGATTAGATAGATAGATTAGATAGATAGATTAGATAGATAGATTAGATAGATAGATTAGATAGATAGATTAGATAGATAGATTAGATAGATAGATTAGATAGATAGATTAGATAGATAGATTAGATAGATAGATTAGATAGATAGATTAGATAGATAGATTAGATAGATAGATTAGATAGATAGATTAGATAGATAGATTAGATAGATAGATTAGATAGATAGATTAGATAGATAGATTAGATAGATAGATTAGATAGATAGATTAGATAGATAGATTAGATAGATAGATTAGATAGATAGATTAGATAGATAGATTAGATAGATAGATTAGATAGATAGATTAGATAGATAGATTAGATAGATAGATTAGATAGATAGATTAGATAGATAGATTAGATAGATTAGATAGATTAGATAGATAGATTAGATAGATAGATTAGATAGATAGATTAGATAGATAGATTAGATAGATAGATTAGATAGATTAGATAGATTAGATAGATTAGATAGATTAGATAGATTAGATAGATTAGATAGATTAGATAGATAGATTAGATAGATAGATAGATTAGATAGATAGATTAGATAGATAGATTAGATAGATTAGATAGATAGATTAGATAGATAAATTAGATAGATAGATTAGATAGATAGATTAGATAGATAGATTAGATAGATAGATTAGATAGATAGATTAGATAGATAGATTAGATTAGATAGATAGATTAGATAGATAGATAGATTAGATAGATAGATAGATTAGATAGATAGATTAGATAGATAGCTTAGATAGATAGCTTAGATAGATAGCAGATAGATAGCTTAGATAGATAGGTTAGATAGATAGGTTAGATAGATAGGTTAGATAGATAGGTTAGATAGATAGATTAGATAGATAGATTAGATAGATAGATTAGATAGATAGATTAGATAGATAGATTAGATAGATAGATTAGATAGATAGATTAGATGGATAGATTAGATAGATAGATAGACGAACGGATAGACGGACAGATAGACGGACGGATAGACGGACGGATAGATAGATAGATAGATAGATAGATAGATAGATAGATAGATAGATAGATAGATAGATAGATAGATAGATTAGATAGATAGATTAGATAGATAGATTAGATGGATAGATTAGATAGATAGATAGACGAACGGATAGACGGACAGATAGACGGACGGATAGACGGACGGATAGATAGATAGATAGATAGATAGATAGATAGATAGATAGATAGATAGATAGATAGATAGATAGATAGATAGATAGATAGATAGATAGATAGATAGATAGATAGATAGAATAACTTAACCCAGCCACCTTTCTTTAGCCTATCTAATAAAATAAAATTTTCTTTCTTAAAGATTATCTCCTTTGCAAGTTTTGAAAAGAAAAAAGTAGAGATGACTGGCAGAGTCTTATAGAGCCCAGGCATACTTTGTAAGCAAATGTCTCATTTTAGTTTTCATACAAAACATTCTCCACCTATTCAACGATTGTCATGAATTAGTTTATTCGATCGTTTTTGTTATGTTAAAGTGTGATAAAGCACTAAACCAAATCTATGAGGTGTGGTATTGATTCTAAACATGGATAGACTGCTTCGACCGGAAAGGTTTGATGTTGAACCTACCGCACCACAAGCATCAGAAAAGTGGCTAGACTGGTATGAAACCTTTAAAAACATTTTGTCTGTTGTTACCATAGAAAACATTAATAACAAGAAGCTATTTATAAACTACATTTCGCCATCGGTGTACCAGATGATAAGTGACAAAGAAACGCATGAAGATGCAATTCAGTCACTAAATAACATCTACATTCAGCCTTAGATTGAAGTATTCGCAAGGCACAAGTTAGCCCCATGTAGACAGGAACAGGGTCAAGGTATTGACGCCTTTCTTCAAAAACTCCGCAGTCTATCCAAGAACTGCAACTTCAAAGCCTTGACAGCTGAGCAACATCGTAATAGTACCAATCCAACCTGCGGATACAACATAAGAAAAAGGAAATCAAAACCCAACTACAGGGTTTAACTGACTAATGTGTCGATAAACAGTTTGCTATCAACCAGCATTGCAGATGTGTTTAAATGTGTGTGTTTTATTCATCATTGTATTTTGTTTTGACTACCTGTGGTTGCGTTATATGTATAAAATTTAAATGTGGGGTGAATGTCGTGAATTTGTTTATTTGATTGTCGCCCCCAGTGTTTGTTTACATTTGTTAGACTGTGTACTGACCATATTTCGTGTCCTGATCTTTACTATGTGTGTCATTCAGTGTAATAAAGCTTTAGATGTAACATGGTTTTTGTTATGTTAAAGTACGACACAGTTAAAACATTTTCTCATAATCGTTTAGAGTAAACTAGTCGACCGGCGGCGTAACATAAGCCGCTATTTTGCAGGGCCAACCTTTGGCCACTGCAACCTATGCGACCGCAGTAGGCCCAACACTTCTATAGGACCCGAGCTAATTTTAGGTGTATAAATTATTAAATTAAACACTTTTGTAACATATTACAGATTTCCCGAGGCCTCCTGTCGATTTAACAGGAGGTCCTGGAAATCTCCTGAAAATTATTAAATCTTTTTGAAAACATACAAATCTCCTGAAATATACAGACGAAAATTGTCTTTTTATTTTCGCTAGGATAACTCCCTCCGAGTTGCAAAAATAAAAGAGTGATGTTTTCATTGTGTCTAAACTCTTGAGCGCGCCTCGATAGCTACTACAGAGTAGATTACTCCCCCCCCCCCCTTTTTTTTAAGTGAGGTAGAAATAATAATAAACAAGATTACAAAGACAGTTTGTGTGGAAACACAAACTCAAAATCGGCCCCGTAAGTGGTCCACCCAGGCAGGCTTCAATATTTTCAGAAAGAACATCCAAATGAAATTATATCAAAGACAAATGAGAGATAAGAATGGAGAAAAAAGGTTGACAGATCTTGTGTAGTGCCCCAACGGTACAGCAGATCAAAGGATAGGCGCAAGTGAATGCAAAGTTAGATGTGAACCTGGCCTAACTAGTTCCCCTTTCAGACCTTTTGGTCTATAGGGCAGATGATGTAAAGTTCATCTGTTTTTGTGGCCTACGGTTAACGAGGGTGTCATGTAGCCAGCACAACGACCAACTGCCTTTACTTTTCCCCAACTAATATCAGGTACCCATTGGAGTTGGGTGAACTAAGAGGCGCCTAAGGATTCCGAAGTTGAAAATCCCAGTCTTCACCAGGATTCGAATCCGGGGCCCCCGGTTCGGAAGCCAAGCGCTTTACCGCTCAGCTACCGCGCCTCTCCTGGCCTAACTGAAGTCTTATAATAGATGTAATTGTTTTGAAAAGGCTCAATCTCTTATTCGAATGCTCAAAAAAAAATTAAAATAAAAAAAAATTTGTGAACTCACTAGAATAAAAATAATACGAAAATGAAGTTTACAAGATTACTATTCGTTTTAATTTAGGTTTAACTAATAATGATTACTAATTAGCTTTTTCTCTTTAAAAAACTGCTTGCATAACTAATTTTAAAAATTAGATTTTTCGCTTTCAGAAAAAAAAAAGTAGACGTTGGATGAGAACTTTGAATGGTCTAAAATTTTGTGATGTCGGATTTTCAATACCTTTTCTAATTTACGAGATCTAAACGGGACGGACGGACAGACGGACAGACATTTCGCACTAAACTAATAGCGTCTTTTCCCCTTTCGGGGACCGCTAAAAAAGAGTGATATTGCATCGGTCCTGCCCTGCTATGTTGTGACTACGTGTTCTCCCCCCCCCCCCCCCCTCTTGTTTTCTCGTGGACTATCCGCAGAGTGATCTTTCCTTTACTTCTTGCTTAAACTGTTGAGGGAAGAAGAGAATTATATATATAGATGCTGAACATGTGACGTGTTTAAATGTCAGCGGGTTCACATTGAATTACACAACCTGCCATCGAAGTATTCGATTACTACTTGCAGCTCCCGATTATAACTTTTAGGGATACAGACATTAAACTTTACGTATTTGTCTAGACATGATAGAATTCGATCTGTTTGTGACAGAAGTGAATATCCCAAACACAAACAAGAAGATACTGTTTGTTTCAAGGAAGAGTAATAAATGAAAAACAACTGAATGAGTAACGGCATTATTGAATGCTTGGTGATTTAAAACAGTGGTTTCAGCTTGCTGTCTTTTGGGGTCCATTTTGTTAATCAAATAACATAAGCCCTTTGCAATTCTGAATAGGACATTTTTTATGTAGTTGACACCAAGTATGGTGGCTATTCATATTAGATCTACAAAATTATCAAACTATATAAGATTTTTTTTACAAAAGCTTATATCAACTCACTCTGTCTGTCCGTCTATCTGTCCATCTAAAATCTCGTGCACGTTATTTCTCGCACTTTCCATTCTCGAATCAAGCTGAAATTGTGCACAATTGAATTATCCAAAGATGATGAAAGCATAAGAATAAATCATAAAATTGACCATTTATTTTATCAATTAATCGTAATTAATTGATTTTGTTTTATATAAAGATAGTATTAAGCTTGGGATTAATTAGGTAGATCGATAAAATTTGAAACTAACTCTAGATAACTATAAAACCTATTTTCATAATATCTGGCTAGCTCAGTGGCTAGCGCGTCGGCCTGACAGCATGGAGGCTTTGAGCAACTTTTTTTGTTTAAATTGCTTTTTAAAAGCCAGCACTGAAACCTTCTCCCAGATACTCCATACCCAAACTGGATCAAACAATTGAGCATTCTAAAAGCAGGAATACTGAGCTAAACAAAAACAATTAATAAAAATATTTCCAATCGCATAAATTTTGTTATAGACAAGAAATTGAAATTAATTACACGATTAATACAATTACACTTGATATAAGCTTTGTTTTTTTTCTTAAAGTATTAATTAGATTTCTAAACTAAGCTGAACATAGGCCAATCGTTAACCTTAAGCTTCAGAATAAAGTCCATTTAACATCATCTGTCATTCACTATTTCAGGACATTTTGGATTTATTGTTTTACAATAGAAAAATGTGTTAATCCATTAACATCGTAATTAGTCATTAATGTTTACATCAATATTCAATAAACTGAAAACATAAAATCTTATTATGTATTTATTATATTTGTTGTATATAATACTAAGGCTGCTTTGTTGATCCTTATGGAAATTTGTTGTGATTACAAAGACTCTTTTTTCTCAAATAACAACAACAACAGAAATATACACATATATAGAACAAACATACACATATATAGAACAAACATACACATATATAGAACAAACATACACATATATAGAACAAACATACACATATATAGAGCAAACATACACATGTATAGAGCAAACATACACATATATAGAAAAAAACATACACATATATAGAACAAACATACACATATATAGAACAAACATACACATATTTGAACAAACATACACATATATTGAGCAAGCATACACATATATAGAACAAACATACACATATATAGAACAAACATACACATATATAGAACAAACATACACATATTTGAACAAACATACACATATATTGAGCAAGCATACACATATATAGAACAAACATACACATATATAGAACAAACATACACATATATAGAACAAACATACACATATATAGAACAAACATACACATATATAGAACAAACATACACATATATTGAACAAACATACACATATATTGAGCAAGCATACACATATATAGAACAAACATACACATATATTGAACAAACATACATATATATTGAGCAAGCATACATATATATATATGGCCTCCATCAGTCGCGAAGCGACTATGGATCATCTAATGGAAATGAGATGAATGCCTGGGCATTAGTTGTGGTCGGAACGATTTTGCCCACACATATATAGAACAAACATACACATATATAGAACAAACATACACATATATAGAACAAACATACACATATATAGAACAAACATACACATATATATATGGCATCCATCAGTCGCGAAGCGACTATGGATCATATCATGGACATGAGATGAATGCCTGGGCACTAGTTGTGGTCGGAACGATACACATAGAACAGACACAAACATAAAGAATCCATTGACTGACTACACACAAGCGTTTTTATCCTATTCATGTTTCCTGACCAACGAGTGGCGCTGATATAGTCTGACCGAGTAAGGAACGAACGAGTTTTTGTACCGTACGGTTCTAGTCTTGATAGACAGAAGCTGTAATGGAGAGGGGGGCTGTTGTCTTCCAAGATTTTTTCGATTTTGCTGCGACATTTTGTTCAAAAAGTTCGTTTAAATATGGTAGTGTTGTGCGTCTGATTTATGATGCTCTTTTTTATAAGCGGCGCAACAGTTAAGTACAGCGTTGCCTTGCCAACAAGTTATTCCATATGCTAGCAGTGTTTGCATAGTCACATAGTCAATAAATATCTAAGATCTTCTAATGCAGTTTAAAGCTATTAAGTTGGTTTAAAGAAAAAAGCCTCTGGGCAATTTTCTTTGCCAGTGTTTCAAGATGGTCTTCCCACGAAAGCTTGTTGTCAACAATGACACCTGGATATTTGTATAAGTTCACTGGTTGTATCACTATAGTTTGTATCTGCAGTTCATGTATCAGTTTGTTCCTTATGAAATCTGTTATGAGTTTTTTAGTTTTTGTGATGTTCGTTTGTAGTTGCTTTACTCCATTAGGTCGTTGTGTGGCCAAGACACTGTCTTGTTGGTTACTTACGACAATAAGACTTCATTTCAGAGAACAACAAATGCGTAAGTGTTCAATGCGGCACCTTCAATCAAATACGAGCTGGACTTCGGCAGGTATTGCTCAACATTTAACTTATGAGTCAAAGATCTAGATCATTTTATTACATTGACACCTCAACAAATCTCCCCCCCCCCCCAACAATCATAGTTCTTATAATTATTTAGAAAACAAAACACTATATCTGCTATTGAACATTCTGTGATTACAGATCTGTGATTGAACTTCTGTTATCTTCCTAACCCGATACAAAACTCGTTATAGATGTAGGAAAAGATATTTTTTATTAAAATTTGCGTATAAAATGTTTACTGCTGTTGTCAAAAGGTAAACACAAAATGTCAATAATTTCAGAAGAAGTTTTTGTTTCCGTATTGACATTAAAAATTTAAAATGTAGAGAATGGTAAAGGGAGAAACATTTCACGATATCGATAAATTATTTATATGCCAGTGAAACCTCACGCAGGATTGTCATGCACTACAGATAAATAGAAGTTCCTTTTAATGTTGTGTTTTGATCTCATTCTCAGTCGTTTCTTTGTGTATGTGTGTGTCTGTGTCTGTGTCTGTGTGTCTGTGTGTCTGTGTGTCTGTGTCTGTGTCTGTGTCTGTGGGTGTATCTTTTCATTATATTTTTTTTTCTTCTCTGTTCCATGTTCTTCGTTCTTCCCAACCCCACTTTACAACTCTTATGTTCTGGCTAATACAAACTTACACATACACACATTTGCATATACAAACCAACATAAAACATAGATACACTCATAAACTCGATCTATACGAAAACATCAACAACAAAAATTTCATAAAAATATATATTTAAAAGGTTACATCGAATGTAAACAACGCAAGCAATAAGATCGTTAGTCGATGTCCCAGCAATTCAGAAAGATAGCTATGATATCAATGAGTTGATTTGTTTCGTTCTATTATATTTAACATTAACCGAAAGTTGTCATTTTTAACAATGTCAATATTTCAGTCACGTATACGTTTTATGTGTATTTATTTTAGAATTCAGGGCTAACATATTGTTTCGTTAAATGTGGGAATTTATTTTTGGAACATCACAGAAAGAAGTTATAACAGGAGACATACAAAGAAATTTATATTAAGCGAGATTTCAAATCGGGGCCTGTCATGTGAAAGCGATAAAAGCTAGTGATAATTTGAGTGGTTCAATCTCGCGGTGGAGCTACTAGGCAAACAGCTATGAACAAAAGGTTACGAAGTAAGAAAAGATTCAACATCTCTTATTGAGCCTTGTGAATGAATTGTCGTCACAGCGCCGTTTTCTTTTGGAGAGACCTAAACTAGACTTCTTTTTTTAACTTTACCTATCCCTTAGTCTGTTGGACCGTTGGGGCACCAAGAAAGACTCGTCGACCGTCTTTCTCCATTCCTCCCTGTCTTTTGCCTTGTTAAGAACCTATTTCAATGGCAGGCACGTCCATTCTTTTATGTTGTCCTCCCGTCGCTTTCTCGGTCTGCCTCTTCTTCTTTTTCCTGGATTCTCTTCCCTGAAGGAATGTCTTTGCGAGCCCAAAAGATCTTGTAATATGGCCATAGATTTTGAGCTTGCGTTTTTTCACTATAGTTAGCAGGTCATCATGGGGTCCGATCGCTGCAGTAATCCTGTCTCTAATCTCTTTGTTTGAAATGCGGTCTTTGAAAGTGATACCCAGGATCCTTCTATAGGATCTCAATTCCATTGCTACGATCTTCTTCTCTTGATCTGCAGTCAGCGTCCAGGATTCACATTTTTTGTAAAAATCTGGCCATGACCATGGAGCGCATCAGTCTGATTTTGGTGCCGAGGACTAAACCTTTGTTTTTTCCATATTATTTTAAGTTTTGAAACGGCTGCTGTGGACTGTGCTCTTCGGGCCAATAGTTCGGGTTTCGTTCTGAGACAATAGCTCCGAGGTATTTGAAGCTGCTTACACTAGTCACTGGCTCCTAAACACTCTGATTAAAGAATGTTTTAGGGTCAGATCTGGGGACTATAGTTCTCAGATATTTGACTAATCTAACTCCTCCAACAAATAATCTTGTATTATTCTGCCGCGGTTTTGTGAATTGTGAAAGAAGCTACTGCGTTGAAATTTGTAAAGAATAAAATGTGAAGCATGATGGGACAAAACGCATGAAAGATTTCATGTAAAGATTTCATGTAAATATTTCATGTAAAGATTTTATTCTTTGATAGAGATGTTCTTAAAAAATGGATTTGGAGGCAATCATAATCGATTATAAATGTGGCAGCAAGTAGTTGGTTGTGCTTGAATGTAAATATCACATTTATTTTGAACTTTTTACTTTCTGTACATTTTCTTTTTAACCCTTAAGGTGCGTGTAGTAGTTTAGCCTCCATTTTTTATAGACTCATTGTAAAACAGCTCACCACTTTAAGGGTTAAGAGTTCTGATTTACTCTGTTAGTAATATCAAATAGATTCAAATACATGTCAAAAATTAGTCATAGTTAGGATCTAGCAGAATCTAGCTGAAAGCTAACTAGCTTACCGACTTGTAGAGTTAGGATCTAGCTGAAAGCTAACTAGCTTACCGACTTGTAGAGTTAGGATCTAGCTGAAAGCTAACTAGCTTACCGACTTGTAGATATACAACGAATTGCGTCAACTTTTAAAGAGACATATACCAAAAAATAAGCATTTTATGATGCTTTGTACAGATACGAATGACGGCTAATTATATGGAATAATGTTGTGGGCCGAGTCTGAGGCGGACTAGCTATCTGGGCGTTTATCCAAATGGGTCGGTAAGGCCACCGAAATGGCCGCATAGATGTCACTATGACACGTAGTAAATTGTTAAAGGTTTTATAATCCATCACAATGGTGCTCTAGCCCATGGAGGTCTCCGACCTGCTTCAAAACATCCCTCCATTCAGAGCTCTCCTGGGCCTTTTGTCTCAACGCTTTAACCCCAAGCTGTTGTAGATCTGCAAATTTTTTAGCATATTCTCTTTTAAAGGTGACCTTTTGAGCGTCGGCTTAAAAACCAAGGGATCCCGGGTTCAAATCCTGGTGAAGACTGAGGTTTTTAATTTCGGAATCCATCATATGATATACAAATTATGGGCGGATGGTATAGAAATACCCTGGCCGATTTAGACACACTGTCTGCCCCTGGGCCGAATAATATGGTACTGCCAGGGCTGATCTTGATACCCAGTACGCCCATGTTCATAAATATTCGTTTCAAAACACTTGACAAAAGGAGAGGAACTCACCCAAATGTCGTCAATGAGAAATAGGTCATTTACCAGCCACCTCGTTCACACTAACCCATATCTTCATAACATATACATATACGCATACATACCCATGTCTTCATAACATATACATATACACATACATACCCATGTCTTCATAACATACACATATACACATACATACCCATATCTTCATAACATATACATATACACATACATATATAGTTTAAGAGATCGCTGGATACATATCTACATAAAACAGTAAGTGGCATTTTAGAATATGTGACCAATTTCCGACCCCGCCATTGAGGGGGAATTTTCATTTCGATGAGGAGAGAGGGCTGAACTCAGATTCTCCCTCCATGGTTACGCCCATGACCAGTGCTTTTACAGTACAATTTTGAAACACTAATTAGTATTATTTTTTAAAATCATTTTTAGTACAACATTCAGGTAAGAGTAAGACCAGGGTACACTACTCTGCCTCAACGTGGCACTCGGCGGGTGGAAACGATCGCTAGATGAAATGATTAGGCTGGATGAGTAGCAGCACAAGACTCCTGTGGGAGTGGCTAAGAGAACGCGAGAAAGCTTTCTCATTGCACAGTGTGGAGCTGTAAAAGAGCTTCTACGACCCTGTCGATAACCCAGGCGCAGTTCCTCAATGGACCGCTACGTCTAGGGAGGGTCTTTCACGGATAGCTCGGTAAAAGATAGAAAAATGGCGGGATTCCCGGTGTGCTCGGCCTTTTGCCATGTATTCTAGTCCAGTGTTTTATTTAGACATTGACTTGGACCTCTTCCAGACAGAGCGGTTTATTGAATCAGGCTTGCAAGCCGAGATTTCGAAGAGCCTTCGGCTCAACTCTTTTGACTATCAAAGAGTAAGAGTACGAAACAGCCTCGTCCAGTCAAGATCTGGTTAATAGACCAAAAGTCTATGGTCCGAAACTCATAAGGTTACAAATAAAATAGAAGAAAAAAATGCAAGCGGGCTTTGAATCGCAGATAAACAACATAACAATGACATGAGCTAAGTCTCAAACTCATGAAACCAATATTTACAAGTTAAGTATCAAACAATTTATGGTTCCATTTTATTTTATTTTCTTTTTGTCTTTTTTTTTATTTTTTATTTTACATTGTTTTAATTTTTAGTAATTTTTCTTTTTGCATATTAAAACATTTTTCAAATGATTTTTTTTTTTTTTTGCCTTTTCAGATATATTACAGAATTAACCACTATTTGGAAATCGGCCGCTAATGATCAGCATGGTTGAAGAGATAATTAAAGTAAAACAATTCAATCTTTTCAATTTTTCGTTGGAGATTTCAACAATATGAGGTCATAAGAGGTTTTGTTTTTTCCGTGCATTAACTTTGTGGCTCAAAAAAATGGAGGCGTTTATAATAAATGGAACAATCAGTGATTTCTTGAAGTTTGATCTAAGAATACTTTTCCAGTTTCTTCAGATGAGACAAACCTTGATAGAAGACACGTACTTAGCTCTCTGGTCGAGCATATTTGAAAAAGTCTTCATTGTTGGTATGGTGGCCAAGTGTTTTGGCCTTTTAAGCAGCATCTTTAGTTTTCTGATATTTTACCACAGCGATTTGAGAAGTCCTTCTAATATACTGATTCTTACTCTGACTGTGGGCGAGTGCATGTACACACTGCGTGGAAATGACATGGTCATTTTGGTCAAGATGATCACCAAGGATAATTGGCTGTTGCACACCAGTGAGAGCGTAGACATGGCTATCATGGCGGTCACCGTGCTGGAGAACGTCGGGATGTACGCATCGGCGACCATCATTGTTTTGATCACAGTCGACAGATGCATTGCCGTGCTCCTCCCGCTTAGATATTCCAGCATCGTCACCACCAGGAGGGCCTGGATCTGTTCTCTCTCAGCACTTCTAATGTGGGCCCCATGGCAACTTTTTTTAAGGATAACAACTGCTTACTGTTTGATTGAGAAGTTCAAACAAGCCGGTTTCTGCTCGACAGACTTTATGATGGAACTCCAAACCACGGCGATCATAGCCTCAGAGAGCTTCATGGCCTGTTTGCCTGTCTTAATAGTGCTTATTGGCTGCACCATCATTGGCACCAGGATCACACTGTCTCAGAGAAGAAGGGTCAAGCTCATCGCAAACTCCGTCGACCGGAAGTCAAACCTTCGCACGACGAAGTTGCTACTTTCGATTTCTCTAGCGTTCGCTATTGTTTACGGATATTCGTTTGTTATTATGATGTTGGGGTTTGATGAATTGTCAATAGACTACTGGATGTATACGGCCTTAGATTCTTCGCGTTACATTTTTATTGATATCAATAGTGCTTGCAATTTTCTCGTCTACGTGCTTGGTAATGGCAAGTTTAAAAGGACATTCATAAATATGTTCACTCCACTTCGTAGAAGACGTCAGCTGTGGACATTTCAACACTAAACGAAAAAGAACTTCAAACTTTACAATACATTATTTCTATTTAGATCAGCATCACTTCTAATGATCAAAACCAGATGCATAATACCGTTCTTAGCGACTTGCTAGTCTGGATTTTCAATTTAAGAACCTATTTCAAAAGTGATACATGGGATTTTTTGGGTACATTTTACAATATATGACCCCATGTAGCTTGTGCCTCAAACCATGTTAAAACCGGCCCAGTTTCGTGTTTACCATGACTTTTAAGATAACTTAGGACTTCATTATTTAAAACTTTAATGTCTTAATTACACAGTTTGAAATACCTTGGGAAAATAAAAATTTTAGAAATAAATATAGAAAAACACTTCATTTTTTTATAAATAAGAGGATATAAAACGAATTTAGGCATTAAACTTTACAATTTATCCATACATGATAGATCTAGAGTTGAGTAGAGTTTAGTACGACAGTTTCGTAATGTACAGTAAAGCATTTGTAGTCTGAAAATCGTGTTGCCAAATGTGTCGATTGGTTGTTAATTGTTGCTATTAAACGACCACTTTTTTCGGAAAGTCTTGTTGTCTATTCTTGAGTAAGATAAAATAATCAAAAGTTATTTCAGTAAGTAAAGTACCTTTTCATACCTTGGGGCAGATGATGTTAATGCCATCTGTTTCTGTGGCTTCCGGTTAATGAGGTTGCCATGTGACCAGGACAACGACTAACCACCTTTACTTTTTCTCGACTAGTGTCAGGCACCCATTAGAGTTGACAGACTCGGGTGCCCTATATATCCCTTAAATAAAAAATCTTAGTCCAGATTTGAACCTGGGATCTCTCGGTTCTGCGGCCAAGCTAGGACCCAATGGTTCTACATTCAAGTACTCAACAACTCAGCCACTGTTTCTCCTAAAAGGTATCCAATCTTACATTAAGCTCAGTGAAACTAAATGTTCCTGAGCCAATCGGACCATTGAATAATATAAGCATTTTTTAGTAGATTTTTAACAAACATTTAAACAGAAATTAAACACTAAATTATGTAGCAACTTCTCCTTCATGGTCAAAGAAAGCACAATCTTATTACCCATGAACTTGAAGATGCCTTTTTTTTTTGTTTACTTTTAAACTGCTTTTGAGTAGTGCTACTGTCATGCTTGTACCAGTGGGGGGAAGTGAAGATCGGGGTGAAGGTTTCCATACTGTCATTAAGCACTCGGCTAAGACAACATAGCTTGGATTTGAACCTGAGCCCCCTTGATAGGTGGCCAACTGGTTTATTCCTCTCAGCCACATATACCATTAATAGATAAAATTATTCGGTCACCACCATCATTACCGCTTGGCTGTTTACCAAAGTAAAGGGATTGTTAAGAGTTTGATTAATTAAATCATGTAGCTATTCCTTGAGAATTAGAACTGCAAAACTGCCTGGGTGTTTGGTATGTGGTACTGTCATCACAAGGGTCCTAAGGTCCTGAAATTCCACCTGTTGCTGTGCCTTAAGACTTTGGACTCTCTGATCACAAAAGAAGTTGTAAGGGGAAAAGGTCATCTGTTTTGTTGATATTACCTTAGACAACTTATTACGACATAAACACAGTCGTGTGTTTTTGTGCTGACAGTGAGAACAGGTTAGCTATGCAGTGTGAATAATGCCGGATACGTGGAATTGTTGTTAGCGGTCTTAGGTAGGGGAGACAACTTTAAGGAATACCAGATTGAAAAGACTTGTTATTGTTATTGTAGGGAGTTAGATAGAATTAAATGTCCTGAGGATATGGGGTTGGCAAAACACTAGGAATGAAGCCAAACATCCTCGGAATGTAAGGCTGGAAAGACGCCGTGAATGGCGCCAAATGTCTTGAGGATGTAGGGTTGGATAGATGTCTCACCAGCAGACTTGTACAGTTAGACTTCAATTTGTTTCTTCACTATCTCTGTATTCTGTAATGGTAACATTGATGTTGACATAGTCAAGTGTAAATCGTCATCTTTCTGTTGGTGCTGTAGGCATGTTCCAGGAATACAGTCTCAATGGCTCAGGTTTCCAAAAATGTCTTCCCGAGTTTTTGGGGGACAAACTGTTGACAATGCTTTGCAATCTGATCCAATATGGGAAAAGGGGGGGGGGGGGGGTAACAATTCTGAGTCTTTGCGAAATAAACTGTTGACAATTGTGTGCACCACATAAACCCAGGAGTGACTCAAGAGTGACATGTGACATAAAGTTGTGTCAGACGTTAAGAAAACAAAAAATAAAAGTCTCTATTCACAGAAAACTTGTGACCAGATCAAATAAATACACATCGTTTCCTTCTGGTGGCTAGATCCAAAGTCAAGTAGTACAAACTTTTCCGCCAAAGTGTTCAACACAGGTATGTCCACTTCGTTGTTCACTCTCACAGGTCAACGACAGTTCTACAAATTGCGGATGTTCCTTTAGAGTTGAAGATAATCTATTTCCTAGTCCAAACCTCCCACAGGGCGAGTGTATGGCAGCGGGCAGGGTATGAACCCTGGACCATCGAGACTACCGAACCACACTCCAGCGCGCATACTGCACGGCCAGGCAAGCCTTTCAAAATATGCTTTATAACTCTCTCCTGGACCTTTAGAAAGTAGTGTCCTAACAGTACTAGCAGCTTTACACGTGTGTAGTTTTTAAATTCATGCAGCATCTAAAAGCAGATCATAACTTCTCCCTCATCCACAAACATATTCGTCGCTGCGTTTCCATTCAAGTCTTTCCCCAAGCTATCTTATATAATACAGACGTTACTTAAAGAGGATGATTAGCTATACTAGACTTCCAGATGCGGCGCAGTTAAAAGCCTCAAAACTTAGTTGTAAATCTTTCTCTCTGCGGTTTCTAGTAAACAGACAAGTTTCCCCTTCCTCCTACAAGTCTCTAAGAAGGTGCGACGTCATGTTTTGAGGCCTAAATAGACCACCTTGCTTTCGTTTTCCTTTTTTCAGCTTTCTACGTCTTGCCTATGAATAGGCCTATGCCCCGTGAACCTAGCACAACGTTCGGTCACCACTACGAATAGGCCTATGCCCCGTGAACCTAGCACAACGTTCGGTCACCACTACGAATAGGCCTATGCCCCGTGAACCTAGCACAACGTTCGGTCACCACCATTTCCCTTTTTTTTTTACAATAAATTTTTAATGTCCAGTACTAATAAAAACTAAAATTAACATCATTAAGTCGTGTAAATCTTTTAAGATTTTTATTTATTTATTTTTTTTGCTCAGACGATCAAGGACACATTACATAACACGAGAAATATCCTTTCTTCCGAGAGACCAAAACTATTAGCCGATTGTCCGGACAGTTTTGTCGAGTCTTTGTGTATATAATTATGTATCATTTCGAATAAACTGGCTCTTAGCGAAGAAACTATTTTGTGTACATTTTTCACCTTTCTTCTGACCTCGTACGGCGTCTCGCGACTTCATTGAATAAATTAATAATTTTTTTTTACGTTGGGAACAATGTCGTGATTAAAATCTTCGGGAATGGTTACTTTATATAGTAAAAAAAAATCTACCGGAAGTCAATTTGTCATGCTACCATGGACGCCTCGGTGAACGGGACTTATGCTTAGTTACCTTAGTGTTGGCAGTCCATGTAATATATAGTCTTTCATTAATACTCATATATGGATTTAAAAGTAGCCTAGTGTTGAAGCAAGGGAAATAATAAAGAGATTATCAATTTAGATCTTGACTTTTTTGTTCTCTCCCTTCGCTAGCGAAGATTTAATAATATTCTTTTATAAAAGGAGCACTCAAAGCGTCGTGATTTACTGTGTATTAGGGCTACTAATTTAACGCATTTTGCGAAATAATGTAATAGCCTGCATTAGGGGTGCACCGGATAGTACTTTTTGATATCCGGCCGGAGCCGGATATAACCGGATATTAAAATTAGATATTTGGCCGGAGCCGGAGCCGAATACCTACATGACTCAAACAGCTCGTTTTACTGAAGTTTTTGCAAATCTTCTATACAACATACCTATATTCATATTATTTTGTTATTACTTTCTTACTTTAAACTCTATCACTGATTGATAAATTAAAATCAACAGCATTTTTTTTTTTACAGATATGCTTATCATAAACTAATCTTTGTAACATGAGATGGTGTGTGCGTATGTATGAGGCCGCTAATTGTAAAGTAGAATGTGGGATAACTCATGCAGAATATATAAACTCATATGTTACTAATGTAAATCTTTCAAAGGTAAAGTTCAATCTTGGTTTTATAGCGTAAATCTCTCTTAAGTACAATCTGAGTTGTATAGTGGGTAGTTGTTTGTGTTCATGTATTTTACACCATCAACTTGTCATTAGGCTCGTGTTTTAAAGGCCACAAACCGCTTCTGGTTTGTACCTTATACAGATAGTGGCTTAGTAAATATCTTAAGTAATTCCAGTAATAACGAGGAGTTACTTGACACTCTTAAATTTTATTAAGAATATTGTGATTCAATCAAGACACACACATAACACAAGAGTAAGATTTAAAGTTATTGTCGTAAATATCTGGAATAACGCGATTTGTAAAATATTTGCGACTAGGCACAGTGTATCTTTTCTCCAGTACTTTTAAAAGTCCAATACATCCAGGTTTCTCAACTACTTGGTAAGGTTCCATGTCAGTTGCAATCATCTTTGCTATGGCCAAGTTAATGCGTTTAGCATTATCACTATTAATATCCCACAATTTAGCTTTGTCTAAGACCTCTTTAATCCCTGGTTGCTGCTTGTGTGTGAGGTTTAACGAATCACTGGAGCTCGTAGACGTACTGGCACAGGCAGTGATATTACTTGATGCTGATTTCAGTGCACTCATTTCGTTGAATAAGTCTGGGTGTTTCGAGCGTAGATGGCTAATCATATTGCTGGCTGAGAAGTCTTTAGGTTTGCCTAGTTTACCACGTGACAGAACTATTTTACAAGCATTAGAGTTGTCCATTGTTTTGACATTAAAGTAACGCCATATAAGTGATGACTTTTTATCAGCCGTTATTACTACTTTTCAATTTACTAAATGCCCTTGCAAGCCACTTTTATACCCGTGGCTTGTGTAACAAAATACTTGTAGGGGTGTGTCCTGTAGTTCAGCGCTCTAATTGACATTTCTCTCCAAGTAAACAAACTTAGTGTCATCATCTAGTGACCTCTAGACAGTGTCAATATGTCTTAACAATTTGCGTTAATCCATTCAGGCTTAAGAATGGTCAATGTCTATATTCTCTATCAATACATTGTCATGGATTAAACAAATAAGAAGTTGGGGGTGTTGAGTCTCTTGAGCCCTCCCTTTAAAGATACCCTTGGTCAGTGTCTGTTTGGCTTGTAGTTCTGACTCATAATTGAGACTTAACTCAAAGTAAACAAACTTATTACCCGTCCAATAGTATAAAAGGTGTGGTTTGTGGTCCAGACCCTTGATTGACAACCTATCTCATAATAAACAAACTCATACCAAATTAACCTTATAGAGATTTGGCTTGTAGTCCCGCCCCTAATAAAATTCTACTCCAAGTAAACAAACTCAGTTCCCTCATAAGATGTGACCTCTAGACAGTGTCAACACGTTGACATCTGGCTTAATGTGGTCAGCTGCCTATCTGTGAACTCATTATTATGGACTAAACAAACAAAAGGAGGTGGGGGTAGCTCATCTCTACCTCTGGAGATATACCCGCACAGCTAGACAGACGTTTAGTCAGCAAGACGTAGTCAAGGAATGTAGCATTTTAACATGTTAACTAACTTAATCAAAGGTCAAGACAAATTGAAAAAAGTGCCAGCCATTGCATCTCTATATGTAAAGCGCATTTATGATGTAAAGTTTCATCTCTATTTATATTAAGTTATTAACATGCCTTGTCTTTATAATAAACGATATTTGGTGCATATTTATAATGGCTCTATTTTAAAGCACATTATTTTGTTTTCATATAAACATTAATACATTCTATAACAGACAGTAATGGAACGAGGTCCACTTTATGCATATTAAATAGGTGTATTTTTTACTATCCGGTAGTGATATCCGACCGGAGCCGGATAGCACTGGATAGTAAAAAAATGCCGGATATTCGCCAGAAGCCGGAGCCGGAGGGACTATCCGGTGCACCCCTAGCCTGCATCTGTATACAGTGCTTTTAGTTGGCTTCATCCTTCATAGGGGCATACACAAGATATGCAACAACAAAAAGAACAATTCTGTCAGAACGTGGAAAAATAATTACGGAGATAAACAGTTAAAACGAAGTACAAAAAAACTTTGCTAAAATATGAAGCAATCTTGACACTATTTGTTATCCAGAAAGATATTAAATTACCTTTAAACAAATGAACGTGATGCTCTGAGATCATATAGCCTAAAATTGTGTGTGTAACCAACTCTAAGATGTAGACACTCGAACAGGATCTACAGGTTATTGAAAAAGCAGCAGACGACTTTGTGAGGTGGTCAGACAAAAGAATTAAGGATGAAGAGTTAGATTTGTCCATTTAATTCCATATCCCCGAGAACATGGATACAGATGATGCGATAAATAAACAATTTTAAAGATGTAAAGTTTATTGACAGGGGTGTATCTTTTAATTATGCTGTCTTGTACGAACGAACGAGGTCACTGAATATTAAATATATATTAAATATTTTTAAAAAATAGGCTGAAAATCACTATGAAAAGAGACAGAAAATTTCATGGTGATGGCTGTTGATAAGGACATTCTCCGCGTAATCTATTTGAACACACTCGAATAGCTCATTGATGTGGGATCTTAACGAGCCTTTTATGTGAATATGAAGGCCTATATGATAGAAGTATTTTTTTTTCACGTTATAATAAAAATCTCATTTCAAGTGTTATTTAGTAGTATCAAATAGTTTTAAAAATCATCAAAAGGAATTATTCATATAGCAAACCAAGCAGGTGCGGTGGCTGAGCGGTAAAGCGCTTGGCTTCCGAACTGAGGTCCTGTGTTAGAATCCTGGTGAAGACTGGGATTTTTAACCCAGCTCTAATGGGTACCTGACATAACTGACATTAGTTGGGGAAAAGTAAAGGCGGTTGGTCGTTATGCTGGTCACATGGCACCCTCGTTAACCGTGGGCCACAGATACAGATGAAAAAAGGATTTTAAAAATAATTTGCGTGTTATTGGTCCTACCACAAATGTCCTGGAACGTAACGATTTACAACAGTCATGACACCAGTTATGAAAAATCACGTTAGCGGGGACGTTCTGAAATGTCCTCAAAACGTTTTCAGTAGCAAATGATGCAGACTCATCTCTCGAGAATAGTAGGCCTATACATTTCAAAAAGTGCTACTTAAACCCCAGAAATCGTTAATAGTTCATTTGGTTTTCCTATTTTCCGGCTGTTGATACATGTCCTCACATGCCAAACGAAGATACAGGGATTCTTCCGAAGCCAGCCGTCTCCAGTTTCCATGTAAGCCTGGGAGCCAAGAAAAAAAAATCCTAAAACACAATCCGAATTATTTTTGTTGGTGCGTTTACCAGCAGTACGAATTCCTCTTGTTCTAATATTTTTAAGTCCAACACTATATACTTATAACTGGGCTAATCAAAAGAATCATATACTTTGTGTATAAATAAAATAAGATATGCAAGAAATTCAATTTGTGGCATCTATAACAATTGCTTCCCTTTTCTTGAAGAATCAAAATCTTCATTAGCTTAAGAAGAATAAGGTAAAAGAGGCCATGTGTTTTCTTCTAATCCAAACAAATTTTTTCACATTTTGATTCGAAACATCAAAGTTTATTCCAATCAGTCTCTATATTTTGGCATCAATAAACTCATATTTTAATTCTATATTAATATTAACTAAATCCTAAGATCCCCAAATTTGAAATTATGTTTTCTTACATAGAAAGACAGCTCAATGGAATGAAATTGGGTCAGAATTATTGGAAAATGGACACGCACATTATACAGCGCACTAGTTTCATATCAAATATCGAAATAAAGATGTAATGACCACAAAAACAGCGAGTTGTTCGGATTCATGTAATGTCCAAAATAAATAAATTACTCTAAAGGCTTGGGGGGGGAAAAAAAGGGGGGGGGAGAAATCTCCATTCAAAACTAACGGGAAAGAGACACGCTTTGTCTACAATATTTATTCGCGGCAATCTATAAGTAATACCAAAAAGATTACAAAACATTTAATAAAATATTCATTTTAAACTATGCTATTTACAATTAATAGTTTTCAGGCTACATAGGCCTACATGTAGGCATTAAATAAAATTTATCACGTAATCCTATCCAAGCATATACTCAGTTTTTAATGTAATATTAAACTATATATATATTGTAGTAACTCCAGTGGCGGACCGAAAGGTATGTATGTGCGGCCTAGTGATACACACGACTAAGGCCAATCACACAGGTCAACGGGTCAACGGCTGTTGATAGACAAGGGACAGTACTGCTAATAACCTGCTATGACCTGTGTTGTGGTCATGTTATCAAGAGCCTTCATGGTCGAGAGACAATGTGTAAAGAAAGGACAGTTGAGTCCAGGACAGTAAAAGAAGGACTGTGCAGTACCTTGAGAGTCCTCGAAAATGCAGCTGTACGAGCTAGAGAGACTTGTAGTGATTAATTAGGCAGTTCTGTAGTGTCGCAAAGCATTTGAAGCATTGATCATAATGATATAAAAATTGTTTTTAAGTACGCTAGAACAAATTCGTACAAGTGCTCCTTCTTCCCTAGTTCCATTAAATAATGAATGGGATGCATTAAACCTTAATCAGCTAGGAAAACCAACCAGTTAGCAGTGTTTAAATCATGCATGACTCTAGATTGATACACGAAATGCGTAGGATGTAGACTCTAGTCTACTCTAGATCTAGAATCGATATAGATTTTAATTATCTTATTTTTTGAAGTAGGCCCTTACCAGATCTGTTGATCTACATTTGAAGCTTTTAACATCAAAACTTATGATTATATTATCTTAATACAACCTGTCACTTCACATTGCATTTATCATTTATAGAGCCTGAATAATGCATGAAAATCTAGAAATAGCAGTAAAAATTCCAATTGCTGAAGATAGCCTTAAACTCAATATCTTTGGTATGGCTTCACAACACTCCTTTCTATATTTTTTTAGATGGTGATGCACTCTATTGCTCTAGAAATAGAACATCCTACAGATGAATGAAACCAGCACCCACTACATGAAACAAGTGCAGCAAGTGTATCTCTAAAAATATTTGTATGAGGTAAAGTTTTTCTTCTAAATGCTTTAATTATTTTTAAATTAACTTCATTGCTTCCTTTGATGTATGTATACTACAGTACAGGCAAACTATAACACTACAGATAATCCTCAGAGAAGCAAGTATTTTTTTTTTTTTTTTTAACTAATATTTTAAACTATGCTATTTATAATTAATTGAGAATTTCAGTTTCAATGTTTACATAATATTTTAAGAATAATTTTCTTAGTTCTTTCAATGTTTAGTAATTATTTTTTTACTTTTGTATACATTTGATATTTTGTTCTTATTTTGTATTTAGAGAGAGAGAGAGAGAGATTAGTTCAAGACTGTTCAAACTAGTTTATTATATATTTCAGTATCCATACAGAGATTTAAACTCAATTTGTTTGGTTAAGTAGTCCAGTGCTCTATTCAATTATCTTATCTTTTCAGGTCAAGCTGTGGAGTACATCCTAGCACTCTTGGACTAAAAGAGCATTCAGATTAATGGAAAAATCTCCTTTGAGTAACAGGCAAGACTTTGGAGCTAGGTATCAAGAACTGTGCATTAAGCATGTCCAAATTTTATTCTTTTGACTCAAAATGTGCTTCTAAATTCAACAATTTAGTTATTTTTAAATTAACTTCATTATATATACACAGCAGTCTAGGTATAAAACTACAGATAAACCTCAGAAAAGCTAGTAATTTTTTTAATCTGTTGTTTATTGCATGCTAGAAATATGTTTGTTTTCAATGTTTATATTACCTTTTAACATTTTAAGAATAATATTGTGATTTAGTTCTCTCAGTATTTTTTTCTTGTTAGTATAATTTTGATATGACTTAGTTCTTTTCACTTGGTATTAATAATTTTGAAATAACTTGGTTCATTTCACTTAGTATTAATAGAGCTAGATTAATTCAAGTGACCAAACTAGTTGAGTACATATTCCATTATCTCTACTAAAACTTACTCATCTTTGATGCTGTACCCTGTACTGAGCGCCTAAAGGCAGCACAGAAAACAAACTCCTAGATACCCCCTCCCCTCCTCCTCCCCCCCCCCCCCCCCCCCACTGGTCCACAAATGAGATTGGACCAAAGCGCTCTGAGCATGCTATAAGCATGAAAGTAGCACTAAATAAAAGCTATAATAATAATAATAATAATTTATATTAGAAAAAACTTTTTCAGATCATGTTGCAGATCACATTAGATTGCTATTCCATACAGCATACATATGAATGGACCCATTATCTACTTGGAGCAGTCAAATTATAGAAGCTACTTGTCCACAAGTTGTTGGGTTTTTTTTCCTTTAAGGCAAGTAGTCTTTTCAATTAATATAATTTATCTATTATAAGCAAAATGTTATTTTTTCTTTGATGTATGAATAGTTAAGAACAGGCAAGCTATAAAAAATGATAATACAATAGAGCAAAGCAAGTATTAGAATTTTACTTTTCTTCTTGCTGTTGTTGTTGATCTGTTGCTATGCATGCTCATTGAGAATGCTATTTTCTCTAATAACATTTGAAGAATAACAATTTCATTCAGCTACAATAATTTAGGAGTAATCAACAAGCTTAGTAAAAACTCCATCATCTTCACCAAGATTTAGACACATCTTTGGTTAGACTGCGTAATGTTTTATCTTTATCATTACAATCATAACATTTTGAAGTTTGCAGTGTCAGAGTAAATTCTAGCACTCTAAAGCAGCATTCAGATGAATAAAACCACCATCTACCAGGGGCAGGCAATATATACAAGAAGAGATGGCATGTTAAGAATTGCAGCAAAGTTGTCCAAAAGATTTTCTTCCTTAAGGTGAGTAATCTTCTAAAGTACTATAATTTAGCTATAAAAATTAAATTTATTGTTTCTTTTGACCAATGCATAGTACAGAACAGAGGAAATGAAATTATTGATAAAACTCAGCAAAGCAAGTACCATCCTTTATGTTTTGTTTAGATTTATGCATGCTAATTGAGAATATGTATTATGTTCCAATAACATTTTAAGAATATTTCTACTAATGCTTCGGTAATTTATTTTCCACATTTGCATAAGTTTGACACAAGTTCATCTCCTGACTTAGCATTTTTAGAGCACAATTAATTCCTCAGTATACAACTACCTTAGTTCAAATTCATATCAATTAGGACTTAAACACAAATTTGGTTAGACAGCCCAATGCTCTTTTAATTTGTTTGATAATATTCCTCAGATCAAGTTGCAGAGATCTAAATGTTTCATTCATAAATCAAGAAAAACAAAAAAGCAGTATTCATATTAATGGAACCATCATCTAATAGATACAAGCCAAATATACAAACTCAAACAAGGATGTGTTGTTATAAATGACAAGTAGTCTTTTAAAATGCTATGTTTTAGGCGTATAAACTTTTTCTTTTATGTATGCATTTTATATGAAAACTCTAAGACTCCACATAAACATCAGCAAAGCAAGTAATCTTTTGTTTTTCTCATTTTTGTTTTTCGCATGCAAGTTGAGCATGTTCAAATAACATAAAGAATAATCTTTCAAGGTGTTAGGGTTAGTGATATTCTAGAGCTATTTGCTATAGAAGTGAAAATCCCTCTAAAAGAACAATTACTGTTCATTTACCCCAGCTTAAAAAAATGTGTCTTTATTACAATTCTATACCTTTGGCAAAAAAAAAGTTACATTGCTTGACCTTCTCTTGACAACTACAGGGTTTGGGGAAGCGAAGTATGCTCCCTCAGCAGGGTTCGAGGCAGAGCCCCAACACCAAGCGTTTTCTAGAATTTTTAATTGAAGAAACGCATTCTCCAAACATGTAAAGCTCATTATTCATCCAATTAAAAAAGGCGGTCAAATTAAGTAAAATAAAGTAATGTGGAGATAAGGGCCGACACTGAAGTGTGGCAGAAATTGAGGTGGTTAGAAATATGTTTTTACCAATTGTTTTTGCTTAGCGTAATTTCATGCTTTAAGCTTGCTCAATGCGCTATGATCCTATCACTTTTTTTTTCTTTTCTACAATTCCTCTTTTCAACTTGCAAACTTTTCATGGAAACTGGAACAGTGTGGGTTACTGTGCACGGATCTCGAAAACGGTTCTAACGATTTTCCTAGAAAGATTATGTATATCGTTGGGAAAAAATACTAGCTAATTGGCCACGCTGGGGAAAGCTCTGGTTTGACCCTTATGATTTTACAAAACAAAGTAATTTTAAAATTAAATTTGGTCTGGAGATCTAGGACTCTAGACAATCTATATACTGAACACAAATACTTCAGCGCGTATTCCTGCATATAGTCATTGAGCTAAAATACATAGACTTCCAGGGACATTTCGCGCAACGTCTAATAGAAATGTGATAAAACTACTGACCTTTTATGTTTCAAAGTCAGGAAATATAGGCCAGTCAGCAGATTACACTCTTCGATACCATAGATCTAGATTTATAGTCCAGACAACTGTCTTTTAATGTTCTATAATGTTACCATGTCTGTCTCAGAATCACCAAGCTAGAACTGTGAATACTTATACTTTATAAATGTTATGCATGCAAGTTACTATGACTTATTTTTTCAGAGGAGAGGGTAAGTGAGGCGGGGTAATATATGCTCCATCAACTACTTTTTAGAAACAGAAAAATAGATCTTGCTAAAGGGGGAGATTTAAAAATAAACTTTTTGTATGTTAATTGTTATTCATTTCAATGAAATTTGATATTGGAAGAAGGTCATCAAGTAATTGTAGAGTATCTAGTTGATGTCGCGATCACATCACAAAATGTGGTTTACAATGTAGGAAATGATAATTGGAGAAACATTGGAATAACAATGATAAAGTCTATATGGCGATTGGGGAATTGGAAGTAGCAGCTTTAATATACAAAATTGGAATTGTTTACTAGTAAGATTGTCATCAAATGTCTGTCTATTAGTCAGTATGTCCGTCAGTCACTCATTGTTTTCTTCCAACACAACTTCTATCATTTATTGTGTGTATATGTGAAAATGTCTTCTCTTTATTCTCTCTTCGTTACGTCTCTTTTTTTCCTCTCATTTTCGTCCCAGGTCAATGACTCTCTTTTTTTTCTTCATGCAAATACAAACACATGCACACACATATAAACATATCAAACACATACATACGTACACACAAAGATACATAGATACAACCTTTAGCTCTGATTCTTAATAGGAATGAAAAAATTCCATTCAAACACTCTTGATGTACGTACCCGAATTTGACATTCAAGAGAAATTGATAAGTGTCATTCTCTGTCTACATAAATGGTTGCATCGAATGTAAATGGTTGAAACATTTAGTTCTTGTCTTCCATACCCCATCCCATATTCAAAACCATAAAACTGTTACATCTTTTATTTAAATGTGTTTGAATGTTTTGTTCTAAACATTAAGTAGACTTAATTATATTAACAATGTAAATAATTCTTTCGCTCGAACGTTGTTAGTTTTATTGTCGTAAAAATGAAATCAACAAAGATTGTTTCGTTTAATGGGGAAACGTTTTTTAAGAACATCACAGCAGCAAGTTACAAGAAAAACAAAAAGAATATTAACTTCAAGTGAGATAGCGGGGCCTATCTAGTGACATGTGGACAAGAGCTAGTGATAGATTGAGTAGTTCGAGCTCGCTTGTGTTGGAGCTACTGGTCAAACAGTTATGAACAACAAGTTGTTATTTAAGGGCATAGAACAGTAAGAAACTTCGGGTAATGAACAAGTTGTGATCTAAGGGTATAGAACAGTAAGAAACTTCGGGTAATGAACAACAAGTTGTGATCTAAGGGTATAGAACAGTAAGAAACTTCGGGTAATGAACAACAAGTTGTGATCTAAGGGTATAGAACAGTAAGAAACTTCGGGTAATGAACAACAAGTTGTGTTCTAAGAGTTTAGAACAGTAGGAAACTTCGGGTAATGAACAACAAGTTGTGATATAAGGGTAGAGAACAGTAAAAAAAACTTCGGGTAATGAAGAAGTCGGAAATATTTGGTATTAAACATGTAGAGAACATTACTTAAAGAACAAGTAGGAACATCAGTTAATAAACAGGAAGAGAACATCAAGTAGGGGACATCGGGTATTAGGTAAATTATACAAGCAGGGAACATCAGGTAGCAAACAAGTAGGGAACATCAATTAATAAACAAGAAGGGAACATCAGGTAATGTAATAGGAGATATCAAGTAACAAACAAGTAGGGAACATCAGGTAATGAACAAATAGGGAACATCATGTAATAAACAAGTAGAGAACACTTATACAATGTGTAGAGAAAGTTAGTTATTTTCTTTTTAGTGTTTTTGTTGCTGATATGTAAACTATTATTATAAGAATGTTGCATAGAGTTTTTGTTTTAATAGAATGTTGTCCTCATCAGGGTTGTTGTTTAATAGACTTTACTGGTGTACAAAATAATCCATTGGATAGAAAAAAACTGAGGGCGTTAAAAAAAGTATAAGTTCAACAGATACTTATTGGAATAATGTTGACAATGAAGGAAGAGTTTGGCATTTTTTATGAGTGTCGATAAATTTAATATTGTAATAATGTATTGGATCTATTTATTTGTATTAAGCTAGCTCACCCTTTGCTTGCTATAACCTACATATTAAACCAAATAGAACGTGGACAGATTGGGTTTTCGATTATGAATTAAAATTAATTGAATTAGACACAGAAACAAGAAGAACATAAAGACAAAAGTCAGATTATTTGCAGACGATTGCATAATATATAGAACAATAAAAACAAAACAAGACACAGATATTTTACAAAGAGAATTAGATGAATTACAGAAATGGGAATCAAATTGGAGCATGTCTTTCCACCCAGAAAAATGTCAGTTGTTAAGAGTAACAAAAAAACTAAAACAAATTAATTCCACTTATCTTATTCATGGCAAACCAGTAACACAGACTAAAAACTCAAAATACCTAGGTGTTATAATAAATGAAAAACTGTCATGGAATCCACATATTGATGAAACTATAAAAAAATCCAACAAAGCATTAGGGTTTATTAAAAGAAATTTCTATAAATCAAATAAGAACATAAAACTAAAATGTTATTTAACCTTGGTTAGGCCAATAATAGAATATGCATCCACCGTGTGGGACCCCTCAACTCAAGAAAACATTAAGAAACTGGAACAAACACAAAATAGAGCAGTGAGATTCATAACAAACGAATATTCACATTTGACTAGGGTAACACCATTAGTAAAATCACTAAATTTAGAAAGCCTTCAGGACAGAAGACTCAAAAGTAAAGTAGCAATTATACATAAAACACTGAACCATAATCTTCAAATACAAAAACAAAATTTAATAAAATACTCTGAAAGACACAAAAATAAAGGCACATTCCTCGTCTCATATGCTAGGACAAATTTGTACAAATACTCCTTCTTCCCTAGTGCTATTAGAGCATGGAATGGGTTGCCTGAGCTAGCCAGAAAAACCAGTGACTTGGCAGAATTTAAGTCATTGGTTAATATGCATGACTAAATGCATGACGCGTAGGACGTAATCATCTTCTTTTTTGAAGTAACGTCTGTATTATATAAGATAAGCTAAGATAAAGTACTTTTTAAGTATATTATATACACTTATATTAAGTGTAATTGTATCAATTAGTTTGGATCAGTCTTGTAATTAAATTTGTAAGAGATCTAGACCCTTCTAGACCAACAACAATAAATCTGTACGATTTATAAAAAAATGTACCAATTGTTTTTGTTTATTAAAAATTTTTTTTTACAAATCAAACAAGAACAGACAACTAAAATGCTAATTAACTTTAGTTAGGCCAATATTACAATATGCATCTTCCTTTTTGGGTTCCATTTTCCTATCCCTTAGTCTGTTGGACCTTTGGGGCACCAAACAATGTCGACCGTCTCGCTTCCTCTCTTTTTGCTTTGATTAGAATCTCTTTCAATGACAGGCCCTTCCATTCTTTCATGGTGTCTTCCCATCGCTTTCTCTGTTTGCATCTTTTATTTCTAGGGAGGTCTTTGCGATCCGCGATGTGACCGCACAGTCTAAGTTTGCAGGTTATCGTGGGTCCCAATCGACAATGTTTCGAATTTCTTCATTTGTGGTGCAGTCTTTGTAAGTTATACCTCTGATCCTTTGATAGAAAATACGAAAAACATGCATATATGTAACCCTGCCGGACCAAGTAAAACAAAGGACGTTTGGGCCACGAGGCCTTCATCAGCTACAAAACAAACAAAAAATAAAAAAGAACATTTTCTTTTTCTTTTCTACCTCGATAGAGAACAACATCGGACAGATAAGTTAACTTAAGACTATTTTGTGTTAATTGTTTTTCATTTTTTGTTGACTATGTTTAGTGGTTGTGTTTCTGTTTTGATGTCATTAAAAGTAAGTACCCTTTCAGACCCTGCAATCTATATGGCAGATAATGTACCCCTTTACCTTGTTATCCATAGGCCAGATGATGTAAAGATCAGTTTTGTTGGCCGATGGTAAATGTGGGCAGGACAGAGATCAATCTTTAGTTTCCACAACCAATGTCAGTTACCCATTAGAGTTGGGTGGACTTGGGGGTGTCCTAAAACAATCCCGAAATGTAAAATCCCAGTCTTCACACAGATTCGAACACGAAACCTCTCGGTTCGGAAGCCAAGTATTTACATCTCAGCCAACGCCCTTTGGTTTCAATAACAGCAAATTTTATCCACGGACAGGTTGATGGCCTATAGTACAACCCCAATGGCCGGAAAATGGTCATGGAACTTTTTTCTTGCCAATTTCCTAAAAAACCTGTCCGGCTTGGTAGTACCTGCCAGGAGTGATGCATTCCCGCCGGTATAGCTCTGAGGGTCATTGGGTTACGCAGACTGTCACACCGCGTCAATTTATGCTTGCTTGGTTAGTTGTACATGTTTCGAATGTTCTTTCAAGATTGAAGATTTATTACCGTCCCAAGCTAAACTTTTCGAAAGAAGGTGGGGATAGGTGGCGGGCAGGGTTTGAACCTGGGACTACTAAGACGACAGTCCAAAGAGTATACCACACTCTCTGTTACACTCTGTAAGTTTCTTGTATGTTTGTGTTGTTTTTTTTTTTTGCAATCGATATTTTTGACCACTTCCAATGGTCATTAAATTTTACATACAAGCGCATGCTCGATTTAATCGTATGAATCAATAATTAATTAATTAATTTTGTTTTTATACAGAATATTTACTAAGCTAAGATGAGATAAACCTTGTAAAGATATCTAGAGCGAAATAAAATAATTGTGAATGTAAATTTATAACAAAAACTGTATGTATTTTAATCAATTACCAAAAAAAAGCAACGTTGAAATGGATTTGATGATTAACATTCTCTTGATTACCATTTTCATAAATGAATTTTCTTTAATATAAGCCTTCTAAAAATGTTTTTAAATCCTACCGGATGTCAGTCTACATACGCTTCACTCATGGGAGACGCGGCGTCCTAGAATACCAAATGGAAGCAGAACCCGTCGAATTCTATTTTATATGTCAAGAAAAGCAGTTGTCTTTTCATTGCAGTTATCAATCCAGTTTGATTATTAATCAGTGCCATTACAATACACATTCCCATTGTTAAAAGCATTAAAATATTTTTAAGCATCCCTTTAATCTAAGGTCATCAGTGTATCTATAATAAAGAAATGCCCTTGTACCCTCTAACTGATCAATCCCTGTGTCCCTCAGAGAGCCTTGCGTGAAAACGGACTCAACGCTTCTAGTGGTGCCAAGTTTCTCCCTCAATGGATACGGTCTGCTGGCTTTTTCAGTACATGGACCTAGGGTTTGGAACTCACTCCCCATTGATCTCAGACAGAGAACATGCTGCACTACTTTCAAGGAGAACATTTTAAGACCTTACTGTTTAAAACGTTTTAGATTAGTTTGTCATTTAGCTCTCGTGTTTATGTTAGTTATGTTATCACAGCCTACATTTTGTTTTTAACAGCGCTCTATAAATTAAACAATTATTATTATTACTATTATCCAAAAAAAAAAAAATTTGTATACAAAACACTTAAAAACTAACTACGAAACACTATTTCCGAATTATAGATACTGAAAATTTACAGACCAGCTAGACACTGGATGGATGACATTGGATGGCTGCCTGGTCGTGCGGTTTGCGCGCTGGACTGTCGTTCGAATTTATCGACGGTCGAGGATTCAAACCTTGCGTCCTGCGGGAGGTTTGGACTAGGAAGTAAACTATCTACAACTCTGAAGGAACATCCGAAACATGTAAAACAAAAACACATTTTTTTACACTGGCTGGACATTAAACTCTTTCTCTCCTAATTGACGATGCCAATGTTGATTCGACCACATTAAAGTAAATTGATTTTGGATTTATAAACTTTAATTTGTGTTGTGTAAAAGGACTAGACACTACACTATAATTCCATACCAAATAAAACATTTTCAGATATCAAACAAAAAGGTTATTGAAGTTTAATCATAACAGGAGAGTGAAATACAAATGAGCAAAATGAATAAATCTATCGGAACGAGGAAAATAATTACGGAGAGAAAGAGTTAATGCTTAAATTTTTATTCTAAACATGTTTTAATATATTTATGCAAAATAGTCACTGTTATTTCTTATGCTCCCCGTGCTCCCTTTTGCTTTTTTTCAGATATTAAAGAATTTGTTAGTATTTTAAAAGTGGTAACAAAGGATCAGCATGGTACAAGATGTATTCAAAGTAGCACGTTCCTTAAGAAGTTTTCTTTTCGGATTTCACTGAAATCTTGTTATGGGAGGTAATTTTGTGCACATAGTAGTTCTGTAGCTAATTTAAAAAAATGGAGGCTAATGAAACAATGAATTTAAAACTCTTGATGGACCATCTGAGAGAACTTTACAAGAACATGGCGTTATCTGAGTTGAATGAACTCGTAAAGCAACAGGCTTTCTTAAATCTATGGTCTCCTTTGTTTGAGAATGTTTTTATTATTATTGGTATGGTTGTCAAGTTCTTTGGGCTTCTAAGCAGCATCTTCAGTTTTCTGATATTTTACCACAGTGATTTGAGAAGTCCTTCCAATATACTGATTCTTACTCTGACCGTGGGCGAGTCCATGTATATACTGCGTGGAAATGACATGGTCTTTTTAGCCAAGATGATCACCAAGGATAATTGGCTATTAAATAGCGGCGCCAGCTTAGACATGGCTATCATGGCGGTCACCGTTCTAGAGAACGTCGGAATGTATGCTGCGGCGACCATCATTGTTTTGATCACTGTCGACAGATGCATTGCCGTGCTCCTCCCGCTTAGGTATTCCAGCATCGTCACCACCAGGAGGGCCTGGATCTGTTCCCTCTCAGCACTTCTGATGTGGGCCCCATGGCAACTTTTTTTAAGGATAACAACTGCTTACTGTTTGATTGAGAAGTTCAAACAAGCAGGTTTCTGCTCGACAGACTTTATGATGGAACTCCAAACCACGGCGATCATAGTCTCGGAGAGCTTCATGGCCTGCTTGCCTGTCTTGATAGTGCTTATTGGCTGCACCATCATTGGCACCAGGATCACACTGTCTCAGAGAAGAAGGGTCAAGCTCATCGCAAACTCCGTCGACCGGAAGTCAAACCTTCGCACGACGAAGTTGCTACTTTCGATTTCTCTAGCGTTCGCTATTGTTTACGGATATTCGTTTGTTATTATGATGTTGGGGTTTGAGAAATCGTCAATAGACTACTGGATGTATACGGCCTTAGATTCTTCGCGTTACATTTTTATTGACGTCAATAGTACTTGTAACTTTCTCGTCTATGTGCTTTGCAATGCCAAGTTTAAAAGGACATTCCTAAATATGTTCACTCCACTTCGTAGAAGACGTCAGCTGTGGACATTTCAACACTAAACAAAAAAAAAGGACTGAATTCTTTATAATCTATTATTTTCTATTTGTACTTAACTATTTCTTTTGAAGTCATCCACATATTATAACCTCCAAATATTTTAAAGCAGCCTATCAATTTTCTAGTCTAGATTGCAGTTTAACAACTCATTCCTGGATGTTAGAGGATTTTTTTTTACGTACATTGGAAGCCCTGCCCCGTGCTTGCCATGACTTTTTAAATAACTATTAAGTGTTGCATTACTTTACTTTGTAATCACTAAATCACATTGTTTGAAATAGAGTGGACAAACAAAGTCATAGAAACTAACAAGAACAGAAAAACACTAATATTTTCTGATAAAAGACAGGTTAAATGACGTATTCCGAATTTCAAGGAAGTAGACCTAATTAACTGTCGTCTGCTTAAATTGGTTTGTTTAAGGATTTCCATAAATATAAATAATTTGACTAGTAATTTCTTAATAAACCATTCGTAAAGTTTATCATTTAGTTTATCTTTTAGTTTCCAATGTTCCTGTTTTATTTTAATAAACTTTAATTCGCTGAGAGAGAAAAAGAAAGAGACATAAAGACAGACTAAAGGAAAGGAAAGGCAAGTGAAAGAAAAGAGAGCGAGAGAGAAACAAAGAAGAGAGAAAAACGTTAGAGAGAATAAAGAAAGAGATAGAGATGAGAGAGGAAGAGGAGGTGGGAGAGAGAGAGGAGCATGTTTTTTAATGTCGCGATTCTCTACTCACCACCATCATGTTTCTGGATATTTTTGATAACACTAAGCACATTATTTAGCTCTCTATAGGTATCATATATGTATAATACAAAAGTAAATTCAAAAAGTTTTGAATCCCGAAAGTAGATTTACAGCTCGATTTAAAGAAGGGGCAGCATAGAATAGCCACTACGCTCACATGACCTGACACCCATGGATTTCACTTTTTGGGGGGCGGGGGGGGGGGGGGAAATGTTGTAAAAGAATACTATATATGAGAAGAAACCCAAAACAAGAAATGATTTCAAAGATTATGTTCAGCTCGCATTCACAGAAGTTGATGAACATCGGACCTTGTGCCGCCCTCTATGTCAGAGTGTCCTGGAGAGATCGCTAGACTGTGGCAATGTTGAAAGAGGATATTTTGAGCATCTGAGAGAATCACTTGTTGGTGTTGATGTTAACAGATATATAACGAACTTTCCGATGTTCTGGTGTCGAATTTTTTCAAATAAATAGTCTACGTGCTACCTTTGGGCCTAAAACCCAAATATCAAAAATGTATAGAGACCTCTTGGTACAGGATAGCTTATTATATAAAGTGTCTAGTCAATCAATAAACTTGTCTCTGTTTTGTGACCCTGTGACCGTTAATTTTAGAACCTTGGCCAGTTTACAATAGCTTTATTTTGATTTACTTGAATTCGATTGATTTTGACTTCCTTTGCTGTGGAGATGATTCAGTTTATTAATAGATGGAAGTTATCTCTCGACTGAAGTATTATTGTTAAATTGTTGATTCATATTAAACTAGGAAGAAAGAATTAAAATTGCTTTTTTTTCTTTTACAATACCTCTTTTCCACTTGTATTTTTGTTGTGGGCTCAAAAACCTGGGTGGAATCTGGCAGCTCTGTTTTAC